>JARHVA010000176.1:0-600000 GCA_037957365.1 Torreya grandis
AGTCTTGAACAAGTGTCATTGCATCTCCAAGTCATTAACTGCCTTCAAGTCAAAAGGAGTTAGTCTTTGAGGAGTTCATAAGCCTTCTTGAAAACTGATATGATATCTTGCAAAAAACTTCTTATTATGCCTTGAAAGTGCATGGATATACATTTATAAGGGTCGATTGACACCTTACCAAGGTTTATGCATCATTATTTTCCCTTCAAATAGGCTTTCTTGAAAGGGGGAATTAGCTTAAATCATGAGGTGTAGTCTATGATCCTGGGTAATGCAAAGAGATCATATGATTCTTGTTATATATATTTTAATTGACTTACTTTAAACCTATAAATATTCCTATCACCACCTACTCATGGTCTCTAAAGGATATAATTTACACATTAAAATGATTTCCATTCTTCTCAATAAGTTATTTCAATGTTGGTTAACTAGCACTAGTTATCAATTAGGTCTATTTGCATATGTTAGTTCATTTGAATGGCCATAAAAACTGAAATGGAACCTTATAAAAAAGATTAATATCATGTTATAAGTCCCAATCAATCAACTTCACCATATTAACAAGGCATTTAAGACATCACAAACATGTTTTTCTTACCAATCTAGATGAGTTAGGTCTCTCATTCCTAGTTTACCTCACTTTGTCTTCTTTATGCAGATCCTATAAGAATAGTTTCATGAGAAGAAGAAAGGATTTTTTTTAATTTAGGATTTTATAAAACACACCATATTATCTATTATAATTATATTCAAGCATTCATCTATGTCTTTACCCTTCAATCTCATCAAAACTAGTGCAAAAGAGAGCATTTAGTGTGTTCATGACCATGTGACATTAGCATCAAATTTCATGGTAAGGAGAACCATATTAGATATTTTGATAAGGTTAAAAGCTATTATATGGAACTTAAAACAATTAATTTTTAGTCATTAAGAAGACAAATATCTCACATTGCATTCATCTAAGGGTTTTAGTAGGGTTTAAGACCTATTTGGGGTCTCAACAATCATTCATAAAGCATCAGCCATCTAATTGGCCTCATGTGCCACTTGGAGAACCTTCTTGACTAGACCCCCCACCTGTTCCAAATGTCTTATCTTTCCTATGAAAAGTGTTGATATATGGTGTGAACATATGAAGTTGCTCCTCAGGTAGTAGACTTAGCGTTCTTGAACTTGAGAGAGGTCTAAATTGGGTTTTGGGCCTCAAAAATCAATTTTAACTTCTAAGAAAGGTTCAACACATCTCAAAAAAAATATTATTCGTGGTTATATATGTTTTGTAAATGGTTTTTACTACTATGTTCACATTTGGTTAATTGGTCAATAAATTTAAGGTTATAGGCATGTCATCTTCTTGTTAGTCCCTCAAGGGAAGTTGGGTTGAAAACTAAGGTTTTGTGCAACCTAAGAGTGTATTGAGACATTTGATATGTTTATATATTTCCTCAAGGTCCCTACATGAGGTTTCACATGCCTATTTTGTGTTTTAGGTTCAAATAGATCCCTTGGTCTCAAGATTGTCCCTTGCCAATGGAGTGAGCAAGGTATAAGACAAAATAATGAGTATGCCTATTACTTGTATGGATTTTAGGTGACCATGGATGTCTTTTTACACTCATAAACATATTTTTTTATCAATTTACAAAGTGTAATTATGCCTATAGAGGCCTTAAAATAGCAATCTCTCTCATGATTTGGCAACCTAGGCTAGTGGTCTGCAACTAGGTGATTGTATCTTGCGATGGGGTCTTTGAACCTGTATGAAAATATCATATTAACACCTTGACAAATATATATGATTAATATGGATTTTGGATATTATTATGGATTTTGGAGATTCTTACTAACTCTGTATTCAAACCTTAGAACTTTAAATTCTCTACAATGTATGAGATCCTTCTTGAAACCTCCAAACTGAGCTAAATGCTTTGCTCAGTCTAAAAATAACATTTACTCCATGGAATCAACACCCCCTTACTTATTTAATGGTATCATTTATGCACTTGAATATCTATAATGTTTAGCAATGAGATTATCCTATCTTCTACATGTATCATTCATAGGTGTCTCAAAAGGGCTACCTATAGGTGCACTCTCCCATGACCACTAAGTCACTAGGAAACTTATCATCATAAGACCTTCTTGAAATATTATAGGGGATATGTGGGAGGTGTGTTCATTTTCTAAGACCATATATAATCTAATAATGCTCACTATTTACATTGGCAACTACTACCCAAGGAGATAAATATATAACATAAAGAAACATGGAGGTCTCATGCATTTGCATATACTAGATGAGTTGGCATGATGGTACTAGAGGAATTCTAAAATACTTTTAAATATCCTACAACATTTACTCTACAACAACGAGTTCATATTTGGAATAATATTGCTTAGAAATCAAGGTGATGGGGTTTAGAGCCTTCTCCAAATAGTTTAATTTATTAGCATTTGTTC
The DNA here is from genome assembly GCA_037957365.1 of Torreya grandis. Classification (NCBI taxonomy): domain Eukaryota; kingdom Viridiplantae; phylum Streptophyta; class Pinopsida; order Cupressales; family Taxaceae; genus Torreya; species Torreya grandis. The sequence goes on from JARHVA010000176.1 coordinate 2,467, forward strand.
ATAAAGAAAGGATCTTGATTTAACTACCAATGCCATGAATATCAAGCCCATTTTTGTCCCCATAATTGGTGAAGATATCTGGAGCCATCTCTCCATATTTTGTATGGAACAAACACTTAGACATGACCCTTACAAGATTGCCAAGGGACCCAATGAAGTGGAGACTAAGAATTTTCCATTTTTGAACCTGTGAAAATATCTAAATGTTGAGAAGGCTTGATGAAGGTGGATAGTCACTTTTCATATGTTCACTCTTGAATATGACCATACAAATGATCAAAAATATCACTTCTAGCTCGATTTCTCCTTCTTTGAGCATTGAACCTACAATGTCTAACTAACCTCTGACTTAATCTGACATTAAGAACATTAACAAACACCTTTTCATGATTTAAAAGTACCACTTGTATGTACCATACTTCATATTCATCTTGGAAATAACTTTTGAGCCCTTAAGAAGCAATTTCAAGTGTAGAGAGAGCTAGTGAAACTAGATAACCTCATGGAGTTAATGCTTGATTTGACCAAGACCCTACAAGACCTCATATGTACTCTAGTTCATCTACTCTAAAAACTTATGCAAGAAATAATCTTTGAAAATACCCTTATTAACCACAATAGAAACCTTAACATCCCCAAAAACCTTAGTTTATGCTAAGAAACCTCAATTTCTCTGAGGTGACTAGTAATGGGTTTAAACGCATGATTTAAAAATACAACGGCATGAGTAAGATATGAGAACCTATAGAAACTTCTAGGAGAATGGGAAAATGGAAAAAAATTGGACTTATAGAGGTCAAAATGTTATCACATTTTGATAACACATTGTATACGTAGTTGGTTGGAAGTCTCATGTACTTAACCCATACTCGCCCTGATATTTCATTTACAGTTGGGATTGTATCTTAGTTTGCACATGCTCTTCATGATAGTCATTGGTAGGATGTCAAGAAGATTTTAAGATATCTATAGGGCACTTCCCATTTTGGATTACACTACAGTAGAGGTTTTACTTGGTTGGATATACTGATTCAGATTGGTTAGGTTCTATTGATGACATGTGTTTCACTTTTGGATACCTTTTTGTGTCTTGGTTCTTATCCATTTTCTTGCGATTATAAGAAGTAGGATTTTTCACTTTCATCTATAGAGGCATAGTATAGGGCATCAGTCACAATGAGTTAGTAGATTCTTTAGCTTCATCAATTATTGATAGTGTTTGGATTCACATATGATTCACATAATATACTTGGTGTGATAACCAAAGTACAATTCACATTTATCATAACCCTATTGAGCACCAATAGATCAAGCATATTAAAATTCATATGCACTTTATTCATCAACACATTTAGGATGGATTTATTTTCTTGAAGTACATTTTGACTCAGACACAGGTTACAAACATCTTTATGAAGCCTTTTACATCACCATGTTACTTTGAGTTGCATGGCATGCTTGGGATTTTAGAAGTTGTCTCTATGGGGTGTTTGCGAGGACATCTTATTTCTTCATTTCTCTCTTTTTTGAGAGGAACTTTAGTTTCCTATGGGTTTTTTCCCTTTCTCCACTTTATGAGAGATTGTTTCATGGATATAATGTACATGAGTACCTGATCAGGGCTTGTTTTTGAGACTTATATTATGGATATGCCACTCTATTTTTGGCCCCTAACTTCACTTGAGGGGGGGTGTTAGAGTAGGTTATTTACCTTAGCTCATGTTCACCTATGTTATTTATTATTTCTTTTTATTTATTTATACCCACCCACTTATGTGTGGATATTTCATTTATCTTATTTTAGATATTATGAGATATTACATATTTATATTTAGATATTATGGGGATATTTGATAGTTGTTTCTATCCTTTAGGGATAGTTATCTCTTAGTCCTAGGTTTGATCTCTTAGTTATAAATGATCACTTAGCTTGATTTTTTAGTTAGGATTGATCTTCCTTGCCTATATATGCAAGGCATATTCATTGTATTGGACAAGCTTTGGAGATATAATATATGGTATTGTTGTTATTTTGTTTTACATATGTATATATAAGTATATGTTATCAAATTACTTTCAGAATATTTTTTTTATGAATGTGATGATACATTAACACCATATATCTTCATGTCTTGGAACAATCTCATTATCATTCATTTCATGTCTTAAATAATTTTGTTGCTAATGTTTGATGAATTCCCCATTCTTTCTAGCAATGTCACTAATAAATTAAACAATTTCACCACTAAAAACCTATAAGCATAAAACACATAAAATAATGAATAGAAATTTTACTATTTTGAGATGATTTCATTGATTATGGTATTGAATTCATCAATACAAGTCACAAATTCACCATTTGTATCTGAATGTGTTTTTGATAATTTTTTGAGAAAAAAAAAGAGAATCATCTTATTAGAAGAGAAATTATGCCAATTATAATAAGGGAAATGATTTAGAACAATTTTTGGGTGGTATTCAATCCTTCAAGAGGTCCCACCGGGCATGCCATTATGTAGATTAGGAATCCAAGAGGGATTTCGTTAATTGTTAGTGAAAGAACTAAAAACAACTTAGAGACATAACCACTCAAGACCAATCCCTTGGGTGAGCTATGAGAGTAACAAGCAATAATGCAATTATAAAGATAAATAAAACCTTTTTACCTCCCTTGAAGACTTGGTTAAAGACCAATACATAGACATTGAGCTTAGATTGTGAGCAAGGAGTCTTTGACAATTCTAGTGTTTTGTGGACATCATCTCCCCTTGTTCACTTGTGGTTTGGATTGGCACATGAAATGAGAAGGTGAAGATTCTTGCTATATTTTGACATAATAACACTACACTTAAAAATCTCATCTATAATGACTATTCAACCTTGCTTTTAAAGACTTTTGGTATGATTGTGGATCATTAAATCAAGATCAAGATCAATGGTGGAGGATGAGTCATCAAACTCATGATTGCACACATGGAGTGTGTAAGTTATGCCATTTAAATCCCTTTTATATTATGGAAGGAAGGTTGGAAGGAAAGTGCAATGATGGCATCTTGGAGTGTGTAAGAGGGGCATAAGATGAAGAGTGTGTAAGAGAAGTGTAATAACTTGCTTGCACTCCTACTCTTTCCCATTGACTTTGTAAAATGACATCAAATATGTGATATAATAAAGCACTTTTGATTTAGTAAAATAGGGTAATTACAAAAAGTCATGGAATATTATATTAGAGGAATATTTAAGCTAATTAATTAGACATTAATTAAAAATTAGAAGAATGGTACCTTTGCAATGCAATTTTGTCCATCAAATATTGATTTAATTGGTTTGTGATAATGTTTGCAAAGGTTAGAATGATATTGGATGCATTTGATCAGATTAATATTGTGATATGATCCATTGGCCCAATTAGGGATGTGTCATTATGATTTTAGATTAAAATGGTAGTTGTGAGGTTAAATTAGGTTTAATACTAATTTTGATTGAATTTGCATGTGATTATAAAAAATCATTCTGAAATGTAGTTTAGACACTGAAGTGGTTAAAATGAGGTGTCTATACAACCCATCAAGGTAAATTCACTCAAGTCATCAAAATAACACCCAATGATGGATATTTGCAATGATGTTATATTTAAATAATCAAACCTCATAAAAAGTAAAAATGGTGGGAAGGGCAGGGTAAAAAGTAAAGTTCATATTTAACCTAATAATCCTTCTACTTAAGCAACACTTTCTGAAATTAATTGCAAATTAACCAACATTTATCAAATATAGTCATGCACTCACATCTTAATAAACATTGTACAAGAGCCTAAGGATAAATCATTATGAGTGAATCTTAGTGGTACTATTTAAAAAATAAATTGATCACAAGGAATATTTAAAAACATAATCTAATGCAAAAATATAATAAAGATCAAATTTTAATTCATAAAATAGAAATAACACATCTATTTGCAATAATAATAGATAATAGAATAACTAACTAAAATGATTAGAATAAAAAAATTACATAATCTAACCCACTCATAATAAATAATGTAAATCTCATAATGTAATCACTTAAATCAAATAAAATATAACATCAAAATGAAATTTCAAAAAAGTATAAAATCAAAACAAACTCACTGACCATCTGTAAAGATTTTCCAAGCTTGTCAAATTTATTAAAGTTGTTTTATGATAAATATGACCCTTTGCATTTTTATTTTCATGGTGTTGAGTCAAATCTTTTGATATTTTTTCTATTAATAACTATGTGTCATCTTGTCATCATACTTAATGTTTGTTCCATGTGGCATCATTTCGCATAGCCATGTCTCTTCCTTGTGTGTTAGAATACGAGGTTTCATTTAACTTAAACCAATGTAAAGGTGATAAGTGGCACTTTTATATTGATTCACAATTCATAAAGGCATGAATATTAAAATTTGCTATCGATTCATTTTGAACCATATAATGTTTCAAAAATGCAAAATTTTGACAAGTGAAAACATATGGTAGGGTTTCATTTTTAAAAAACATAGCTTTTTATTCTAAATATTTAGATCAATAAGCTATGAACCTGTAAGTGAATGTGATGTTGACACTTGCCACTACTTTGATTACTAAAACCTTTGCAATAAATAATTTCCCAATGTGAATCCAATGGCCATAGGTTTTTTTAATGTGATTGAAAGTGTTATTTACATAATGAATTTGCTTACATTCATAATATTGAAATAACACTACAATAAGTGTGAATTTTTTGAAAATGTGACATGTGGAATGTGCCATTAAGTCTAAACTTTGAAATAGATAAAATTAGATGCAATGCTATGTGACTAAGTGTGAATAAGTGTGAAAACCCTATGCTCTAAATTTTTTATAAGTGAGTTCTCATATAGACATTATTTGACTAAGTAAAATAATCCAATACTATGATACTATGTGAAAAAAATAAATAAGTCTATCATAAAGCCTTCGTGATTCTCATAGTGAAAAAAATGCAAAAACATAGCAAAAACTTACATGAATAAGATTTGAAAAAAACTTGATTTATTTGGATACATCCAAATCAAGATCACTTGTGAGATGGTCATTAACATGCATTTAGAATAATATTTATATTTATAGGACTAAATAATTATAGATTTAGAATATTACTTCAAAAGGCCCTGAATGTGTTGTAGGTTTAATTCTCATAGATGTGGGTTCCTATTCAAAAAATAATGGGGTGTGTTGGTCACAAAAAACTTGAATCAATTACTTGATTAGTTCAATATTATAAATAATTAGGGCCAATTGATCCCAAACTAATATTAGATGGGCATAATTTGTTGAACAGGGCTCAGTTGGTCCCAATTATGTATCATATCAAACTAAATAATTAATTAGTTCAATACAGTATGTAATTGGGGTCAATCAATCCCTAATTGATAATAGATGAGCACAATTTGTTCCATAGGGTTTGGTTGGCACCAACTATGTATCATATTGAACTAATTAATTGATTGGTTATGTATGTAATTGGGGATAATCAAGTCCAAATCAACATTAGATGGCCACAATTAGTTTCACATGCCTCAGTTGATCATAATTATGTATCATATTGAACAAATTATTTGATCATTTTAATATGGTATGCAATTATGACCAATTAAGTCACAATTTACATTAGATTGCTGCAATTGATTACACAAGGCTCAATTAACCCCAATTTCTTATCATATCAAACCAATTATTCATTTGGTTCTATATGGTATGTAATTGGGGCCAGTTGATCCCAATTGAAATTAGATATCCATAATTGGTTGCACAAGGATAGGTTGACCCTAATTACATGTATATCAAACCTATTACTCAATTAGTTCAATATGTTATGCAATTTGGAACAATCAAGTCATAATTGAAATTAGATGGTCAAAATTGGTTGTGTGCATCTTAGGTGACCCCAATTGTGTATAATATGGTTCAAATTTCTTGATTAGTTCAATATAGTACACAATTGGTGCCAATTGAGCCCTCATTGACATTAAATGGACATAACTAGTTGCACGGGGCTTGATTGTCACCAATTACGTATAATATCTAACCAATTAAGTTATTGGCTCAATTGGTGAAATTGGGACCAATTGATCCCCAGTTGACATTAGATGGCCATAATTTATTTCATGAGACTCAATTAGCCCTAACCACATATCATATCAAACTAGTTACTTGATTGATTCAATATCGTATGCAATTGGGGCCACTCAATCCCCAATTAACATTAGATGAAAGTAGTTGGTTGCATAGGGATATGTTTCACCAAATTATGTACTATATCAAACCAATTAATCAATTGGGGCTCTCTTTGTTGACATATAATTAATAATGAAAAATAACAATGACATTGTTAATATAGAATTAACAATGACAAATAATAATTGCATTATCAACATAAAATGAAAAATGAAAAATAATGATTCTAACTATTCATATGCTAATAATATTCATCATAAAAAATAAAGGAACAAATCATATAAAGGTGTTTCTATGAAAGAGGATTTAGTATGGAGATCACGAAAGTGGTTACAAAAGAGACTATGATAGAGGTTGTCAAAGAGGTTATGGAATAAGTTGGAAAAGTGGCTATGGGGGAGGCTATGAAAAAAGTTGTAGATGAGAAGATGGAAGGATTTATGAGAAATTTTATAGAAGCAACAACTGACAAGGTTGTCAATGAGGATTGTATTGACATAGATGATCATTTCAATAGACATGGGAAAACTTTGACCACCTTGGAAGGATAATTTTAGGATCTTCAAGATAAACTCTCTTTAAAGGTAATATTTGTTAATATTATTGGGGTTTTTCTCTCTTATTTGTATTTTATTGAGGAAAACTATGGAAGGGTGGTATTTCATTAAATTAATAGTGTCAATAATGACTCTAGTTCCTTTGGAAGTGTGAATCTTGAAATATTTGGATTAAGAAAACAAAAATATCTAAATGTTAATGATCTTATGTGAATTGGAGCATTGGTGAAATAATTATATAAAAATATAAATAAAAATTAAGATTCAAACATGAAAAACATGTGAAAAAATTATTTCCATGATTAAAATTAGAAATCCATTCAACGATGGTGAAACTGCCATGGTAGCTATGTTATGAACCTTAAAAACTCCAAGTTTGAAAGATTGAAGTCTAAATTTTGCAATTTTGGCCCTTGGGAAAATTCCAAAAAGAACTAAAATAGGGGATAAGGATAAGACTAAGTTTGAGCATATTATTGTTTAAGCCCTTGCATCACCTTCAAAAATCATAAAATATTTGCATTATGTAAAATTTAGGTGCGTACAAGGGCACAATTTAAAATCGAGTATTATGTAACATGAATATACATAGCACTCATGCAAGTGAATACCATGAAAATCATATGTATAAACCATGGATAATGAAAACCTCTGGTATAGGTAATCATGTAATATATAAAATAGTGTAAAAAAAATGTCAATGCTTTTTGAATTATTTGAATTATTTCTAATATTTATGTGTTTTTTTGAATTTTGCCAATGTTTTTGAATTTTTTTATTTCTATAATGTTATTGAATCTATAAAATTTCAAATGTTTTTGTATTTATCATTTTTACATTTTTTTGTTTCAATCTTCAATGGGAAATAAATTAACTATATAGGCATCAAGCATGATAAGCATAGCGTAATAAAATTAAAAGGTCATGATATATGCTATAAAAAAATATGGGGCAAGGTTGAATAGAAAGTAAATCACAAGTTAAGGATATTGATGTATACAAGAAAGAACTCTTTCCCCCCATTGCAAAAAATGTCAAAGAAATCAAGATATAGAAATGATAATAATTATATGTCAATGTAATGTTTAATTTATAGAGTTTGAATCTAATGATGGTAGTGTCAATGTCTATAGGAAACATGCATGGATATAATACCCCCATAGACAGTTATACAACATGTACACCAACATAGAAGATATAGTCAGTTTAATTATAGTCTGACAATTAAGAACTACCAAGATGTAAATAGTGTTAAGAATGTAAAATACCTAATTAATGCAATAATGTAAGGCATGCAAGTAATATGGCTTGTAAATGTGATACATGTATAATTAGTACAATATGTATGTTGAAACCATGAGTGTTATGCCCTTGTGGGTAGATTATACTAAAGTCATGCTTAAATAAACTTATAATATGGCCATGAGAAAAATGAAAAAGGGTACAAATTTCCCAAAGGTAAAGATGTGTATATATATGTAATCAATAAAGACTATGCTTGGGTATGATCCCCCCATAACATATGGATATGATTGAGTATGAAAGCACATTTTTTTAGTTGTGTATGTAGAATAGAATGGAAACTAGCACAAGAAAGCATGGGTTTTTAAAAGAAAGAAAATGAGAGGATTCTAAGCACCTATGGATTGCCTCAAAACTCAATGCATGCGCTAACATAATGCCCTAATAAATATGATGTCATCATCGAGAATAATAACATAATTGCTAAAAATATGATCAATATTTAAATGGTCAACGCCACTGAAACATCACAAGAAACATCAAATACATGGCTAGAATAACAATAATGTAAAAAAATTCAAGCACCAAGTGAAGTCTAGAAAATATAATAATGCAATAAATCTCAAGAAATAGCATAGTCATAGATTTGAGGATGGTGATGATGACATGTGAATATCTGAATAGATCCATGTACACAATTAAGATATGTATACCTTATGTAAGTAATTTTTAATAAATAAAATGCATATAAAGGTATATCTATATGGAAAATGTGATTCCTTAAAATGTGTAACTATCAAAAAAGTAAGCAATGTCCCCCCCATCAGAGAGCTACAAATATAACCATGAGCATATCTATCCATATTATCACATCTCTTACCAAAATCAAGCTACACTATGAAAAGTAAGTACGAAAATATGGATGCGAAAACTCTATAGTGTATGTAGATAGGTATGGTGTTTATCATATGACCAAGATAAAGGATGAGAAATATTTTTATTTATGTATTTTATATATTTTTTTAATTTTACAATTTTGATAAAGTAAACATGAGGAGAAAGGCACGTGTAAGGCACACTATATATAAGAATAAAATATGTGTAGAAGACTATGGTATAGTAAATATGTATTCATTCAAGGTCATGTCATGCATTAATCTATGTGGCTAAGGTCATATGGACACCCTAGACATGTTTCATCAAATGAAAAATGATCATCACATAACTATTTGTATTGATCACTAGTGATAAATTATGTTAGTTTTGATAGAAGAGGATGCGATTGTGTAATTTTAACTTCAAGTGATTCAAACTTTAGAGAGAGAGTTTGTATTTGATCTTACAAGTTGTTTATGGAATGCACCATAGTTACTATGTTATGTTTATAAATGGTTGTACTCTTAATTAGATTGTTCAACAGTTGAGACTCACAATTGATAATTGAGATAGGATCACTATTTTACATAGGTATAGGATTCAAACATATTTTGCAAAGTATAGGTGATTTATATGTACAAACCTTAGGAAAGTATAAATAAAGTCTTTTACTTATGATGTTGTTAACTTTGTGTCATTTCATAAATAAGATTAGGGTTTTCAAGAATAATTATTTTGAAATGTTTGTCAATGCAAACAATAATTATTTTTCGATTAATTTTGTTAATTTAGAGTTTTTTACCATTAAGTAATGCACATGCAAGTCAAGGGGTTCAAACAATTGAATAAAATTTAGAATCCAAAATAGAAAAAAAACAAGCCCTAAGGAGAAGAGAGGATTTATAGAAACCCTAGGTTGAATGTGGTGTTCATGCTAGGTTCACTATTTATGTCAATTATAGTTTTGGTTTTATACAAAAAATGAATAAAATAGTTTTAATTAAATATATATAAAAAATACATGACTAAAAATACATAATTTAGATCTACCTAATGGGATACGATGAGAAACAATTCCAAATGCTACAAATGAAACTAAATTAAACAATGTATATGATAAAGGGGTAAGGAATGACCATACATATATTTTATCATAGAAATCTTATATTATAGATAGATTGTGTAGCTTGTGTAACCTTCTCCTAAAATATGAAAATTTTATGATGCTCAAGGACATAACATGTTCACTATGATGGATCGTACCTATGTAGATCATGTTAGCATAAACCTCTATGGTTGTGACTTTATATTGTGGTCGAGTTTGTCTTGTTGTGGTAAAGTTTGTCCTACTAGGGTTTTGTAGTCTAGTGTTTGTATCACTTATGCATTTTCATCTTTTTATTACATTTGTACCTTCATTTTGTAGATATGGTGAGAAAAATGTGTAGAATAGAAGATTCTTCTCTTTAACCTAACTTGACACTCCAAAACAAAACAAATGGTTATGGAGTAAAGAAATCACCAAGTTAGCATTGCAAACTATATATTTATAATGTACATAATCAAACCTTCATAAATTTCTATGAGTGTGTGGAAGGAATAATTGAGTGATGGTTTTTTAACCTCATCTTCCCCTAGAAGTCATGGTGCAACTATATGCAATCTAACACACTCCTTTGGCCCAAAGGAAATGTAGAGAGACCAAGATAGAATGACAATGTTGTAAGTATATGAGATTAGAATTTGACTTGAGTGATGTTTGTTTTTAGACTTGAGATTTTATGTGACTTGGCTCTTGATATTCAAAGATGTCTTATGCTTTCTTATATATCCGTCATAAATGATAAATGTCTTGGTTATACCTTGTATATATAAGCTAACCTAAGATAACTTATGAACATTTTCCCACTATAGTAATGTAAAAAAAAAATTCAAGGTGTAGGATTCATGAAAATGGGATGACGGGCCCATAAAACTAAAAAGGACAAACTCATGCAATATAAAAGTTTGACTAGTAAATGATTTATGCTCTATTCTTAAGGTAAAACTAGGTAATAAGTGAGAAATAGTCTAGATGTGTTAACATATGTTTTTTTAAAAGTGTTGAAGTGTTTTTAGAGTCAATGTAAAAATTATAGACCTATTGTGGGAATGTAGTCCTATAAACAAGCTAAAATGTACATTTTTTTAATACAAGATAAATTGGGAATAAGGGTGTTATGCCAAATTTAGGTGTCTACAAGAAGATGTATAGATTTTTAATGTTATTTAGGTGGATCATATGGTTATTTTTAAAATGTATCAATATTTCCATTTTTATTTCCTTGCATGTATCATATAATATTAACTTATGATTTGAATCATGATAGGGTTTTATGTGATAATAATAAGTTATACAATGATACCCTTGTAATTGATAACTTTGATTTCCCTCCTCTTAGAGATAGCTCTTCTATTACTTATTGTATGATGATTTACTATGAGGTATATGATGTAACAATCCAATGGATTAGAGCATGCAATGCTTCTATCCCTCATCCTTCCTCTCAAACTCAAGTCGGGGTTAACTAACACACCCCTTATCAAGATCCAAATCTTCTTCTTGCTTGTACTAGGATTAAAATCCAAGTGCCTAAGCTAGACTGTAATATTTTGGATTTAATTAGTAATAACCATGCCAATAATTATATTCTATAGTTTCTCAAAAGGTCAAATGTTAAAAAATATTTAATTTATGAGACCTTTCATGATGCTATTATTCCACATGGTACCAAACCAGCTTATCTTAATTCTATTGTAAAAAAGTTATAAGATAATGAGAACATTATATATTTTGAATTAAAGGAATTACCCTCTAAAGATATCATTGATCAATATTTACCCCTTGTATATTCAAGTTATTATCCACCGTAAGGGATTTAGATGGGTCCTTGTGAATAATGGTTTGGGATTGAATATTTATAGTGAGTCATTTTTAATGACCTTGGGCTTAGTTGTTATTCTCTTACACATTTGGATATGGTCATAAAACTATTCAACAATCAACCAAGATCATCTCTAGGAACTACTACATTGAATATAAAATTTGGACTACAAACTTTAGCTATGTAATGTCAAGTGATATCTAATAATGTGAGCTATAATATTTTACTTGGTATACCATAGAATCATGATATTAATGCGATTCCCTCTACATTACATATATGTTTAAAATTTGTTAATGAAATTTACATTAATACTTATCCCATGGATGATGCTCCTTTTTGGTTTTGTAAAGTTTCATAACCTATAAAAGTGTAATTTAACATCTTAATATATTGCAACCAATAATCATATCTTATATATAGGCCATTCCCATGTAAATAATGAATACACATGATATGGGTGAAAGTAGTAAAACTAATGATAATAGTGACAAATTATTTTTATGGAGGTTAAAAGATGAAATTAGGCATCAAATTAGGGTTATCATTGAGTCCATTTCTTCTCATATGGGGAACTTAATTCTCGATTATGCTTAACCATACCCCACAATGACATGCTCCACTAGACCCATTAACACATCAACTTACATGATGCATTAACATAACATCTATATACAAGGGTATCCATTGATTATGGGAAATATTTGAACTTAAGTCTCTCCCATGCCATCAAATGAGTTTTACTATTGACCCACATCCCCTAGATGAGGATAGTGACACTTGAAATTATAGTATAGACAAATATTTTTCCAATCTCCAATTTACTCCTATCAATCCTAGGTAATACATAGATAATATGCATATTTTATGTATTATAAAATTATATTTCACTCCCTAATGATTTGGAAAACTTTTTCCATCATATGTGCTTAATGATACATTGTCCTTCAATGATAAAGGTAATGAAACTATGATAGACACTTGTTTTACTATTAATAAACAAAAAAAACCTCTTCATATAGCTCAAACTACTTTGAAACAATATGGAATAGGTTACACATGAAAAAATAACATGGGATACAAGGTTCAAGGATTAGGAAAACATGAATAAGTTATGCAATTATAGACACCTAAAACTGGACATCGATAACCTCTAATTAGGCTTTTGACTAATTTCCACCCAAAATGCACAATTTGGCCTAAAAACACTTAAACACACTAAAAGATGTGAAACTGACATATTCAAGTGCCAATTTTAGGTAGGATGTCACTAAATGGGGTAATACAATTTATGAGCTAGTAAATTTTGATCAGATCATTCCGAGTCAAAATGCCAATTTTACACCTAGGTGCTTTGGATTGCTCTTTCCTATCAAATATTCTACACAAGACATGTGCCTTTGTTATTTTTTTTGGTAACATCCTAAATTGGAATATAGTTCCAACACATCTGACATCGCCTTCCAACTTCAATCTAGTCAAATTTTGGGCCAATAACAAGACATTATGATCAATTTGAGTAATTTGTGCACAAAGTACTTAATAATGCTTAAGAGATAATTAAACCAAATTGGAGCCTAATTAATAATTCCATGGAAACTTGTTAAATAATTTGTTTTAGAAATGAATATTGAATATCTGCATCATTAGGTGACCTCATTTCTTTGGAAGACATCCTTAGGCCATAAATGCCACAAATATCAGGATTCATGCCCTCCATGCCTCATCAATGCCTTCCATGCCTCTTAATTTCCCCTTCTTATAAATTCATGATGAGTATAATTATAAACTTAATTACAAAAATTGAATTAATCTTCAACCAGACATCTCAATCTCAGGATGGACGGTTCAGGTTAATTCTAGCCATTTGCAAAAATCTATAAATAGAGAGGCCATGAACATCATTTCTAAGACTTGATAATGCAAAGTTATAATGCACAAATGGTTCCAAAAGCTTCAAGAAATTAGTGTTACCATGATAAATTGATTTCAAGCCAAGCCAAGCCACAAGCCAAATGTGCCAAGGAGAGATGGAGGTAGCCAAGCTTCCATTTTCAAGAACTTCATGAGCACAAGCTGAGCAAGCCACTACAACAAGAATTTTAGAACATCCAAGGAAGGTAAAAGATGGTATATTTTTCATTTAGTTGTGTGCTTTATTCATGTTTGTTAATGAAGCTCTTCCTAGTGTCTAGGCCTAGAGATGTTATGCTAGTTAGCGTGTTTATTTTATTTTGGAACTAACACCATACTAACCATCCTCTCTTGAGTTAAATTATTAGATCACAACAATAACCAATTTTTCCAATGCCCCATTAATTCAAACAAGGTCTTGGATGTAGTAAGTAGAATCAAGCTAAAGGGGTACCCTTTCAAGTGGATCATGAAACTGTTGAGCCTTATAATCAATATGTTCTTCAATGACCAAACCTTCAAATATTATTTACCCTAATTCTAATTAAATATACAAAATAAGGAATAAACTATTGCAATGAATAAATCTATTAATATAGCTAGAAAAGTACATAATTTATAGATTCTCAATTAGAAAATAATATTAACAATATAAAGTGATAAAAAACTAGGCTATGAAAAGTAAGTATAATAGGATAAGGAATGATCACACCTTTTTATAACTAAATTTATATAGTATGGATTCAGAGTATGAATTTACAAGTTGATTATGCATTGTTCTAAACTTTGATTTGACCTCTATATCCTCTCAGATATAATTACACTCCATGAGAATTTGACATGAGAATAATCATGTTGGATAGATTCATGCCACTTGGTCTATTTATATTCTATTGAGTTTGTCCTTTACATAGATGTAAAACATAGTTTTTTGTCACTAGTTCACCTCCTATTTTTTTATCTTCTTATACCTACATTTTCCAACTTTTAAGGGACAAAATATGTTGATTTTTTTCCTCTATTTTTTATTTAGATTCAAAAATAGATGTCAATCTTAAAATATAGAATCAAGAAATAGTTGGGTTGGGTAACCATCATAGTGGAGTTGCAAGCTATATATCCATTGTGCTCGAAATCATACACCTTGTAGTTCATGCAATATGTAGATGAATATTTGAGGTTCAGCTTCAACCTCTTCTTTCTAGATGGAAATGTGATAATATGTGTGTCTCTTAGGCCTTCACTTGATATAATATGTATTAAAACTTGAATAAGTATTCCTTATGAGTATAAATAGAGCTTTATGAGTGTGCCTAAATTGATTTGGAGAGAAATGCATTGACATGAGAGTCCCTTGGTCCTATTATCATTTTATGTATTGAAATTACTCTTAAGAGCATTGTATATATATGACCGGAGGGTTGAGGGAAGAGGGAGCACGACCGTGGAAATGGCTGTGATGAAACCCTTACCTTCACGGCTGTGGACTTAGGTGACCAGATCCCAGATGAAAAGGGATCCTTGGTGCTGAGTGCGGTGTGGATATGTGAAACCTTTATTGCGTGGCTCTTTATTTTGCTTTGAAATACGAAGAAAATAGTGATCAAAAGGGGGAAACTTTGTTTCCCTTTGTTTGGAATGTCAAAAACCTGTGCGTGGAGAGGATTTGACAGCTGGGATATCAGACCAACACGCACGGTGAGGGCTTGGCCATGGGGAGTGCCTTGTATGGCTCCCTGTGGCAGCAGTTGATGTGATGATAGCGGATTAGGTGGGGCTCTGTTTCCACTGAAACCCTAGGTTCAAATTTTGAAGATGATGTATTTTAGGGTTGGAGACCAGACCAGGTTACTTGCCATTGCCTTCTATCTGAGGGGTTGCGGCTCATGTAGATGTGCTTCCAGACGTCTTTGACAAAATTTTGTTTGCCATGGTGGAAAATCCTCTGGGTTTAGCAGAGGGAGTGAATGGGCAGGCAATAAGTGGACGGTTAGGGCGATAGCAGTGCTGGTTCTGGGGTTTGTCTCTTTGATTATTTGGTTGGGGTTGGGACTGGGGGCTGTTGTTTGCGTGGATCCCTCATACCCTTCCTTGTGTATATGTGGTTTTGTAATGTGTGATCTTTTATTGTGTGGTAAATTTTTTAAGGTTATAGGTCCTTGTAAAACTTGGTTACTTGTTTCAGGTCGTAGTGCCTGGTTTTTTTGTTTAGATTTCAGGTCCTTGTAAAACCAGGGGAGCTTTTATTGGTTTATTTTGTTGGTTTCAGGTCCCTGTAAAACCTGGTTTAGTTACTATTTTTCAGTGTGTTTGCCTTTTCTGGTGAATTGTAATGTTTTATCTTTCATGATCTGTAAAGTGTTTTGGGGCCCCTTCAAAATCTATTTTTACCTTAATCTAAAACATTGTATATATATTTTTACCTTGGTTTTAATTATGACATATTATCATGTAATTCGACATTATAAAAGTGAAATAAACTGACAAAATAGGCCATATAAGCATAATAAAAGAGAGGAGGATGAAGGAATCACATAAAATCAAAATCTCATGCATGTCCCAAGATAAATATAGCTTAGGGAGAGATAGAGGAAATAAGAGTGAGATAAATAAAAAGATAGTGGATTCCCAAAAGGTTAATAGACAAGAAAAATAGAAAATAGTAGAATAAAGATACACAAGGCCACACTAAGAGGAAGATAGAGAGAAGATTGTAAAAAAATATGCCAATAAACTAATAAGATAATTAATGAGTAATATATACAAGATGATACCAAAAGTATTAAAATAATGATAGTTGTAATAAGTTTGGGTGTCTATGCATTGGAAATTATCTAAGTCTAGTAAATCTCATCAAAATGAAGCAAACAATGTTACATAGTCACAACTTGTATACCATGAATTAAATTATAAATATGCTTCACTTGATATTTTAAATTTTGAAAATTATGCAAACAATGAGGCTCTTCAAGAATATATTTGATCTTATGTGGATTTACCATGTTTCTATCATAAGGATAGATTCCCATATAACCTAGGTCACCACTTATAATTTGGAGAGTGTCAACACTCTCCTATCAATGATGACATTCCATTAGATGGTCCCGATTCCTTAACTAATGCTTCATATATTGAGTACTAATATGTACTATAGAATAAAATAACAACAACTTTCAATTATGTATAGGTACTCATATTTGGTATTAGATACTTGACAATTTTAGTTTTGACCAAACATTGGTATACTTGACTTATGCATGCATAACTAACTCTTAATCACACTCTCTTTTAACTATTCACTCATCTATGGGTCCAAACTTTCCAAATTATCATTTTTCTCCATGGGATTTTCATTATGTCTACCAAAACAACTTATTATCATATTCACTTTGTCTCCTAATCTCATATCACTTTACCCTACCTTCCAGATATCTTTGATCTTCCTCAAATAACTCCAACCTATTAGATCCATCCTCCTAGGATGGATTTATCCATGTGCTTTTTAATGACTATTTTTTTTAAATTCAAATATATCATATGGGTCAGCCCGTATATTTTTCATGTTAGTGCAGAGGGTAACCAAAGTGTTGGGTATCTATAAAATCAAGCCTGGTCCTCTTCTTATCTAGTATCTATTTGGTATTTATCAAGAACACATATATTATTCATCATCACATTGAGAGGAACTACCCTAAATTTTACAAGATTGAAACCCCTCAAAGGATTAGGCCCTCGACCAAGTTTGAGTACCATTGCAAGGTAAAAATCACAAGTTGTCAAGTGTTTAAATCCATACTTATGATTCCACAACATGTTAGCATTACACTGATTTCACACATAGAATAGGTGGAATAACTACATACAGTTTGAGCCCTCTTCATAGTATTAGAATTTATGTAGCACTCACCCATTATGAGAAGAGTTATTGGGATCAATTCAACCCATCCCACTAACCTAATTTTATAGGTGAAGCTAGTGTCAAAAGTGGATCTACAGTTACAAATCAAGGTGAATGAAAATAAATCTATCTATGGAGGATTAATGGTATCTTAATACACATGAGTCACTTTTAGGAAAAGACATAATAATCCAAATTTTCAAATACCTACATAGTTATCCTATGTGGTTTCGGTAGTAAGTAGACAATTCTACCCTACCACATGTGACTAAGAAGAATATGACTTATCCCAGTTGGTGTAGGCACTATGTTTCCATATCTAAGCAACCACAAACCCATTACATACATCTGATTATGAGTGCACCCTATCATGAACCTAGGTAAAATATAAACAAGTTTAGTACCCAATCTTCTAGGTCATTTCCATAAATAGTAAGTTGTAATAAATCGGTAATACTCTACTAGTTACACTCATATTGAATTTGATTATGCTCTATAGTTATCCTAACACTAATGAATGACCCCCAAAAGTTTCTAAGATATTTTTATATCTTATTCAGTATGAATTGTTTATAGTTTTGTCTTGTTTACATAACCTAGATCTAAAATTAGATAAAACATATTGGTGAAATTTTTCCTTGTCTAGAATATAACAATCCCTAGGTTCCTTTAGGGTCTCATTCTTCTAATTTAGAGTTTCAAATTTATGTATTTACATATAATTTTTAGAATTTATTTCTAATTTATCCTCATGGGTGATTTTTTTCTCTTAGGGTTTCAATCCTTCAAACCCTAGTTTTGTTGTTGAGCATATCCAAATCCTAGGTTTCCATTAGGGTTTTCCTTCTACTTTCCTAGGATTTTATATTTCTATATTTACATTTGATTTTTAGATTTGACTTTTGATTTCCCCTCATAGGTGGTATTTTTTATTAGGATTTAAATCCTTAAAAACTTAAATTATTATATTATTTCTTTGAGCACATCAAACCCATAGATTTCATTTAGGGTTTTCCCCTACATACTTAGGGTTTTAGATTTTTGTACTAGGGTTTTAAAATCTGATTTCTAATTTTTTATTCACCTAAATAAATCATGGATATAATGGATATTCATAGTTTATATTATATTATTCAAGCTATGCTAGGTATAATTACATATTATTGGATCAATATATTTTAAAAAATTTAAACTCGTGTAATAAAAAAACTCAAACTCATACACAATACAACTAAGGTTGAAATTAATGATGAAGAATACTTAAATCTCCTTAGCAACTCATTTGTCTTAAAACCAACTTTAAAATACCTTTATTCACTACTAGATGTTAAAAGACATGAATGAATCGTTTTGTTCCTACTCCCCCTAAGCCTCAAAGTTGTGATAGCTACCATCTCACTCCCATTATTCATATTAGGCTTATTTTGAATCCTGTAGTTCATGTTATTACCACACAAATAGGTAGGGTACCGCACCTTTCATGGTAGAGCAAATGTATTCAAACTATTCCTCTTCACCCACCTCTACCTCTCATGGGGCTAGCTAATCCAACTAAAGGGTATGATATGATTGACCAAATTAAGAACAATCAATCAAATATTTCCATGTTATAGCTACTTAAAAGGTCAACTATCTACAGAGACTTACTAAATAAATCTTTGTGTGATGTAACTTTACTAAATGATTCAAAACCTATTAACTTTATATCCATCATCAATACATTATATATTACTAAAGACATGATATCTTTTAAAAAGGATGACTTGCTTACTCAATATTGTATAGATAAAAATCTACCTTTGTTTATTTAAGAGAGAATCTTAAATAATGGATTCAAACATGTCTTGATAGATAATAGATTAGGATTGAATACATGCAACATCACATTTATACAAACATTGGTTGTCAATATGGTATATATCTAGAAATCAATAAGAAACATCAAGGGATTTGAAAATGTTCCTCACCTAGCATTAGGATCGATTACTTTGGATACCAAAGTAGGCCCTTAGACACTACTTACTATGTTTCATGTTATTCCTAATCACTCATATTATAACCTAATCTTAGGTAGATAAGAGATACATTCAATGGAATCCATACCATCTTCCTTTAGTAGTCAACACAAAGGATTCAAAGTAGATATACATGGAATAGAATGATATTAAAGGTGACAAAAAATAAGTTATAATGAATATAGATGACTATTTTATATTCTTAATTTTAAACCTATTGGTATAGGAAAATACTAAGATGATTCAAAATTGGTGAACAAAGCTAAATTAGATAAAGTAAAATTACCCTTTCCTAACATTCATAAGGGTACAAGTGACAATACTTATTGCAATATAAGTTTAAAACATACTTCAATGATAAGTGTTCCATTAGGGTAATTATTTGTCAAATATAACATAACTAGAGAACAAGAGAGACAACACATTGTATAATTCATTACATGGGCACACCTAGTATTTATGACATATTCAATAAAGAACATAGAGCTCATGGATACATAACCAACTATCACATTATATATTATTAGTACACAAGATAAACCGAATACTATACTATATATTTTACTTGATAGGAATTTGATGATAGTACCTAAGAATCGATATAGATCTATAAGAAGACAAATCATGAAGGAAATTCACTTTACAATTGTCATAGAATAAAAGAGCACAAAATAAACACTTGTGTGATAATATCACAAAAGATTCAAAAGTTTAAAAATGAAGAGAATATCTTTATGACCTAGATTTAGAAGAAACCACCAGTAATGGATAAATAACATGATATGTATACATATTTTACATGTTTACATATTTTTATATATAACATGATATGTATAAATCTTTTTTTAGATGATTAATTCACATGGTACATTCCTCACCTCAAAATGGGGGCATACACAGTGGCTTGTCTTGGAATTAAATCATTTACACAAATATATTTAGAGTTTCGCATAAAAACCAGATTTTGGGAATAAATTACTTTAGTTTAGTACATATTTACGTAGATTATTGTAGGTTTACTTAAATTATCATATAATTGACATAATTTTGGGGGAACATTCAAGGTATATGTCAGATATTTTACATGATCATGAGTGACATTTCATAGATTATATGAGATTATCACACAAATAACATGACTTAGTTTACACAAAATATCAAATTGGGGGCATATGTGAATAATTTTCAAATTTTATGATATTATTATACAAAAATACAAGACTCAAATTACATAGGTTATCATATTGGGGGAATATGCATGGCATATGTGACATATTTTACAAAAATCCTTACTTGGTTGTACTCAAATACTCATATTTGATTAAACCCTGTGGTGGGTCCCATTATTAGAAAATATAATAAGCAGTGTGGTTGAGGTTCTATGTGAATTAAATTATAAACACTTCTTCATATCCAATGAGCTTTGGGTCATAATCACCTCAACCCATGTTTTTAACATTGGGATATCTAAGGGACATGATCACTTTGTTCTCCACTGCCTCAAGAAGGTAACTTGTTTCATGTGTATTAAGGTGTATCCATACCTTGTTATTTCACTTTAAAATATGTTCAATGTTTTTATTTAAATTTTTATATCATAACTAAAAACTATTTTCTACATATTTCCTTATAAGGTTTTCATAGATCAATGCTCAAAATTCAACACCTACTTGAACACACCCACTACGTTTACACTTGTATATCTCTCTTTATCCTTTTAATCTAGATTCCATTACTAGAATAAAATGGGGGGAATGTAGGCACTCATATGTGGTATTATATAGTTGACGATGCCAATTTTGACCAAGCTTTGGTATAATTGACTTGTGCATACATAACTGACTCTTGTTCAGACTCTCTCTTAGCCATTCACTCATCTACAGGCCCAAACTTCCCAAAAATTATCATTTTTACCACATAATTTTTTTGTAGTTTATGTCTAAACTTATTCTCATATTCAAACTATCTCTTGATCTCAAATAATTATTTCCTACTTTTTGTACATCTTTGGTCTTCCTCAAACAACTTTGGCTTGCTAGATCTATCCACCTAGGTAGGATTTATCTACACACCCTTTAATGACTATTTCCCCAAATTTAAATCTTTCATATGGGTTGGCCCATACATTTCAAATGCCAATGTAAAGGAAAATTAATCTAATAATCATCTATTTATACAAATAAAGATTAATCTTATTACTGTCTAACATCTATTTTTAATTCTGGTACTTATCAAGAATACATATATTATTCATCTACACATTTAGAGGGACTACCCTAGAGATTCTAAATTAAAAACCCATTAAAATAGTAGTCTCTAAGTGAAGTATGAATACCATTTCAAGATAAAATTAACATGTTTTCAAGTGTCAAATTCATACTCAAGATTGCTCTAAATCATAGTTTTACAATGATTCCAAACATATAGTAGGTGAGAAAACTACATACAGTTTGATCCCTCTTTAGAGTATTAAAATGTAGGTGGAACTAAGACACTTAGATAAGAGAAAATAAAGTCATCTCAACACATCCCACTAACCCTTTTTACATGAAAACCTAGTGTCAAAATTGGAGCTATGTTTTTGAAGCAAGGAGAAGGAAAATAGAGATATCTATGTAGGAATAAAGGTATATGAATGCATAGAAGTCACTTTTAGGCTTAGGTGTAGTGATCCAAATTTTCATAATCCTATTGTTTTAATTTTTACACATAAAAAATAATATATGAGATATCCTCTAATGTTTTGGGATATCTGTGAGGTTAGATTCATTCTGAGGCATGAATTACATGTATTGGGTCTTGCATTTACCAATGGTGGAAGAGCAGTGAGAAATGCAAGTGTTAACTTGGTCAGTTTGGATATGGATATGGATCCTATCTTCACTTGAATGAGATGGGGTGATGGTGGATTTACTCTAAAGTGGATAGGACTCAAAGAAACTAAAAAATAGAGGGTAAGGTAGGGCATAGAAGGGGATATGTGAATAGAGAGCATGAATTCTTCCTAACTAGTCTTTAGGATAAGGATAAATGCCAAATAACTTATGTTAGTAGACTATTACTTGAACACATAAAATTTAGAAACATAGTGAAGGGGTATAAGGGATACAATGAAGTTAACTCCAAGTCATTAACCAAAGGTTACTTGTTATCAATAGTGTTGTAACATATATTAAATTTAAGATTATAGTTAATGCTAGAGATCACCTTTGACTAGATATGGCTCAGTCTAAGAAGTTGTACCAAATAGAGTCTCTACATAAAATTCCAAAGAGTAACTTAACTAGCTTATTACAAAGAAACAAGATTCATCGACCTAAATTATAACTACACATTCCAATTTATAAATCATTATAAATTGATTATGAGATACTTGAAATTATTATTGCATATATTAAGAAATACTAAACTACTAGTTAGATCAAAAACATAAACACTATAACATAGACATAAAAAAGAGAATAAATTATGCAACATAAACTCTCAGAATAACACCAAGGATTTCTTATCTATATTGATATGTTAAAATTTCTCCTCCCTTTGGAATACAAACGACACATGTATAAATAGGCTTAGGATGGGGGTTCCTCATACCTCAATCCTTTCTCAAAGTTTAAACCTACTCCATAAAATATCTCCCAAAGGACTACATAGAGGACACTTGGTAAAAGATGTTGCTGATAGACAAAACTTATTACAAAAAAACTCCAATACCCCTAACTAACATCATTCCTCATGTGGTGAAACAGTTACAATGGTGGAAACTTGTATTTCAATAACTATTACCATTAAATTTGTTGTAGTGGAAGGCCTAACTAATGGATGTGTTGATGGGAGTGACATGACCTGAGAAGCTTGCTTAATTACTTGGATTTGTGAGTAGAGATCATGGCCCACCTGAAAATCATTCTCTAATGTCTTGAATTCCAACAAGGGTCTCTTGAAGAGGTGGGAGAGCTTGTCTATTAATTTTTTTGTGCCTTTAATGCAGCCTCAATCTCCACATAAAGAGTCTTTATGATAAGGACCTTGCTTGTAGCAAAATTTATCAATTATTTTAGGTCATCTTGGGTCTTATATATTATGCCCTCGACCTCTACTCTAAAATTATTTGTACCCATCTAGAGGAGGTCTTCAAAGATGGTCTTAAAGACTAGTTCTCCACTCTAGTTAATCACACCATTGACACTCATTTCTCACATAATGGTTATGGATTTCCCCTCATAAATAGGTGAGTTTATACACTAAATTTCACATCTGTTGATGCCACTCAATCAAGTTATCCATCTTAGCAACCACATAGTTTTTGGACCACATCACCTTTAGGGAAATTATCAAATTCAAGTGACTGTAGGCCTTTTACCTGGTTTCTCAGACCAAAAAATAAAGCATAATATCCATCTTATTCATGTCTTCTACAAAGGAGAAGACATCCCCCCATTTGGGTTGGTATTCCTTCTCTGTGTCTTTTACTAATTGGGGGGCATCATATAACTTTTGGGCTGCTCCTTACATACTACCAATGAGGTCTCTTAGACACTAAATGGTTCTCATTTCATTTAAGGCCTCCATGGATTGATTATAGCCATGAAACATCTCTTTTATTACTCCCCCTATAGAGTGTACAAAAGTATAGGGGTCTTCCTTATGTCCACCTAAGTCATAGGGGAGAGTTCTTCATTTTTTAGTCAATTGGAACACATCTTCTCTTTATTCTAACTCCACTTGTTATCCTTTAGCCATTACAATTTTCCTTTTTAGTTTTATCATAGTCTTAATTTCCTTATTAAAGTGAAATTTGACTATGGGCTGCTCCACAATAACCAAGTCTTTCTTGCTTACCTCTACTTGTGCATTTTTAGATACACTCAGGATAACTAGTTGTTGTGAAGGTTATGCCTAGCCTATGAGAGTGGAAGAATGGGATTACCCATGGGGAATCATGGGCTTAGGAGAAGACATCCCTAGCTGAGGGAAAGGAAGAATGTCCCTTCTCCATCTAGTGACCTTCTTGGGAGTCAACACCTCAACTATTAGTTTTCCATTTTTTGACTACTTTGATGATGTAATGGTGGTGGACTCTGCTTGGGCCACCTGGCCAATTGGAAGGTCCAATAGGTGGAGGGATAGGAAAGAATGACAAAGGAAGTAAATATGGTAGAGGAGACTAGATTCTCAAAGTGTTTCTATTTATTAAATCTGGAGGACTGAGGGTTGAAGGTAGTAAAGAGTAAATCCATAAGAGGGGTATTGAACAAGATTTACAAATAATTAGTTATGGATGTAGGAGAATCCCCAATAGGTCCTTTTAAAGTTTGGCTAGGGGTGCCACATCCTGAATTATGGGGGTTGGGGTTAATATTTGAAAAATTGGCCCTATAGTTTCCTGGGCATTATTTGTTTAGGCCAAATAATCTAAAATGGAACCATTATTATGTTAGGAGGGATTGAGGCTAGAGATATACTTACTAATTATCCTTATGCTGAAGTTATAGAGGTTTTGAATATACTTCATCTCCATTATCTCCACCTTAGTCTTAAAGTAATTTAGTGGAACCCAAATTGATCTTTAAAATCATAGTGTCCCCAAACTTAACTTCCTCTGACAACCATTCATCCTCTAGGTCACTCTCTATAGTTTCACTAATGGTTTTAGACAAAGAATTTTATGTCTTGTCTTCGCATTCTTCTTCAGTGAACCACTTTCCCTCTAGGATCACTTCTCTATCACCTTTGCCATCATCTTATATTTTTAGGGGTTCTACTTCCCTAAAGCCTTTTATTTTATCCTTTCCTTCTCTTGGTCTTTCCTCGAAGCCCCCCTATGTTATAGTGCCTTGAGGGAAATATAATATGCATTCACCTTTATTTAGTATACAAGAGGTGGCCCCATGGGAGTGGTAGTTATTTTTGATGGAGGGGAAATAAAAAGAAGTGAAACTAGAGGGGTAGTGGATGGTGATGAGGGAATGACAACAGTGGTTGATGGAGGTGGAACTGGGGAAGTAGGCAAGTTAAATATTGGAGGGAGGGAATATGGGAGGATTACCTATTGGTACACCATAAGTGGAGGGAAAGGCAACATAGAGAATAGCCCACTAATCTAATTCATTTTTATAGTGTTTGATGCAGTGATATCTAGGTGAGTGGGAATGGACACTATGGTGGTTGTTGTGATGATGAGCCATGAGATGGGATGTTGAAAAGGACCTTGAGTGATTATCTATCACTCCCTATAAAATCATGCCCCAATGGTCCAGCTTGATCTTATCCTTAAATTCCAACTTAGGGGATAGCTTTGGGAGAGAGCTTCAAGTCCTAATGCTCCTCAATTCTTTGAGCATCCTCCTTAGTGGTGTCTGGATTGTATTGAATATGCCTAACCACCACCATGGACATAATTTCCTTGTTTATCTTATCTTTAACCTCCATATCATTTAGGGCATCTAAGAACACCTTGTCATGTGGATATGACACATGGATGTAATCAATTTTCACCCTATATTTGAGTCTATCCAAGTGGTTCTTGACCCTTTTTATTAGATTCCATTACCTATAGGGTTCCCATTTGAAATCATAATATGTTCTATTACTTTTGACCATGTGTAAATATTCCCATTTAGTGTACTAAATCTGACAAATTTTGATAGGCATTGGGAGGACTGCTCCCTATCTAGAACTCCTTAGATTAACATCTATCAAATTTTCCAATTAAGATATACTTTATTGTTTGACCACCTTATCTGGTACTAACCAATGAAGCTACATGGGAAGGGCCTTAGTTCCCTCTACTCTAGTGATTATGTAGTTTGGGTAGAGTCAATAACTATCAATCCTTCCAAGGGTCCTTCTGATGTGATCAGATAATTTGGTCATATCCTTACCATGAATTACTTGGTACACCATTGGATAGAATGTCTCTATCAACCTGGCCATGTTTTTTTTGAATCTATAGATATGGATGAGATTCAACTCATCACAAATTCTATTCATGGGATATTCATGGGAGGGTTCCTAGAATTCTTCTAAAGTTGAGTGGACTATCCTAGTTATAACATCCACTAGATAAGACATCATATATAAGTTGTCTATGCTACTAACTTGGTGAATTAAGTTATCATTGATGATTTCCCTAATTGTTATGACCTTGGTGGAGGTGAGGATGATATCCAATAGGGGAATCCAAACCTCATTGGCATAGGTTATGGTTGGGAAACCATATGTTTTGTTTAACATGGCCATGAAAATCCTAATTCTTGGCCTAAAGGTGGAAATTGGGATGGCTAATATGATTCATTTGACCTTAAAGGTAATTAGGTCATATACCCATTCCTGCAACTTGTTTGTAATATTATTGGCCAACATTCACTAATAAACTAGGGTTTGGTTATAAGTTACTTTTGGGTTGGGGAGTCGATTATACTTCTTAAAAGTGTGCCCACTAAAAAAGGCTATAAGAGTGTTATTTTGAAGGACATGTAATATCTTGCCATAAAATTGGCTATTTGTAAATAAATCATAAACTAGGTCTATATATGGCATTACCTATGGTTTTGTCATTATATCATGTAGACCCACTAATTTGAGTGCTACCAACTCCTGTCTATACTTTCATGTAAAGGTTGAGAGTTGATATTTAGAGCCATAGGGATCTACTACCTTAACTTTCTCCCAAATGGACAATTAGGGCTTGAAGTCATGATTGATATCCAATTCATTGAACTTTGTATCTACATATTGGTCAAACCTTGTAATAGAATATGCAGAGAGTGGAGGTGGTTGTTTTGAAGAGGAAGCTATTTATATACACTTAAGCTCCAGTTCTTTGAAACTATGTGAATACTAATTAGTCAAGGTAGAGCTTAATTTCATGCTTTTAATTGTCAACTCGATGGTAATGTGATTATTATTGACTTGGTTAATTGCATATATTACCTTTTGGATTCACTTGCTTCGTAGAATTGAATGTAATTGACTAATTTGTGTGAATTAATGACTCCAATGGCTTTAGCTCATTTTCGCTTTACTTTTTCATATTTTATTTTGATTTGTGATGTGCCATATCTGATCTCTGCTTCTAAGTGGCCCTTTCACTCTTGGCCCTAAGTGCTTTATCACCTTTCATTGACACTTGTCAATTTTTTGATCTTCCTAGAAGCATAACCATGATGTTACTAGACCTTTATATAGTTTTGGGGACATGTGGCAAAATTTCACCTCCCCACTACCTTTTGGTTCTCTCCATGCCTTGTTCTATGCATATTACCATCTTGGGCCCTCAAGATGTTGACACTTGGTGAAATATCATAGTCTCATCCTTCTCGGGGGTATCATACTCTTATTTTTGCTATGTAGACTCTAGATGAATAGGATGATGACACATGTCATCATCTTAGTATTTCAATTGCTTAAAGGTCTTAGAAACATTTTTCATGTTTTTGGTCATGGTGGGTCTATAGGATTGAGACATGTGAGTGGTTGTTGCTACCCTATTTTCCCAAAAATTCCATACTTTGAGATTTAGATTTCGTCATTCATCGGGTGAGTGAGATTATGACACTTACTAACATCTTGATGATTAACTCACCCATAAGTATTTAAAAAGTTTCTAAGTGTTTGGAAAGTTATGGGTTAGTGAACTATCACTGCTTAGCACTTATTTATTTGAAGATCAGAGTTTAAAACTTATCCAAGTTAAAAAAGGGATATCATGTTCCAAGATGTTTGAGTCTACATAGAATATTCAATAGATAAAAGTTTTGAAGAAATTATGTATTGAAGATAAATATTGAACTGAAGATTTGAACATAGGAATATCTTGATGCCATCTTGGATAACCTGCACACTTATGAAACTTTTGAAAATCAT
Source organism: Torreya grandis (assembly GCA_037957365.1). Lineage (NCBI taxonomy): Eukaryota > Viridiplantae > Streptophyta > Pinopsida > Cupressales > Taxaceae > Torreya > Torreya grandis. Next base: position 30,985 of record JARHVA010000176.1, read on the forward strand.
TAATAGTTTAGCCTGAGTAGAATAAATGATTTAAACTTGGATAGCCAAGGAAATGGAAAATATTACTAGAATTAAGGTGACTATTCTTTCATCAAAAACCCGAGCATAAGAGCAATAAAAAAATTCTATCATTGTTAATCACACACTAAATAACAATAGTTGATTTACCCACCATAACTAGTTTTTTCAAGCTAAAATGGGTCCCTACTCAATTTTTTTGAAAGTGGGATATGTTAGACACAAAAAATGGTGACTTATATGGGGAATACTCTAGAGTATTCAAGAACCCATAATCTTTGGTTAGCAATAATAAAATGAGCACAAATCATATTCTAGAATGATAATCAAGTTAGATATATGAAAGAAACTCTCCAAACTTCATGCAGCATACTAGCCTTGCCCATAACTTGGATTTGTTTGTGAAGGAGTGATTTTATATTATTATTGTTTTGATATTTTTAGCAGAGAATTAGAATAAATTGTAGGTTTCACAATGGTTTTCTTAAGTATAAACAAAAAAACTCAAGGAGTTTGAGCACTGCTCTATTACCAGCCAGATTTATATAGTCTTGATAGAGGTACCTTTAGTTCCCCCCTTTTCTTCCTTTATAAACCTGCATGATGAAAGATACATTGATCTTATTTCATCATGTGAGTCTTGATCACTTTTATAATTTCTTTTAGGTTTATTTTCTCACTCTTTGGGATGCATTGATCCCTTTTCTCTTTTTTAGAATACAGAAGGAAGAGAGGGGAGGAAACCATAATGAGTTGGTGTAGGAATAAAAGAACAAAATTCAATTTACTAGAATGTCCTTGTCAACAGCATCTGTATCAACGATTATTATCTCAAAACAAGTTTTAGAGTGGGAGGTGATTTCGACCCAAGGGATAGGAAATCATTATAAATTTGCATGCAGAGATGAGAGCAACTTTTACATACTTGATGAGAGTATCTAACTATGGTATGACCATGTCTTATTTCTTATTGTATACCTTAATTTTGAAAATATCGATAATGATGGTATAAACTTTATAAATCAACTAGTTTGTGAATTCCATTCTAGGCCTCCTAGGTTCACTCACCCTTCCTCTTAGGACATGATTTCCTAATTTTAGTGGTTAGGTTTAAGCAGGTACAAGAAGCATGGAAGATTGGATATTATTTTTTTCATTCAAAAGAGACACAATCAAGCTATTCTAAAATGAAAGACAACTATTCTAGAAAATAGGGAACTAAATTAAGGAAATGAAATATAGAAAATAGGAAAGGCTAAGCTAGAAATTACTAAGATATACACTAAAGAAAGCCTAAAACATAAAAAAAGAAAGATATATATGAAATTAGTAAGACATAATCTAAATTTTACCTCTACCAAACCCCTTTACCTATAAACATCCTCAGTGGGGATAGCCTTGAAGTAGTGCTTCAAATATTATCCATTGACTGGGAAGGCTAGGTTTATTCCTTTAAGGTCTCTCAGATGGAAAGTGTTATCACCTAGAATTTCAAACACTTGATATGGTCCAATCCACAAGGGAGTGAACTTATCATTTTATCCCTTCTTCTCATGGGCCTTGTATCATAGAAGAACCAGGTCTAAAATTCTAAAGACTTTGATCTTGGATATTTTATCAAACCATATTTTAAAAATATATTGGTGCCTATTGAAGCTTTGTAGTGCTTTAGTTCTTGCATCTTCTAATTGTACTATTTCCAACAATATGGAATGAACCCTTGGATCCTCAGCCATATACTCCTACATAAATTAATAGGTCAAGAGCTCAAAAGAAATGAAGAAGATAGGTTATTATCCTTAACAAGAAGGGTGAGGTTTTAAGGGCCCACTCTATCTTGTCCTATCTACCCATAAGGCATACTTCAATAGTAGGTGTCATTCACTTGGTTTGTCTTGGGTAGACTTATTTATGGTGTCTATCAAGTTATTATTCATAGACTTAGCCATTCTATTTACTTAGGGGTAATAGTTTGAGGAGGACTTGATTGTAATCTGGTTATTGAAATCCCAGTTAGTGAATTTAGTATATTGGAACATTGGTCTATTATCATTGACCAGGTACATAGGGATGCGAAATCTAGTCAGTATAATCTCTTCAAGAAATTTAATGACATCTTGAGCTCTAAAATTCTTGGTGGCCACAACTTCAGTCCACCTAGTACAATAATCTATGGTGGTGAGGATGAATTTATGTTCCACTAATGAGTTGGTATTGATTACCTTGATAAAATCAAGGCCCCATTATGCAAAAGGGTGACCTTCAATGATTGGGGTAGAGGTATGGAAGCATTCATCTCCCTTTTCCTGATAACTTGGCATTCATGATAGGTCTTAACATGGGTGTGGGCATCTTTAAAAATAGTGGGCCAATAGTATCCCATTATTAAGATTTTATGGGTTATGGTTGTCCTAGAAGGGTGTCCATTACCCAAATTTTGGTGTAAGTTATCTAGTATATTTTCATCTTATTCTATTGAGACACATCTTATGTATATTCCCTCATAGTTTTTTGGGTAAAGGACTCCTCTTTTTATCATGTAGTGGGTAGATTTGAGCCTTAAAGCTCTCATTTTTTCTCTATTGAGCTTAGGGAGCATCCCCCTATGAGTAAATAATGAATGATATGATATACCACTCTCATCCAACCATTTATACTTCATTGATCTACTCAAATTAAATGTGTGGGTCTACCTTAGTCATTATATGGATTATCCCTTGGCCTCTCACTATTTTGGCCAGTCTCATTTCTAGGTCAAAGTCTTGCAATTTGGCCATCCATTTACCTCTTCTTTCACCCATCTCATTTTGGTTGAGAGTGAGCTTGACTAGAGGATTTGAGACCACAGTATAAGTCTTATTCCTCAGGATATAATGTTTGATCTTATTTACAACTTTGATTAATGCATAGATTTGATTATCTATCATTGAATATTTTAGTTCTACCTCATTTATATTAGTACTCATAAAGTTGATTGGGAATTTTTTGTCATCTACCTTTTGAGTGAAAATTGTATCAATTGTATGTTCTAAAGTGAAGGAGTACAAATAAAAGTCCTTGCTGAAGTCAAGGCTAATCAATACCAGGGCTTGAGTAATAGTCATCTTGATGTTTTAGAAGGAACTCTTTAACTTTGTGATCTATTTTATTTTTTCATCCTTCTTCAGCATAGCATTCAATGGTTTAGCAATCTTAGGAAAACCAGATATGAACTTACACACAAATTTGATCTTACTAAAGAATGATTTCAATTATTTTTTACTATTGGAGGTGTCAACTTTGAAATGGCTTGGACCCACTTTAGATCGACAGAAATTCCATCCTTGGTGATGATGTAGCCCAATAACTTACCTTTGGTCACTCCAAAGATGCTCTTCTTTGTGTTGAGGGACACTCCATAACTTCTGCATCTATCAAACATTTTTTGAAAGTGGTTTACATGGTTTACCTTATTCTTAAAAAGCATAGTGTGGTTGTCCATATAGATAATGATGCACTTACTAATAATTCCCTAGAATACATGGTCCATGAATCATTAGAATGTTTCCCAAACATTGATCATGCCAAAAGCATGTTATTATAACTATACATTCCCCACTTTTAGGTAAAATTAGTCTTCATCTGGTCCTATGCTTCTACTAGCACCTGGTTGTATCTAAAGAAACCATCTAAGAATGACATCATTTCAGACCCATTGACAGCCTAGGTTATCTCATCCAAGGAAGGTAGAGGGTAGTTGTCCTTATCCAAAGACACGTTTAGATTCTTGAAGTTGACACATATCTTATTTTACCATTCTTATTATTGATGGGTACCAAATTTAACACCCAAGTAGAATGCTTGATAATAAGAAATATGATCTTGGCATCTCGTAGCTTCTAAATTTTAATCTAAATGAGGGGCTCCAAGATGGGATTTATGGGTCTTTGACATTATCTGAAGGATTTGTTACTTGGACTTAAGGGGATGGTATGGGTGATTACTTAGGGATCAAAAGTCCTTAAGTATTCATAGGTCCAAGTAATCAAATCCTTATACTTCATCAGTATTTCCTTTAGATTCTATTTTTCATCATGGGTACAGGCCAAGACAATAATAACATATTGAGGACATTCTTAAGTTCCCAAATTATCTTTGTCAAAGTTAGACTAATCTATCTTTAGATGTCTTTATCTATCAAATTGTGGATATATATCGAAGACCTTTTTAAGGATACCATCTCCATGAGGATTATATTTTCCTTGAGTTGTATGATACCATCCTCCATAAGGTTTTATGCTCTGAAACATTCAAAATATTTTTCATCTATAATTTTGTCTTTAAAGGCTCTATAATTATTTATGAATTGGATGATCTGTTGATCATCCTGGAAGACTTAAAAATTGTCTATGTTGTCTAGGACCGAAGGGAAATGCACTAGTTTCATGGAAAATTTCTATATCCTAGACTCCAAAAGTGGCATTAGGTTGGCAACTAAGGATGATAATGAATATCCATATGGTTCTCTTCCCTTAGAACAACTTAGATATTGAAAGCCTCAGAGGGCTCGATCAGGTCCCATGATTGGTGCTTGTATTTTCTTAGGCATTCTAGATTGCATTGATACTTCTTCCTAACCTGGTTTGCCACCATCTCTGAATCATTGAATACTTACAACTATTTGACATCATGTCCTAAGATAAACTATAGGCCTAAGATCAAAGCTTCATACTCAGCCCACTTATTAGTGAAAGATAATTACAATTTATATGCTACCAAGTACTATTTTCCATTAGGGTATGTCAAGTCTACACCAATACATGATCCTTATTTCATTCAGTCACCATCAAAATAAAAGGTCTATTATCTAGAAGGTCCTTTGAAATTTTGGTGTAGAGGCCTCTTTTCAGTAGTGAAGGTGTATATATCAACATGTGAGGATATGAAGTTAACCTTATCATTATTAGAATTATATTCCATGATCAATTACTTCATCTTCTATTCTTGGTCAATCTTGATTTAATTTTCCATACCCTTACAAGGTAGTCACATATGTGAGAAATCAATGGATACATATTTATTCAATGTTTTTGACCAATCCTAGCTGAGTAACAGACCATAAGCTTCTAGAATATCGACTACTAGTATGCCAATAAATTATATGCATGGTTTAGAGCCTAATTATATGTGCATGTTCAGTAATTAACTAACATAAGGTACTAAAGATTTGTCTAGTTGAAGGACTACCCTTTTTGACTTATCTAGGGTTAGCCCCAACTTTTTGCATATGACTATGGGCATCACATTGGCTGAAGATCCTGAGTTGACCAGATAATTGTGAAAATTCTAGTCAAACATTCTAACTGTCGGTAGGAAGGGTGAAACCTTAGGTTTTTCCTTATAGATCATTACATTTACTTAGGCCATCTTGGATTTGTCTACCAAAGTTCTTCTGGTAAGAGCTTTCAGTAGTAGTTACCTTTGCTCGATGATTTGAGACAACTCATCTAGGGTGGTATTGGATTGATCTTTTTCATATACTCCATGATATTTTACCCTCCTTTGTTTAATGACACAATGGGTTGAGCCTGATCTCTCTCTTTTGGTAGATGTGGATTATTACTTCTCTTTGTATCTATAGGAGTGATAACACTATTATTCTGAGGTTTAGAGGTAATAAAAGGTTATTTATTCCTTAGATTATAATTATTTATTTAGAACTACTAGAAAGCATGGAATTCATTCATGGCATCCTCTAGTTCATTATTTCCTTCTATTGGAAATGGAAAATCATATGTATTAAAGACCTAGAGTGGCTCAAAGCATCAGGGGGAGATAGCTTAGGTAGATTTTCTGGTATTTCTTATTTATCCATTTCCATTTGAAACATCTCAAAGGATGCATAAAATTATTCACAATCCAATTCTACATGCTTGGATGTGTTGTGGACCCTATACCAGTTTGGTAATGTAGCTTCTATGATATTCATCTCTGGCATCTTGTTGGGAATCTACTCAACATTATTCCCAAGCTTGTTCAAAGGTTGGTTGTATATTTAGTATCTAAAGCTCTGGTTGGAGTTCTATCTATGAATATTCCTCATATGTTTCTGCATAGTTAAGAACTCATTACTTAACTTCTATACCATTCTTGAGATGGAATCTATCTTAACCTTATTAGAATTAAGAATAATACTTTGAGTAGTGGAAACATTGACTCTAGGACTAGAGCTTGGCTTATATGGGGATCAGCTATTTGGATAGTATTATTCAAAAAACCTAGACTCTGGTTAGGTGAAACATGAGACAAGGGCAATTGCATATGGGCCTGAGTTTTCTTATGAGCCATAATGTTTTAATTATCATTTGGAATTATGTTTAACATTGGATAGGTCTGATAAACATTTGGCCTCACTAAGCATTGTGACTAAGGGTTCATCTATTTGTCAACCTATATAGCTTCATCATATGCATGGGTCAAGTATAATACACTAATTGCCCTACATAAAAAAACTACAATTGTAGCATTTAAGGCATTTTTATACATATTTAGAGCTAATGCAACATGCTAACAAAGAGTTGGTAGACAATATAGCGATAGTGACTTGTCAAAACTATCCTAAAAAGGTGGTTTGGAAATTAGTCCAAGATGTGATGGAATCCTTAGTAATATTAAGGAACTAGTTGTAGGAAGTATCTTGAAGTGTAAATGGGAAGAGATGATAGGCTACATCCTCATGAACTACATTCAATATCTCTAAAGAAATTATATAGACCTTCACATGTTCTTTGATGGTTTAACCCCCTAAGGGAGAGAAGGTGGGAAGGTATTTCTTAGGATTTATGGGTAGGTCATGGATTCTTCATAGGATATTAAAGGCAAAACCTATCAACCCAAGGAGGGCCATTCATCTAAAATAAGAATATGATTGAGCCTAGGATCTCCTCATAACACCTCTATCTAACATAACTTTTCTTGGGAATATAGGGGTGGATGAAGTAGGTTATTGCCATAGGTAGACCCAGTTCTTTGTTATTTTATGAGTTTTACATCCACACATAAAATAATATATGAGGTAGCCTCTAATGTTTTGGGATTTTTTTGAAGGCTAGCTTCACTCCAGAACATGAGTTGTGAGTATTGGGTCTTGTATTGACCAGTGGTGGAATAGTAGTGAGTAATGCAAGTGTTAACTTAGTCAGTTCAGGTATGGATATGGATCCTAGCTCTACTTGAATGAGATGGGGTGATGGTAGATTTATTCTAAAGTGGATATGACTCAAAGAAAATATAAAATAGAGGGTAAGGTAGGGAAGATAAGGTGATTTATAGAAAGAGAGCATGATTTTTTTCCAAACAGTCTTCACAACAAGGACAAATGCTAAGGAACTAATGCTTATAGATTGTTACTTTAGAAAACATAATTGACAAACATAGTGAATAGGTCTAAGGTTTATTTGTTATCAAGATTATTGTAACATATCTTAACTTCAAGATTATAGTTAATGCTAAAGATCATTTTTGACTAGCTAAGGATCAGTCTAGGAAGTTGCACCAAATGACGTCTCTACACAAAATTCCAAAGAGTAATTTAGCTAGCATATTACCATGAAATGAGATTCATCAACCTAAATTATGACTACACATTCTAATTGATAAATACTTGTTAATTTATTATGAGCTACCTAAAACTATTATTGCATATATCAAGAAAGACTAAACTACTAGTTAGATAAAAAACATAAACACTATAACACAGACATGAAAGAGAGATTGAATAATGTAACATAGACCTGCAAAAAAAATTATAAGTATTTTTTATTTATATTGATATGTCAAAATTCCCCCTCCATTTGGAATATGGAAGATGATGAGGCCACCAATTTATCTATTTTGTAGCCTCATCCATACGTAGTATATTTTTTTATGTAAATCCCCATAACTATCCATGATTCATACAAATGAATGATTGAATATATGATTTTGTGTGTGCATTGATAAATATATGTTATGAATTATTGATGTTTTTTATTTAATTAGATTATACTTATGTAACTTTATTTAACAAGCATTTCAAGGATAACGTAAGGTCGCAATATCTCTTTTGGACACAACACTTATAGGCTACCTGTAACAACTATAGGCTCTACCTAAAAGTTGTTCATAGCCACTGTAGGTTATCATAACAATTGTAGGCTCCACATATAGGCTACTTGTACCTACTATAGATTGCCCACATCAACTATAAGCTTCACCTATATATTGCATGTAGCCACTGTAGATTACCTGTAGCAACTGTAGGCTTCACCTACAGGTTGCCTGCAACCACTATACAAAATAGATCTATTATTGATCAAATCTTAAAGACACATCCAACTATTTTAGGATAAGAATGGATGATTGGAAAGGACCATGTTGTTGTACAGAATCCTTACATGTAAGGAAATTTGTATGTGCTGCCAAAGATGAGAAAGACAAGGATAATGGGAAGGAGACAAAAAGAAATAAAATAGTAAAATAGTATACTTTATCCTTAACCCAGTCAAGCCTAAAACAAGTAACTTTGATTACTAACCACTTGAAGGTTGACTGGGACATTTCTAAATTATTTGTATTTAACTTAGTTTGGTGTCTTTGGTTAGAAGTTAATAAACTATCTTCTATATTTGATGACAGAACCTATATCAGATTAGGAGTTAGTGAGTTGAAATTGAAGATTGGATAGTTAATAGAAATATAGAAGTCATTGCATTGTAATATTTTGTAGTAATATTTAATTGATATAGATTGAGTAATGATAAAGTTGATTCTATAAGAAGATTTTGTAAATCTCTCAGAAAAGGATTAGAACTCAATTTTGAATGAGGAAGAGCCCCCTCAGAAGGAGTTGTAGTAAAGATCCTGACTCTCCTTAGTTAAGAGTGTGTAAGTAGATTTCATTATTAATCTGATTATATAAAATGTGATGCATGTGTGATTTATAAATGTGAATTTATTTTGTATTTCTATCATAATAGTTTCATAGTATAACTATCTAGTGAATTCAACATAAGTTCATTATACTACAACTAGTAAAGTATGTTTATTTATGAATCAATAATGCATATATAGTGCTGACATCCTTGAAAAGCATATGCACTCTAGGTTGATACTTAATGTTAATCAAAATAAAAAATATGGTATTCACTAAGTAATTAGTTTGCACAACATTTTAGCGCCATTACCGGGGAGGGTGTCAATTATTATTTTCTAAAATCAATCATTATTTTTTAAGATTGGTTAATGCTCTATTATACTCAACTAGGTAAGTTGAGTGAGGACACTGTGGTGTCTAATTCCAAATGTCTAAGTTCCTGGACATATAGTTCCATCTAGACAAATCGAGTAAGGGCACTATGGTGTTTTATGCCAGATGTCTAAGTTTTTGGAAGTAAATGGTGCATAGCCTTGAATACCTCTTTGTAATCTTGTAATTTACTTAGTTCATGTTTTTAGAATTTATTTCCTGCAAGAGTGATTTAATTTTTACAAAGTGTACCTATAATTTTCCCGCTTTCATTTCCTATTTTCTAGGATAATTTTCCTGCTTTCATTTCCTATTTTCTAAGATAATTTCCTACTTTCATTACCTATTTTCTAAGAAATTTTTCTTGCTTTCATTTCTTATTTTTTAAGATTATTTTTTTTGCTTTCTAAAGTAATTTGCTCACTTGTAGTAGATAACTTTACTATTTTCTAGAAGTAAAATTTTAATTTTAGTTATTTTTATTTACATACTCTTTTATTATACTTTTTGTTTATTCTAAAATAACTCCCTAGAACACTTGAAAAACAAAAAGACACTAATCCTGTGTAGGAATGAATAAGATAGCTGAAAGGTGTAGAATAATATTTATGCAAAGAGAAAAAGATTCTTGAGTGAGATTCATGCCAAACAAGCCATAAGTTGTTATCATGAAAGAACCACAAGTACCTGCAGTAACTAATAATCTTTTTAAAAAATACACCATAAGATGGAGGACTCTTTAAGAAGAAAATACTATAAACTGAAAGAAACAACTTGCAAAAAAAGTACTATTGTCTTTGAAAAAGGAAACATAAGTAGAGGAAGCATTAGCTAAGTTAGTAAGGAGAAATGAAGGAGAAGAAATTCATGAACCAAAAACTCCAAAAAGTAGCATTATAACAACATTCCATCAAGGATTTCTTGAATAAATCCAAGAAAGCTTAGGAGAATCTTCAGATTTCTCATAAAAAAAAAGACTGTAGAGCAATAGATAAATGTTTACTATTGTACTAATGAAAGGACTGATACACAATATAAAAATGTGATTTTGAATACATTTAATATCCATATCATAATAAAATCTATCATGAACAGAGAAGGAGACTTTGTGGATGACAACAGGGCTCTAAATAGTTATTTCCTATTCTAGATGCAACAAGCGTAACACAAATAAAAATTATCTCACCCTCAACCTTGCCCAATTTTAGAGGTACATTATAAGAAGACCCAAACACATTTTTGTTTAAATTTGATATCCTCTAGAGAAGCTATGACTATAGGTAGGATGCATAGAAATTGAAACTTTTTCCAACCACCCTCAAGGACTCAACACTTCATTGGTTCATGGGACTGTGTATTAATTCAATCCTCACTTGGGAGGATATGAAAAAGAATTTTTTGGCTAAGTACCAGGAATATGGATGAGGAAGAAGTTATAGAAGAAATTACATCTTCAAGATGACTCAAGAAAGGGATGAATATTTAGAAGACTATGTTGAATGATTTATGTTTAGTGTACGAAAATTCAAGCAAAGTGCACTAGGAGAAGAAACTCTAAAAATCTTATTCTTAAAAGGAGTCTGATAAGACTGTTTGGAAGCCTTGGACCTAATGAATAGAGGAGATATCTCAAATCTACCATTTTTAGACATCAAGGAATTAAGAAATAAATATTCTAGGTCTACCATAAACAAAGTTAGGGGTAGCAAGCTTCCACTGGCAGATATATATAGCCTATCAAAATTTAAAGTTAGTAACCTATTATAAGACATGAAATAGGATATAATTAGTCATTTGGCCACCTAACTAGATAGCCTACACTCAAGGTAAAATCAAGCAACCTAGGATCAGGGTTTGACCATCTATTATCTAGATTGTAGGAGAAAGATAGATTATAGATGTCATGAGGTTTGGGCTGAAATATCTAACATCATGGCTAAAGAACCAAAAATAGTAGAGTTGTATGTTTTAGAAAGAGATGGAGATGAAGTTTTATATATTGCACAAATAAAGCCATGGGTTAAATGACCATATTAGCTAGGTATGGGACAAAATCCACTTTTTAAAAATTTTACCTCTTTTAACTCACAATTTGTAAATACTACTCCCAACTAGACTAGTCTATGGATGAATATCACACCTCCTAATTCCAGCTGACATCCACCTCAGACAAGATACCCCGCCACCTCTTGGCAACCTCCATAAAATATATCCCCACCTTTTAATTCTAGATGGTAGCCACCTTAGACAAGCTACCCCACCACTTCTTGGCAACCTCCAAAAAATGCATCTCCACCTTGGACACAAGCTTGGAAACCACCCTAAGGCCCACCCTTCATAAAATAGTGATAACAACCCTATAAACCTAATCAACCTGAGGAAACCATCAAGGATGATTCCCTCCATAAAAGTAATAATAACCTCTTGCTCTTATGCCCAATATAGAAGTTACACCCAAGCCTAATCATCTCCCTACCCAATCCATGTATAACCTTGAAAATATGTCAGTTTAACCAACATTCAGTAATAAACCTATCTAGTACCTAGTATATGTGGTGAACATAAGTGAATTTCACCTACATTCATATAAAGTTATACCACCTCCAACCCCGCCCATAATAATGGAGACATCAAGAAACTTTAGAAGATCATGCTAACCCACCCTCACCACCGTAAGAACTCTCTGAACTAACAAATAATGTTTTTGGTAAAATAGCCCCACCATTTCCAAAATGTCTTACCCTTTAGTGCCATGCAATTGAGTCTGAATTTGATTTCATAAGATAGCTCAAAAATCTCTGTGTTAAAATCCCTCTCTTCTAGGCCATCAAACATGTGTCCATATATTTCATTGTTGTTAGAGACTTATGTCTTCATAAACTTGGAAGGAATAAGAAGGATCCCAATAGAGTGCATGTGATTGGCTAGCTAGCAGAACTTATGCTGAAAAACATCCTACCAAAAAAATATTTAGATCTAAGATGCCCAATAGTAATAGTCTAGATCCATAGTCATTAATTATCCAATACATTTATAAACCTAGGGGATGTAATAAATATAATGACAACTAAAACCATGCATAAACTATAGTTGAATAATATTTTCTCCACATCTATAATGTTGTAAATGGCTGATAGGACTACAATCAGATCAAAAAAATCATTGAAGATCTTATCATTATTGTAGATTCTTAGGAATATCCTACAAATTTTATTGTGTTATAGCCTAAATCTAATTTGGGTGGATATCCTCTTATCTTAGAACATCTTTGGCTTGTCACAACTAATGCCTTCATCATTTGTAGATCATGTGACATGTTGATTTCCAATGGTAACCATACTAATAATTTGGTCCTCTATCCCCTAACACAACCAACCTTGACACCAGAGCATATGTTATGGGCTAACAAAAATGAGGTAGAGCAGCCTCCCTGGCTTCTTGTATTCACCATAGAACATATATGCACCTTGGTTGATTAGGAAGATGATATAATTCTCTCTAACATTCTCTAGAATAATTACCAAACTCATTCTATAGATTTGAACCACTTACAATGTGTTGAGTGCCCATTTTCTAACTTCTGGAAAGTAGATAAATCTGATACATCTATACAAGAAATATTCCACCAGCTATTGCCTCGTAGCTACACCCAAACTAGATCCATTATCAATATAGAAATGATGAAAGCAGTCTCACAACAAATTAAAATCTCTCTAGGAAAAACATTGCTTATTAATAGCAAGTCAGAGTCAAATGAGGAAAAGCACCTAGTTAGCATGTTGCATGTAAACCAATGTGATTTTACATAGGATTATGAGGACATGCATGGAATCAGCTCAAAAACATGCACACATCATATCTATATCAAGCAAGAGTGCTAACCAATCAGATAGCCACAACATAAGATGAATCCAGCTCTTAGAGAAATAGTCAAAGTGGAATTGTAAAAACTACTAACCATTGGATTTATATATCCCATCTTAGATAGTGAATAGGTTTCACCTTTAGTAATTGTACCAAACAATGGAGAATGGCATGTATTTGTTAGACACCCAACCAAAAACTCTACCACCACCTTTGTTGGGAATTATGGAAGCATACAATTGATTACCAAGCAACTTAATATGCGGAAATCAATCAGAAGTAACAAGTAACTAGAATTCATAAATAACACAGAATATGAGAGACAATACACAATCTTGTATTAATACTCATCTAGAAAAAAATACAATAAAGAAGATGCCACTTCTTCTTCACACCTCTCAGAGGCTTCCCACACCTCAAGTGTACAGTAATTCTTTCTTTAAAGCTCTCTCTCTTACGGTCCCAACACACAACTCAAACACAGAGTTGGTGTTCACCTCCAACCAGTCAGTATCAACACTGCCAGTACACCTGAGTATACAAACATACTCAACCGAGTGCACAACACACTCCAAGTAGATCTCCCATGAAACTGCAACAACCTGCAACTCAAATGATCTTACTTTGGAAGGGACTACCTTGCCTTCCTCTTTGCTCTCCAACTGAGTACACACTGTACTCCAAGTAGATCCTGCCTGATCTTGTTCCCTGTTGTGTTGCTATCACCTTGACTTTGCTGTCACCTGCAGATCAACCTGGTTCTACACACCTACAAACCTAGACCATGCACACACATACACTTACAGATCAATGATCTTACTTACCATGCAGATCTCCTAATATAGCCATGCACACCTACTGACCAAGATCATACATACATGAAGAATCTTGCTGATTCTCCAAACTAGCACCCACACTTGGTATTGTGGCACTAGGAGGAACACACCATGCTCTCTTCAATCTAAAGGAGTTTATTTTGCTCTCTTACTCTCTAGCACACATTACAATACAGCCTATGAGTCTATTATATAGATCTCATGCAAACAATAATTAGACATCTAATTACAATAATTAGATCCACAGCTCGAGACTATAATTAGCCCTCAACATGTAAACACTCAGTTCATTAACTAATTATCTGTGAACTGGCAGTTTTGAACCACACAAGTGATCGACGTCGGTCCCTATCTGCCTGGAGGTGACCGACGTTGGCTAACTTTTGACCGACGTTAGTTGCTCTTCTATCTGCACCCTGTCGATGTCGGTTGGCTTGACCGATGCCGGTGTCTGTGACACTCAGCAACCTCCTCTCCTATTTGCATTAGTGAAGCTTTTAGCTCCACAACCTAACAATCTCCCACTTAGAGATAAATAGCTGCACTGTACTTATACCTGTACCCTGTCTAATCTGTTTCCTGACTTGTATCCCTCTTCAAGATCAATCTTGAAGACCAACCACCACACAACCTATGGTGCACCTTCTGTCATCCAAGTAACCTGCCGCATCCGCATCTACAAACCCATGTAGAAAAGAACTTGACCCTGCATAGCATGATAACCTGCTGCTGGTCCCTCTCAGACACCTGAGAATCCACTAAACTACCCTCTAGTGTTTCTTTCTTAGATCGGCTCTAAACTTTCTGATAGCTCCCACTTCTTGGAAAAACTCAGGTCCAATACACATGTACTTAACCTCATCATGTGAATCAGCACACTGCTCATAGAACTGTCCAACCATCGGTGTGCTAACCGGTATCACACAATCATTTGAAGACAAAATCAACCTATGATCTTCCATGTCTTTAGAACACACTCATGCTAAAGAATTTTGCTACTCCAAATTCCTCATGACATGCTACTGAACTAACCTTACCCTTAGCTAAGCAAAACCCTGCATGTCTGAACCTACACCAAGCATACCATCGACATATAATAACCAGATAATGTTGCAACCATCATCCACCTGGTAAGAAAAACACAATGGTTACACTAATATTGACTAAAGCCCTACTTTGTCATCCACTTGGTACCACCTGTCAGACCTGTACCACTGTCCTGCAGCTATCTCAAGACCATATGACTTGGCCTTATGTCTCATGTATCCATTCGCTCTATTCTTTAACTAAGGTATCCATTCATCTCTCAGTGCTTTCTTCCTATTGGCAACCTTACCAAATCTCTCGTTTGGTTCTACATCATATCCTTGCCATGCTCCCACTGTTTCCTGGATCCTTCTTGCTCTACAGTGAGCAATGAGTATAAAGAAGAGGAATAATGAATTTGAGGCTTACTTACCCCTTCAATCCTCCATATGGGCATTTAAGACTCCTTGATAGCTTGTTGTCTACCCAAAATCTATTACAATGACCGATCTCAGTCACCACATAGTCTGCATCCGATCAACGTCAGTTTCATACACCTATCCTGACTACCAACCCCACTAATGTTAGTGTCTACCTGCTACTGACGTCAGTCCTCCTAACCGATGTTAGTCTTACTGTCACTGACGTCGGTCCTCCTGACCGAGATCGGTCTTACCTTGCCTGATATCACCAGCTCTGGTCTGCACATGACTGACATCGGCACCTGTCTGTTTGACATCGGTTCCTCTTGACCGATGCTGATACCTGTGTTCACCTGTGAGTGATGACTTTTTATTCACGAGCTTTCTTTGAATCAAATTCCTATCCAAACTGCTCTGCTTAGAGTTACTCAGCTTTCTCCACTGATCTCTGTCTGCCATCTCCTCCATAAACACAAGGCTTTTCAGTTCTTAAGTCTATCAAAGACATCTGACTTCCTCTTAAGAACATGCATCTCCTTCTTGCTCATGTAACCAAGCCTACAAAGCCACGTCTTCGCAACAAAAGAAGAATCAATAATATAAGCAAGTAAATAAAGAGTACCTACTTTTTTACCACTAGCTAATTCAAGTGCATCTACTGTGAGAGTTCTTGTGCATCTCTCATCACTCAAATTTTTTGAAGAAATTAGCCATATCTTCAAAACTGGGACCTGCATGACCTCCTTCAACACCTATGTGTTGGCCGCCTGCAATTTCAGCTTCACTTCCCCTTTGCCAATTCTTTGGCAAGGCACACCAGCCCCTAAATAAATCTTTCCAAAGTTTCCAAAGACCTTAACATGAAAAAATACTCTATTTCAAGTTGCATGGAAAGAGGCAACAAAATTTATAAGACAAGATTCTACTTTATCCAAGAAACCTCTCAGAGCATCCTAAGCAACAACACCTGCAACATCTGTATCTTCAGTTTCTTCATGTTGATCTACTACCAACCAGCGATATCTCTTTACCTGCTCTTTCTTTCTATAACACCGTAAGTGACCATTCATGCTTTTCAATTCCTCCATCCTTAGTTTACTTTCTTTAGCCATTGCTCTACTCCCACTCAATCAGAAACCCCTGAGAGTGACCTGTAATCAAACACAAAACCTGCTCCCTGCAACCTTAGCTCTGATACCACTTTGTTAGACACCCATCCAAAAACTCTACCACCACCTTTGTTGGGAATTATGGAAGCACACAATTGATTACCAAGTAACTTAATATGCAAAAATTAATCAGAAGTAACAAGTAACTAAAATTCATAAATAACACAGAATATGAGAGACAATACACAATCTTGTATTAATACTCATCCAGAAAAGAATACAATAAAGAAGATGCCACTTCTTCTTCACACCTCTCAGAGGCTTCCCACATCTCAAGTGTACAGTAATTCTTTCCTCAAAGCTCTCTCTCTTACGGTCCCAACACACAACTCAAACACAGAGTTGGTGTTCACCTCCAACCAGTCAGTATCAACACTGCCAGTACACCCGAGTATACAAACATACTCAACCGAGTGCACAACACACTCCAAGTAGATCTCCCATGAACCTGCAACAACCTGCAACTCAAATAATCTTACTTTGGAAGGGACTACCTTGCCTTCCTCTTTGCTCTCCAATCGAGTACACACTGTACTCCAAGTAGATCCTGCCTTATCTTGCTCCCTGTTGTGTTGCTGTCACCTTGACTCTGCTGCCACCTACAGATCAACCTGGTTCTACACACCTGCAAATCTAGACCATGCACACACATACACCTACAGATTAATGATCTTACTTACCATGCAGATCTCCTAACATAGCCATGCACACTTGCTGACCAAGATCATACATACATGAAGAATCCTGCTGATTCTCTAAACTAGCACCCACACTTGGTACTGTGGCACTAGGAGGAACACACCATGCTCTCTTCAATCTGAAGGAGCTTATTTTGCTCTCTTACTCTCTAGCACACATTACAATATAGCCCATGAGTCTATTATATAGATCTCATGCAAACAATAATTAGACATCTAATTACAATAATTAGATCTGCAGCTCGAGACTATAATTAGCCCCCAACATGCAAACACTCAGTTCATTAACTAACTATCCATGAACTGGCAGTTTTAAACTGCACAGGTGACCGACGTCGGTCCCTGTCTGCCTAGAGGTGACCGACGTCGGCCGACTTCTAACCAACATCGGCCGACTTCTAACCGACGTCGGTTGCTCTTTTGTCTGCATCCTACCGACGTCGGTTGGCCTGACTGACGCCAGTGTCTGGGACACTCAGCAACCTCTTCCCCTGTTTGCATCAGTGAAGCTTTTAGCTCCACAACCTAATAGTATTCATAGATTATAGGGAACTTAATACAACCAAAAAGGATGACTTTCCTCTGCCCTTCATTGATTAGGAGTTAGACACACTAACATAGAAGAAATATTGTATTTTTGGATGGCTTTAATGGTTACAACCAAATTAACATTGATCTTGAGGACCAAGATAAAACCACCTTCACTTGTCCCTAGGGTAATTATGCTTATGTTGTATTATCTTTTGAGCTATGTAATTCTCCTACGACATTTTAGAGGGCTATCTTGAGTATCTTAATAGGTATGTCAAATGAATATGTAGAAATTTATATAGATGACTTCATTTTTTATGGAGAAATATTTGATGAGTGCCTGAACAACTTGGAAAAAGTGCTAAAACGTTGTTAGGAGTACCATTTATCATTAAGTCACAATAAATGCTACATGATTATAACATAAGGCATTGTCTTAGGCCACCATGTATCTAATGAAATAATTAATGTTGACCTTGCAAAAATTAGCATCATAAAAAATCTCCTTATTCCTCAGAAACAGAAAGATGTCAAGAATTTTTTAGGACATGTTGGTTACTACAGACGATTTATAAATAATTTTAGTAAAGTAGCAGCACCATTGTTCACTCTTTTGACTAAAGATGTTGAATTTATCTGGACTTCTACCTATGATACAACCTTCAAACAATTGAAGGGATTATTGCCCAGTCACCCTCACTATTGACTCGGTAAGGACCTAGGATAAACATTCTACTGTAGGTAGCGGTTAGAGTAAAAAAAACCAACAATGAAAACCCTTTTTAGATGTTGTTTGCAGTTTCTAGGTAGAAACCCATCCTATTGACTACCAAGCATTGTAAAATGGGCCTAAATAGAAAACCAACTTGTTGACTATTTAAGGGTAAAAATAAACAATCATTTTGAGCAAATTGTTCATCTTCCTCCAGTTGCCAAGGGATATTTTTTATCTATTGTAAGCACCTCCTTCAGTTTTTATGAGTTCTTCTATAGCTACTATAGGGACCTCCTTCAGTTGCTACAAACTCTTCTATAGCTATTGTAGGCACTTTTTCCATAGCTGGGCATAACCTTACAGTTGCTATAGGCACCATCTCTAGTTTTTATAGGCATACCCTAACATCTCTCTAAGATATGACCTTGGCTATGAGCTTTTGAGCATACAAGGAAGACACCAGACTAGCCAGATGAGGAATGAAAGAGGATTAAAGAAGAAAATTCAAAACCTTACTTAGGCCTACCCCTGAATAACAAAGCAAAGTCACTAGGTAGAATCTGCAGGTAGTAACAATAGCATAGAGGCAAATCATGCAGGCTCATGTAGAGGAAGATCACAGAGCAAAAACACCTTCAACTACCCTTTTCCATGTTTATGCAGCACCTAACTTGGATCACCTAGCTCTGTAATAACCACCTTGTGGTAGGAGAGTAATAATCTCTCATCCAAGTCTAAGACCCCTATTCTAGTTTCATGCAAGCTATCATGAATCACATGCAAACACACTAAGGGCATAATAGAAGCCTACCATCCTATGATCTCATAATTACTCCAAAAGGGCCCACTTCAATCTAGTTACAACTACAAGCACAATCATTGCATTCTGTCAATCACTTGCATGCAAACACTCACATGTAAATCCTTGATGTAACCCTAGGTAAACCGTTAAAAAAGTATGCCATATATTTTGATCATTGAAAAGTATTCATTATTTTAACATAGCATGTGTGATATTGAAAAACATATTAAATCATGAAATACATCATTCATAAATACCCCTCAACTCACACTTAAACCCACATGATAACATCCCAACCCACACTTATACCCTAATTATGACCCCATTTTATCCCTTCTATCCTATTCACTCCATGTCATTGGAGGACATGTGATGGCTCATGTGGGGGAAGGATGCTACAGGTGAGAATACCATGCACTAAGAGATCCATACATGTGGGATTAGATGTCATAATGAATCCATAATACCCTATAAGAAAAATAATCAATTTCATTGATTTCCCTTACAAGTACCACCATTCACACAAAATTGAAGCATGCCATAACCTGCAACATGCAATCACAAATTGCCATTATTGAACAAACCTTACTTTGCTACCGGTAGATATTTATAAGTGAAATAGAGTGTGTTTCCAATTACTAGCTGAAAGGATTGATAGAAAAACTAAAATTAGTAGAATGGGAGGGTTAGTTGTGAGGAAAGAACCCATGGATCATAGGCAACTTCAAGGGGACCAAGCTAGTTGGGTTGTCTTCAATAGAGCTGGTTGGACCACTTATTTTGAAAAATTACAGCATTTCTCATAACCCCTTACTAGAAAATGTGTAGGATCTTTTACTAGAGATAAAGCTACTTTACATGGCATCACATTCCTAATCACTAAAGAACTGGTGAGCTAGACAACTGGGCTACCAAGTATAGGAGAGAACTGGTAAGACAAACCCAATGCTCAAAAATTTAGACAATAGTTTTGTTAGGGAGATGAAAGACTAATACTGAGGAAAGGTGGTGTGGAGAGACTCAACTTACCTATAGCCTGGAGGGATATATCCTCATATATCATCAGATATATGACCTGTGAAAAAAGGTATTCCCTAATTTATACTCTTCAGTTTAAATTTCTAAATCATTTAAGACATGATAGAACCATTAATGTTCTAAATCATCTATGGAACATCTCAAAAATGATGTTCAAAGAGTCCAAAAAGGGTATTGAAAAATCCATATCCCATCATTGCCTAATATGGTTGATAACTAAACATGGAATAAACTCTATCAGACCTGATCTAAGTTGGAAATAATTTTTAGCCCTAGAGAATAATGAACTTTAACAAGAAGAGGGTAATAATGAGGAGGAATACCCTTAGGACCAGGCCCAATAGATTGTACAAGAAGATGTTTTGGGCACTAGTGCTACTGGCTAGGCCATAGCTATTGAGGGTATTTAAAACTGTTATGGGTAAAAAAAAGAGAAGGAAACTAATCCTACCTCCTTCTGATATAGAGGAGGGAAGTCCACAACAACATATTCCTTCTCCCACTGTCTCCTTTCTACAAATTGATTCTTCCACCATGGCTCCTTCAGAATAAGAGGAAGTTCTTTTATCAACTGTTGCACAAGAACAAGTTATATCAACCATCCATCTTAAAAGAAAGATGAAAATTGAAGAAAAGAAACCCACTATATCAAGAATAAGAAGAATTCCTCTTAGGAGATCTTAAATAATTAAGAAACAAAATACAACTACAACCTCCTCACCCATAGACATTAGTGAGGATGAAAATCCAAAGAAAGATCTCAGGTTTCAAAAGATCCCTGATGGGTTTAAAATTGAAGAATGGTCTACTGTTGAGGAATATACCAAGGAAGAAGGAAAATAGTCATCCCTGCCATCCAGATTCACTAAGGAAGACATTGATATCCTCAAACACATTGGATATACAGAAGAAGAATTGATAATGACAGATCAGCCTACAAAAGAAGAGGAATTGATTAAAGAAGAGATTACAGAAAAAGAAGAAGAACAAGAGATGTTTCCTCATGCCTAGGATTTCTAAAAATTAGAACAAGATATGAAATAAATATATAGGATAAGGAATGAGATAATAAAATTGAAAGGTAAGAGAGGCATTGAAATAATTATAGGGGTAGCAAAATTTGTAGAACCTTCTATGGACAGAGAAAGATTATTGGAGAAACTTGTGGCAACTTCTTTAGAAGAACCTGTAACAACTTCATCTACCTTGGCCACATAAACCCCTATAGTAGATTATGATATGGCTTTGGTACCCTTCTGCAATGGATTTCCTCCTCTGTTTCCCACTACAAAAACACCTACTATAGAAGAAGTTATTGATGTGGATCTTTCAGCTGCCACACTTGTAGAAACTGATGACCTCCTATATTTTCTTAAGGAACAATTTGGTGATGATCAAACTCATTACAAGAAGTTATTACAAATATTTAAGGTATATGTTGAAACAAGATAACAACAAGATGACTTAAAAAAAGGATTAGAAATGGCTAAAACTAGGATCAAGTATCTGAAGGAAAAGATTAATAAAATGCATGAAACCATTGAAATGTTAATGGAGTACAGATTGCCTTCTAGGGTGTATGTTGTCTACTTATAAGAGAGATGGCTTAAATGTAGATATGATAGGATCTATAATGATCAATCTTACATGGTTTGTGACCCCAAATCTTTATTTGAAGTATATAGACATGCTAAAGCTGATCTCCAAGATTAGTTAAATAAGTTTTACATCGACCAATAAATTGTACCCAATAATGTAGATTGGAATCTAAACATCTACTTGGGGAATGTCCACCTCAATGCATTTTATTCATATGTTCTTAATGAAATAGGAAGAAGGAAACAAGTGGAAGAGTATCAAGAAAAAGAAAAACAAGTGACCTTGATGATCAGAGGTGAATCAAGTAATCTAAATGTTGTAATAGAAGAATATATCTCCTTCATGAACTCAAATAATCTACAAGCATGGGTTATCAAAAAATAGGTAGAAGTTCAAAATCATTATTTGAGTCTTATGGAAGGAGATGGCAAGAAATTTTTTCTTTCTTATTCCCATAGATGGACAGAACTCTTTGATGCTTTAAAAATAAAGGACCTTACTCCCCTCAAAACTTTAGGGAGACCATACATAGAGAATACATGTATATTGAGCTTGTTAGGAGGAGAAGGGTAAAATGGTTGGGATTGATGTTTTAACCTCCTTTGTTTTGGTTCTTAATTCTTGACTCAGAGGGAAAGGTCTCAGCTAACAAAGAATTTGAGAAAATATGGGAGAACATTAATGATGCTAAAGGCTTCTATATCCTTAAAGGCTCAAGCTGCATGAGCCCCTTGATTTTAGAAAAAAAATGGTTTTAAAATGCAGCCAAGGCTTGCTCGAGGTCGAGTAAGAGATTAAGTATGGGGTGTGATGAGGCCACCAATTTCTCTATTTTGTATCCTCATCCATACCTAGTATATATATTTTTCTATGTAAATTCTCATAACCATTCATGACTCATATAAATGAATAAATGAATTTTTGATTTTGTGTGTGCATTGATGTGTGTGTGTGTGTTATGAATTATTGATACTTTTTCTTTGATTAGATTGTACTTGTGTAACTTTATTTTATAAGAATTTTAAGGATAATATAAGGTTATAGGATCTCATTTGGGCACAACACTTACAGGCTACACACAAGAACTATAGGCTTTACCTACAGGCTACCCGTAGTCACTACAGGTTGTCACAGTAACTGTAGGCTCCACCTACAAGCTTCTTGTAGCCATGTTAGGTTACTCACAACACTTATAAGCTTCACCTATAGGTTTCCTATAGCTATTACAGAGTGCCTGTATCAACTATAGGATTCACCTATAGGTTACCCATAGCCATTGTACAAAATAGAGCTATTATTGATAAGATCTTAAGGACACATCTAGTTATCTTGGGAACTGAATAGATGATTGGAAAATACCATAGTTATTGTATAGACTCCTTAAATGCAAGGAAATTTGGATGTGTTTCTAAATATTAGAAAGATAAAGACAATGGGAAGGAGACAAAAAGAAATAAAACAATAAAATAGTATACCTTATACTTAACCCAGTTAAGCCTAAAACAAGTAACTTCGGTTACTAACCACTTGAAGGTTGACTAGGATAGTTCCTAATGAATTTGTATTTTTTTTAGTTTGGTTTATTTGGTTAGAAATTCATAAACTTCCTTTTGTATTTGATGGTAGAACCTAGATCAAATTAGGAGTTAGTGAGTTGAAATTGAAGATTGGATAGTTAATAGAACTATAGAAGTCATTGCATTGTAATCTTTTGTAGTAATATTTAATTGCTATAGATTTGAGTAATGAGAAAGTTGATTATATAAGAAGATTTTTTAAATCTCTCAGAGAAGGATTGGAACTTATTCTAATTGAGAAAGGGCCCACTTGGAAGGAGTTGTAGTGAAGATCCTGACTCTCCTTAGTTAAGAGTGTATAAGTAGATTTCATTATTAATCTAATTATATAAAGTGTGATGCATGTGTGATTTATAATTATGAAGTATTTCTATATTTATGTCATAATAGTTTTATAGTATAACTATCTGCTGAATTTAACATAAATTCATTGTACTACAACTAGTAAAGCATGCTGATTTATGAATCAATAATGCATATATAGTGCTAACATCCTTGAAAAGCATACACACCCTAGATTGATAATTAATGTTAATCAAACTCAAAATTTTGGTATTCACTAGGTAATTATTCTACACAATATAAGACAAATATATATATTCTTGGGATGGGGGCACCTCATCTCTAAAGCCATTCTCAAAGTTTGCACATATTTTGTAAAATATCTCTCAAAGGAGTACATAAAGAAACTTGGAAAAAATTTTCGACATATATCATTCCTCCTATGATGAAGTATTTATAATGGTGGACCCTTATACTCCAACATTTGTTGCCATAAAACATGTAGTGGCAAGCCCGATAGATAAAGATGTTGGTAGGAGTGACATGGCTTGAGAGGCATGCCTACTTGGATTTGTGAGTAGAGAGAATGGCCCACCCAAAAATCATTCTCTATCATTTTAAATTTAAATGGGGGTATCTTGAAGAGATAGTGGAGTTTGTCCATTAATTTTTTATATGCCTTTAATGGAGCCCTAATCTCCACATAAAGAATCTTTGTGCTAAGGACCTTGACTCTAGCAAAATTTATCAATTATTTTAGGTCATCCTAGGTCTTAAATATTGTTCCCTAGACCTCTACTCTAAAAGTATTTACAGTCATCTAGAGGAGGTCTTCAAAGATGGTCTTAAAGACCAGTTCTCCACTCTAGTTAATTATGTCATTGACTATCATTTCCCTTAGAATGGTGATGGATTTCCCCTCATAACTAGTGAGTTTCTACACTAAATTTTGCATCTATTGATGCCACTCATTTAAGCTATCCCCCTTAGCAACCATAGTTTTGGGCCCACACTATCTCTAGGGCAATTATCAAATTTAGGTGATTGTAGGCCTTGTCCCTAATCGCTTGGCCTAAAAACTAAATCTTATCCTCCATCTTATTTATGTCCTCTACAAGGGAGAAGATATCCCCCTATTTGTGTTAGGATTCCTTTTTTACATCTCTTACTAATTCAAGGACATCATATAGCTTATGGGTTGCTCCCTGCACACTACCAATGAGGTCCCTTGGAGGTTGAATGGTGTTCCTTTCTTGTAAGGCCTCCATAAATTGACCATAGCCTTGAAACATCTCCTTTAGTGCCCCCCCTACAAAATATACAAAAGTATATCGGTCTTCCCTATATCCACTC
Organism: Torreya grandis; assembly: GCA_037957365.1. Taxonomy (NCBI): domain Eukaryota; kingdom Viridiplantae; phylum Streptophyta; class Pinopsida; order Cupressales; family Taxaceae; genus Torreya; species Torreya grandis. The sequence continues at coordinate 56,180 of JARHVA010000176.1, forward strand.
AAGTTAGAGGGGAGAGTTTTTTAGTTTTTAGTCAGTTAAAAAAAATATTCTCTTTGTTCTAACTCTACTTGTTCTTTGACCATTACAATTTTCCTATTTATTTTTATCATAGTCTTAATTTCCTTGTCGAAGTGAAATTTGACTATGGTTTGCTCCATAATAACTAAGTCCTATCTTCTTACCTCTGCTCATTGCATCTTCTAGATCCACTCAGATATATTCATGATAACTGATTGTTGTGAAGGTTCTATCTAGCCTATGGGAGTAGAAGAATGGGAATACCTAGGGGAAAGCATGTGCTTAGGATAATACATCCCTAGTTGAGGGAAAGGAGGAATGACCCTTCTCCATCTAGTGACCTTCTTGGGAGTCATCACCTCAACTATTAGTTTTCCTTTTTTCTAACTCCTTTATTGATGTAATGGTGGTGGACTCTACTTAGTCTGCCTATTGGAAGGTCCAATTGGGTGGAGGGCAAGGAAAGAGTGATTGGGGATGAAAATATTGTGGAGGAGAATATATCCTCAAAGTGCTCTTGTTTATTAAATCTAGAGGACTAAGGGCTGGAGGTAGTAAATAATGAATAGGTATGAGGGGTATTGATCAAGTTTTTTAAATAATTAGTTATGACTGTATGGGTAGCCCAAATAGGTCCTTTCAAAAATTTGTTAGGGGGTGCCATATCCTGAATTATGGAGGTTTGGGAAAATATTTACAAAACTAGCCCTGTAGTTGTTTGGGCTTTAGTTGTTTGGGCCAAAGAATATAAAACAAACACTATTGTTGTGTAAGGAGGGACTGAGGCTAAAGATATACTTACTATATTTTTTCTAAAGTTGGAGGTTTTGCCTCTACTTCATCTCCATTGTCTCTACTTTGGTCCTAAATTAATTCAATGGAAGGCAAATTGGTCATTAAAATCATAATGTCCCCAGACTAAGCTTTCTATGGCAGCCATTCATCCTCAAAGTCACTCTTTATAGTTTTACTGATGGTTTCAAATAAGGAAGTTTTCATCTTGTCTTCACATTTTTCTTTAGTGAATCAGTCTTTCTCTAGGAGCACTTCTTTATCACCTTTTATTTAATCTAATATTTCTAGGGTTTTTGCTTCTCTTGAACCTTTTCTTCTATCCTTTCCTTGTCCTAGTCTTTCCTTGGAGTCCCCCTCTATTAAAGTGCCTTGAGGGGAAATAGAAGATGTCTTCACCTTTATTTTTTTAAAAGAGGTGGCCCCATGGGAGTGGTAGTTGATGTTGATTGAGGATAAGAAACAACAAGTGAAACTAGAGGGGTAGTGAACAGTGATGAGGGAATGGAAACAATGGTTGATGGGGGTGGAACTAGGAAAGTAAGCAAGATAAAAATTAGAGGGAGGAAAGATGGGAGGATTACCTATATAGACATCGTAAGTGGAGGGAAAGGAAACATAGAGAGTATCCCATCAGGCTAATCTATGTTTTCAATGATTGATGCATTGGTAGTCGGGTGAGTGGGAGTAGACACTATGGTGTTTGTTATGATGATGACCCCCTAGAGGGGATGCTGAGGAAGACCTTGAGTGATTCTTTGTTTACTCCCTTAGAATCATGCCCTAATGGTATAGCTTACTCCTATCCTTGGATTCTAACCTAGGGGAGATATCTGTGAGGAGGCTTTGAGTCTACATACCTAAATAAAGTCTAAACAAACTTAATGCCCAATCTTCTAGGTCATTTCCATAAATAATAAATTTTGATAAATTGGTAATACTTTTCTAGTTACACTCAGATTTATATTTGGACTGTTATATCTTATGTAATCTAAATATTCTATTATTTTATCTTGTTTATATAACCTAAATCCAAAATTATATAAAATAGTGTGGGAATAAAGAGGAACTTGATGTTTTACTACTAAGTGCATTAATGACACCTCAAAAAGATAAATACATCAATCCATCCATATTGGTTCATAATCTAGTTATCCATTTTGATGCCAAACTAGTTAAGCAAAATATTTCAAACATGCATCTTAAAGTTTAGTTATTGATTAAAGATGAAATCCAAAGATTATTAAATGCAAGTTTCATAGAACCTATTGATTATTCACCTTTTATTTATAACATTATCTAGGTTATGAAACTTGATAAATGCATGAGGGTATTCTTGAAATTCATATACTTGAACAAATCATGTCCTAAGGATGAATTTCCTCTACCTATAAATATTGATATGATTATTGATTTTATTTTTGGGTATATGATGCTCTCATTTACGAATGGATTCACTATTTACAATCAAATTAAGATAAATCATGTCGATTAATGTGAGGTTTCCTTCACCACTCCTTTGGGTAAATTTTAATATGTTGTCATGACTTTTTATCATAAAAACACTAGTAAAACTAATCAAAGGGCTATGACACATATATTTCATGATTACATACATGATATTGTAGAAGAATATGTTTGGCATCTTTATAAAAACAAAAGAACATGAGGACCATATTAAAGAAAATAATTATAATGCAAATACACTTAGTTTGAATGGGATGACCAATGTCAAAGGACATTCAATTCAATCAAATAATATCTGACTAATCCACCAGTTATGATGCCACTTATTCATGATATACCATTGTTTATATATATATATATATATATATATATATATATATATATATATATATATATATATATATATATATATATATATTTCATTGAGCATGCTTTGGGAAACCTGTTAGCATAATATTATGATAAACAAAGATAACGATTTATTTATTACATCAATAACACATTGATCAATTATGAAAATAAATATAATTCCATGGAAAAGTTATGGCTAGCTGTTTTGTTTGCCACACATAAACTTAAACATTACATGCTTATACCTATATACATGTTATTTCCAAGAATGATCATTTGATATTTATCACGTCTAAGCCATATTAATTGAAATGAATATCTAAGTGGGTTATATTAATTATGGAGCTTGATCTTAAATTTATACAATAGAAATCAGTAAATGAAAAGTCATCACCAACCAGCTCACAACATCTCATATATTAGATCACACTCCTATGAATGATGCTTTTTGAGATGAGTTTTTCATGTGTATAAATGTGAATAAGATGTGGATCCTATATTTTTATGGGTTCATATTCACTTCAGGTGTTGGGGCCAACATTTTATTACTAACATCTTAATGTTAAACTATGTCATTAACATATCAATCGAGTTATTCATGTTCCAAAAATATAACATAGTATAAGGATTTCGTTATATGTTTATATGTTGCATGGGATTTTTAACATAAAATATATAAAAGGTTATAGTGATTCTCAACTTATCATCAATCAAGTGATAGGTACCTTGCAAATAAAAGAAGAGAAATTAATTGTACTGAGATATATGTGTAGTTTTATTACCCACTTAGATTACTTTTAGGTTGGAAACATTCCTAGAAGAAATAACCATTATATCAATGTTATGGCTAGTTTTGTGCCCCTTATTCCTATTGATGTCATTGATGATCATACTATGTTGACTATTAATATATTATAAAAGTGCATTCCATAATTGGCATTTAGTAGTAAATAAGTACTTGAGAAAAAACACAACATTTATGTAGCAACCAACATAAAATAATAGTCATTAAAAAAAGAGTAGAGGTGCAAAGGAAGGAACATGGAAATACAAATACCAAATTATCCCAAGGATATTAGTAGAGGCATGGAAGAATAATAGGAAAATATTTAAAATCCCATAAAATAAGTAAGGCATGAGGAGGAGGCATTGGTTGTTTGGAACAAACACCATTTTTTTAAGCACCAAACTCCCAAACACGTAATTGAACATTTTTTTTCAAAGCATATAAAGGCTTGGATGATTTTTGTAGAGAATTAAATAAATTTATAATATCCCAAGCAATTTTTACACCCAACCAAGAATAAAGCCACCAAGAAGCCCAACCCATATGGAAAATAAATTGAGTTTTTTGCTATAATATTTTTTGTGTACTTTTTATCGCCAAAATTTCACCCATGAAATTTTGGACCCCATCAAATTTTATTCAGAAATATTCAAAAAAATGGAGTTAATATATTTCTTGACACTTAGTTTATTTTTGCATTTGCCTATTTGGGGTTATAAGACTACAGTGTAATCATCAGACCCTGACGGTTGTAGTGCAGTTGTGCTTCCCCAAATTGGACCTCATTTATGAGGGTCAATTCCTATATGTGTGAGGGTCATTTTGACCCCACTATTTAATCTTCTTTCTTGGAATAATTTTAAACATTTACCCTTTTGATTTTATTTCTCTAGTATCTCATTTTTATTCTTTAAGACTTGATTTTGGTGATTGGAGGTTGGTTGTTGTTATGTTTTTTAAATTTTCACCAGAAAACATCTAGGGTTTAGTGGTTACTCTCTTTTATGGTTTTGGTCTTGCTAATAACAACTCCTTTTTACACAATGTTTATCTTTAGTGTTTCCTTTCATTATTGATCCTTGTTGAAGAGCTTTCACCTCTCTCCTACATCAAGGTTTTAGACTTATTCTACATTCGTCCAACTCTAACACTGGGGTTTCACCTCTCTCCCACATTAGAGTTTTCATCCTGTACCACAACCTTCCATATCTAACACTAGGTTTTGACCTCCCTCCCACATCATATTTTTTTCCTACATCTATCCTTCTAAATTTGATGTTGGGGGTTCACCTCCCTCTCACATCAGGGTTTTTGCCTTGCAATGCAACCTCCTACTTTCGCCTCCCCTCCTTCCACCACTCTTCTATATTTTTCTCTTTCTCCTCCATACTTCATTCCTCCACTTCTCATTCCAAAACACTTGGTGTTATTATTAGATGTCTATAACCCCAAAGAAGAAAGGAAATGAAAAGGTAGTCAAAATGAGATACCATTTTCAAGGGGTCACACTCCCTTCCAACATTGATTGTAATATCGATTAGGTCACATACACAAAAGGGCACATGGATATGGATGATTTTTGGTGCATAGTCAATGCCTCCTTCAAAAATTATTGGATACAGAGTATTTATGATAGTGTTCTTCCATAAATTTTTGCATTCCTCATCACCATTCAATGTCCAAAACTTGTCATGACTTTGGGAAGTCACCATGATAAGGATAGAAGAGAGGTTTATTCTCTTTAGGATGGAATCATTTTGTGACTCAGTTTTGAATACATTGAAGAAATGATAAAGATCCTAACTTATGAATCTTTTGTAGAGATCACTCCAAAGTTAACACAACATCATGATAATCATAAGGATGATTTCTTGAATTCCCTGAATAGACACTAGTTTGCTAAGTGTAAACCTTCAATTTCTAGAGTCTCCAGGGTAATCACCTGATAAGATTTCCAACCAAAAATTAAGGACATAGTGACTCTTTTAAATATGGTTGTAGGTAGTCCTACATCTAGATATTATAATGAGTGGATGTTCCAATATATTCAAATCATTCATGCCAATAAGAAATACATAAACTGGGTAGAATTGATTAGTGACTCGATTCACAAAAAAATGTCTAAAGTAATCACCACTCATAAGTTTTACATGATGTCATATTTAATCTACATTATTTCCCAAAGAAGATTCTAAAGTGGTCTATCCACAATGGGTCTCATGTCAACTTATTAAGTGTATGACTACTATCCTCAATTAATAATAAGGGAAAGTGCTAAACATTTTCATCATGTCAATGATGCATTTATATAATTTTTTATTCAAATGTTTGAAGAAGATCTTGGAAACATGCACTTCTTTATTTCTACCTCTACTAAAATTTTAAGATGGGGAGGATGATTTATATAATTCCCTACCTTGTTAGCCAAAAATAGCCAACATTGATGAATATCATTCAAAACTTTGGTGTACATGATCTTAACTATGTTGATAGCCATCATAAATGTCTTGTAATAGTCATGGTTAGTATCAAGGTGATAGGAATTGTGTCATTCTTGGTAGCTTATAAATCCTTCTAGGATGGTCTAGTTGAAAACAAGGTCAAGTCACTTTGTGTTGCCATCAATTATCATTCAATATAATCTTCTTCATGTGTTTAGTATAGATTAAGGTAAGTTTGAGGAGCTTAAGGCTCAATGCTAAGACCAAGTGTATTGATGCATAGTGAATCCAATGGCATAGTGATCTCCCTAGATGATATGATGCTCATGGTGATGGATAAAAAAATAAGTAAATGAGAGAGTGTTTTTGGCATTTTCAATCCTTTGAGGAGATTAAGGTTTATCTGGAGAAGTTAAGATATTATATTCCTTTGAAATATTGCTTGAATTTAACATTATAATAGGATCTCTTGAGAAGACATCAAGCATGAAGAGTCAGTGCTAGGTATAGAAGTCAAAGGAAGTCTTAACAAGTCATTTGGCACATGAGAAAAGTATATTATACTTTTCTGTGTTTTTACATCTACTCCAAGAAGGCTTATAACACTTTTCTAACATCCTTTCTCATTTGAATTTAATTTGTTCATTATTTTTAATGTCCAAATTTAGTATATTGTCATTATCAGAAAGCTTTGTAGTCTTAGAGGTTTGTTTTTACATTATATCATTTATAAAGGGTCAATAAGTCTCCATTAATGCCTTGAATGGAGCTATCAATAGGGTTCTTCCTCATACAAGTAGTGTTTTCAAGGGAAATAAATTATAAGATCAAGGTAGAAGTACATTAGAGGTCTGATGAAGAGGAGACAACATCACTAAAACATTCTTCAGTCTTTATTCAACTCATATTCAATATTTAAAGGTGTTTTTAGAGCGAAACAAGCAAAAAACCCATCAACATTCTATATCAATTTATGCAGGCTCTTGGCAAGCCTAAGAAAGCCCATTTGCAAACATTGGTTCATGCACATGGGAAAGAGTTGGGATAAGTAATCATGGGGGTATGAGGGTCACATTGTGACATTTAAATCCCATGCATAAGTCTAGGGTTTAATCCTTCTAGTTTTATGAATAATGATTAAAAGATAAAGGTGATCTTAAACCTTGGTAAACCCCAATGTTTAGATTTTCCCTCATAAAGGAAATTTGAAGCTTGATAGGTGATTTTCAAGAGTTAGATGATGTTCTTGAGTGTCTCTAAGACCTCCACAATGCCAAATCTAATATGGATAGCTCTGATCAAGTCTCCTTTGGTAAGTAAAATGCATGATTTACTATGTGCTAGTGTAATAGTCAAGGCTTTGAGATATTTGGAGAGTAAAATACACAACTGAGGCTCATTCAAAGCTCTCAAGAAGCCTACACAACTTCTCAATACTTCAAAAAAAAATTATAAGGTCCTCCAATTCAAGAAATGTCTAGGTGTGATGAGAACAAGCTCTTGTAGAGACTCTCTTTAATTATATCAACATGAAGAAGAGTCCTTCATTGTTTCTATGAGCAACAAATGAAACATGAAAGCATGATTATACCTATTTATAATTCATCCCTAACTATTATAATTCCTTTATCACTCTTGAGTTCATATATAAATCATCAAACTTGAATGGATACCCACAGGGAAGTCTACCAAGCCAAGAGGCATTTTCCTTTGCTTAAAGGTTAATGGAAACTATGCATGGGGGGAGTGAACCTAAGAATCATAGGGGGCCCTTTTTCCCTTTCAATTGATGGTAGAGAAAGAGAAAATCCCTCATATGTATGAATGATCGTTAAGATTGTAAGGCACTCACAGGCTACCAAGAGGCCAAAAAGGACCTGATGGAGAACATACTTTCTCAAATATAATAAATGCTCCTAAATAATCTTGAAATCACTTGTGAAATGCCTACAAGTACCTAAGGCTCAAATTGGGGTCACTATTTGACATGTGTGAGGGTAAATTTGCAAATAAATTAACCTAGCAGGCCTGTTATAAGTCTGATTATGTATATCTAAGAAGTTTAAAACCTCTAAGATAGTGTATAAAGTCTCTTAAACCTGAGTAAGGATGAAATCATCTTCTATAAACCTTAAAAACACCCCTCATAGTTATAGAATTGATCTCATGGGTGAAACATCAGACCTAGTAAAATGTTTGTCTTGTTTTCATGAAGAAATAAGGTTGCAGACCTTTGTTAAGATCATTAAGAGTATAGACATATCCAAATCACACTAGTGCAAGCAATGAGAAAGGATATGATGTGATTGATAAGAGTAATAAGTTTCAGTAATATGCCCAAGTAGATCCTCTATGTCAATGGAGTAACATTTAGTCTTGGAGAGTTACACAAATGATAATATGTACCAAGGAGACTGAGCATTATCATTAAAGAGAAGTGTAAAGGTGTCAATAGGTTTAAGAACTAGTTTCTAAACCTTCCATGCCTAACCTGAGGGATCTCAATCACCAATTAGATGTCAAGAGTCAAGGAAAGGTAGTTAGAGTCAAGAGGGTGATCTATCACTTCTTAATCACAAAGAGGGGTAGTTTCAAAGACAATAAAAGATGATGAGGCTCCTCCTTTTCCACTATATGAACTCATGATCAAACTCAAGATGACACATGGTGGGAGTCTCTCTCTCTCTCTCTCTCTCTCTCTCTCTCTCTCTCTCTCTCTCTCTCTCTCTCTCTCTCTCTCTCTCTCTCTCTCTCTCTCTCTCTCTCTCTCTCTCTCTCTCTCTCTCTCTCTCTCTCTCTCACACACACACACACACACACACACCTCATTCTATATATGTTGCCTTGTAGGGATTATAAAGGATCATTTGGATAGATATGACATAGCCCTGTCTAAATGAACATTTATTTTACCTCTGAATTGAATAAAGCTGAATTAATCCTTCTCAATATTTTCATCTAGTGTGCACTTCATGCTAGTTGATGAATGTTAGTGATAGTATGCTACTTCCTTTTATTTGTCCTATCATGTTTACCTCTTTAGAAGTGATCGGTCATCTTTTTAGATCACATAAATCAATTCTAAATATCTTTTCATGGACTGCAAGTGGAAGCATTTATTAATGTCTTTTGAGACCTATTGATCACCCCCTTAGTCTATGAATCATGCTATAGCATATATGGGAAACACTCATGCTTGGAGACTCATTTTGAGTTAGGAAAACTAGGTTCAATCCTATTTTACGTTATTAGTGCATAATATATAGGTGGAGGAGCACAAATTTGGTGTATCACCCCTTTAGTTCATAGTCTTCTCTCCCTTTTCCATGCAAGTTAGTAGGTTAGTGATTTATCTTAAGTGATGCATCAATGGATATATCCATTATTTATAAGTTCAATCAGCTATTTAGGTCACCCACAACCTAGGATTGTTCCCATGTGTCACTAAAATGGGTCAGGTGTGAACATCCTTCCTCAAGGGTGCAAATTTAGGTGATAACAATTTTAGCATGCATGATAGGACAAGGATTTCCATCTATTGAAGAGTTTTTGATGTTGCTCTTCAATACACCAACCTTTAGAGGCATGAACACAATCATCAATGGTGACTCCAAGTGAACCATAGCTGGTATAATTAGTCCAAGTGTTTGAAAATCACAAAATTATATGTATTCTCATTATTCATTTGATCAAAATACATATTCTATGCCTTCATATTGGTCATATCAGATTGATGGGCTTCATGGCTTCACCCCAAGTGGCCCTCAAATAGTGACATATCAACATTATCATTAACCTTATATTCTCCCTCCTTCTCCAACTTAGTCTCCTTGGCAGCCTACTTATCCCTCTAGTCAATCTTGTCAAAACTATGTTGTTCCTACTCAAGCCATATCAAAAATCAAACAAACCTTAATAGGATATGAGAGGCATATGAGAGAGCTTGATAGATAAAAAGAGTCTGGTCTAGTTATCCCTATCCATCTCATTCAGAATATGAGGGATTCATTAGTGTTGGTTAAGGGTGAGTGGCACCTATTGAGAGAGAGAATCAACAAAGACTAACTAATAACATGTTGGACATAGGTGGCTATATTCAATGTATAGAGGATAAATTAGTAGTCTATGAGAGGTAGTAAGTTCAATACCATCAATCTCATGTGATTTATCCTACCCCACATCAACCTTCTTTGGTTCCCAATCTACTTCAAGTTGTAATATTTCATCAAGAGAAACTTATGTTCTTTCAAGCTCTACCCATTCTTCCTCAAGAGGTCAAACCAAGAGAGTTTTTAAGTTTATCAAGTCCTTCACCCACCCCTAAATTTTGAGTTATCCATGAAGACCAAGGTAAATCAAAATTAAATATTTTGATTGTTTCTTAGAGTGAAAATAATGAAGATGTCTTAGCACAAAACTCTCCTCCCCTTCCCCAAGAAATCCTTAAAAATTGCAAGCTAGAAACAAGTGGTGGAGTCATGGGGAAAGCCAAGTGAAAAATGCCTAGATTGGGAAAATGAGGCTAAGGAAGAACCTTCACCTATACAAGCCTCATCCATCTCTCCTCAAGAACCTCAAACCTTCCCATCATGGAGGTGAATCCAAAAGGGCATCCAAAAGAAAAAAGAATAACTTGTTGAGAAGGTTGAAGACCAAAACACATCAAAATTTGAGAGATTGATTGGTGGATGGATGGAGAAGAATGAAGAATCTAATTTTTTTTTCCCTTTCTAATATTCCCTTGATAATCCCATTAATATCAAAAATCTAAGCTTCAAGAGTGCCTATATAATCCCAAAGCCTATTCTTGAACACGATCATCGTATCCTTCAACAAAAACCTATTATCTAGAAGGTTGATGAAAATTTTGTAGATAAAAAAGTGTCAGGAATCTAGAACAATAAACTGCTCTGATACCACTTGTTAGGACCCAGGAGCACAATTGATTACCATGTACAAGAAACTAAACGTGGAATTTAACCAGAAGTAATAAGGAACTAGAAATCAGAAACAACACAGAATATGAGAGACAATACCCAATTGTATCAATACTCTTCCAGAAGGAAATACAACAAAGAAGATGCCACAGTCTTCTTCCTTACACTCCTCTAGGGCTCCCACACCTCTAGGGTATAAATAGTAAATCTCTTCAAGAGCTCACTCTCTCAACTATGGTCACAACAAATAACTCAAACACAGAGTTGTTGTTCACCTCCACCAGCCAGTAACAACACTGCCAGTCCACCAGTCAGTAACAATACTACCGGTCCACCAAGTACTCCACGTACTCCAAGTCTGAGTATACACACATACTCCAAGTACACAACGTACTCCAAGTAGATCTCACCTGATCTTGCTCCTTGATGTGTTGCTATCACCTTTGATCTTGCTACCCCACAGATCTCCTTTGACCTCGCACAAACACACCTGCAGATCAACCAACCTTACTTACCACATGTAGATCTCCTTCTTGATCTTGCACACCTTCAAACCAACCTGATCTTACATACCATCAAGAACACTTGTCCTCCAAACCAGCACCCCTGTGGATCTTCTACCAGAGCTTGCTCTCTCGTAGATCTACCTGATCATACACACTTGGCACTGTGACACTATGAGGAGCCAACCTTGCTCTCTCTATCTAGCACCCAGGGAATCCCTACTTTGATCCCTCACACTTTACAATACAGCCCATGAGTCTCTCAAATAGATCTCATGCAAACAATAATTAGACATCCAATTACAATAATTAGATCCGTAGCTCAAGACTAAAATTAGCCTTTTAACATGTAAACAACTGGTTCGTTAACAAACTTTCCATGAAACTCACAGTTTGGAACTACACAGACGACCAACGTCGGTCCCTGTCTATCTGGGGATGACCGACATTGGCCGATCCCTGACCGATGTCGATAGCTTCCTGTGTCCACCTGACCGACGTCAGTTGGCTTGACCGATGCCGGTGTCTGTGACACTCAGCAACCTCCATGTTTGCATCCAGGTGAAGCTTTTAGCTCCACAACCTAACAAAAAGAAGAAACTTCAAGTGAATATGATGAATAAATCATAATTGGTATCTCTCATGGTGGAAAATAAATAAAATTAACTTTCAAAGATGAAGAGAGGTCTATACCTTCTAGCCAACAATTGGACAACCTTCAAGATGTCATGAACAATCAAGTGGATCAGTTTAGTTGGCATGGTTTTGATGTTGGTGAAGGAGAAGAACATCATGATGATATGTGGTAATATCCCAATGATTTGGTCAAAGATAATGAATATGAACCCTAACATGAAGTTGTATAAGTTGGTATACCCCAAGAACAAGAGGTATTCCATCAGCAAAGTTTTGATCAAGTTGTTGTAGTAAAAGAAAAAGCTCTTAAGGATCTATTAAAATTGGCTAAGGATTAATTTTAGTCCAAAGAACATGATCAAGGAGGTACAAATCTTAATTCTTCCTCAATTATTTTTATGAATACCTCTATACCATCTCCCATGATGCTATTAAAAAGTCTAAATGAACTGGAACCAAGTGTAGTCTAGTTAGAAAACTTGTTTGAATTCCTAGGAGTAGGTTACACTCTTATTCAAGGAGGTTATGGTCTGACACAAACTAAAAAAGGTAATTTTGTCAATCAAACCAACACACATAGAGAAGGAAACTCTCTAGTTTGTCATTTTAATAAGTTATTCTACTTTATGATGATTTGTTTAAAATTTTCAAGGTGGGCTATCAACCTCTTAATCAATTTTTAGACACTTTTTCACTCTTGAAATACAATAGAATTCTACTTTGGCCTCAACCTCTTAAGGAACAAGAAGATTTCTCTTTTGAGGCCAAGGAAGAACGTTCACCTATACAAGCCTCATCCATCTCTCCCCTAGAACATCAAACTTTCCCATTATGGAGGTCAATCCAAGAAGGCATCTAAAAAAATAAATAAGTCCTTGTTGAGAAGTTTGAAGACCAAAGCACATCAAAATTTGAGAGATTGATTGGTGGATAGAAGGAGAAGAATGAGGAATCTATTTTTTTTAATTTTCCCCCTTCTAATATTCCCTTGATAATTCAATTGATCTCAACACTCCAAGCTTCAAGTGTGCCTATCCAATCCCAAAGCCTATTCATGATCATAATCAGTGCATCCTTCAATAAGAACCTATTATATGGAAGTTTGATGAAGATTTTGTAGCTAAAAAAGAAGACACTTCAATTGAATATGATGAATAAATCATAATTGGTATCCCCCATGGTGGAGAAGAGAGAAAATCAACTTTTAAATATGAAGAGAGGTTTATACCTTCTATCCAACAGTTGGATAACCTTCAAGATATCATGAATGATCAAATGGATCATTCTGGTTGGCATGGTTTTGATGTTGGTGAAGGAGAACATCATGATTAGGTGTGGTAGTAGCCCAATTATTTGGTCAAAGATGATGAATATAAACCCCAACATGAAGTAGTAGAAGTTGGTAGACCCCAAGAAAAAGAGGTATTCCATGAGTAAAGTTTTGATCAGGATATTGCATCAGAAGAAGTTCGTAAGGATTTATTAGAATTGGTTAAGGATTAATTTTAGTCCTAAGAACATCATCAAGGAGGTATAAATCTTAATTCCTCCTCAATTATTTTTATGAATACGTCTATACTAGTTCCCATAAAGTTAGAAGAAAGTTTAAATGAATTATAACCAAGTGAGGTCTAGTCAGACTTGTTTGAAGTCTTAGGAGTAGGTTGCACTGTTTTTCAAGGAGGTTATGGTCTAACCCAGACTAAAAAAGGAATTTTTGTCAAGTAAACCAACATACATATATAAGGCAACTCTCCAAGTTTGTCATTTTAAGAAGTTATTCCACTTGATGATGATTTGTTTGAAATTTTCAAGGTGGGATATCAACCTCTAAATCAATTTGTAGACACTTTTTCATTCTTGGAATACAAAGTAATTATGCTATGGCCTCAACCTCTCAAGGAGTAAGAAGCTTTTCCTTTTGAATCTAATTCTTCAAGTATGTCACAAGAGACATATCAATATATTCAATTTGATCAATCAGATTATGAAGAGGTGAATGTTTATCATGAGGTTAAGAATAATGAGATGTATGCCATCATTAGAGCATGTCCTATCAGCTACTTAGCTCAGTTTGAGGCTAATAAGGAGAATCCACTACCTATCATTTTCATTTCAAAACATCATGAGATTAAACATGTCCAAAATCAGTCCAAACATACACCCCTAATCACTCCTACTTCAATTAAGATGGATGAGGTATACAACGTTAATTTTGAAGAAGAAGAGGTTGTCAAGACCAACATACAATTTCCCTTCTTTTATTATCTCATGTTTTCCAACAAGCTTGCTAGCTACATGAACTTGGTGAGAATAACTAGCTACTTTGTTCTACCAATCAATGGTTTTGTTTAGAGCAGTCTCAAGTTGTTAGATTAGGTTAGGGTAGGGTAGATTAGTTGTCTTTTCTTCCTCTAAGTGTTATTTCACATGTTTATCTTGTTAGTTTTTTTTTCTCTTTTTTGTGTTTGTTTATTATCATTTTGTGTTATGGAGGTAAAGTTAGTTGTTTTAGGTTGTCCTCAAAGCATTTGCAATCAGGGTCATTGTCCAAATCAATGCTAAAATTTTACACACTGTAGTTCTGAATGTTGAAACACCCTTGAACCACCTTAGGACCCCCTTGGGACCAATTTTACCCTTTGAGCCGTAATTGAACCTAACCATGGTTATTTTTACAAACTAACCAAACCCACCCTTTTACCCAACTCAACCTTCAACACTTGACCATTGATGATCATGTTCCCCACCTCCCAAACACAACACTAGTTGTGTACAAGCTAACATGGCATAATTTAATATTTTTACCTTACCCACTACTAACACATCATGATGCATAAAAATCAACAGCCCAACCTCTTATGGGACCTTCTACATCCATCTTTCATTGATTATAAAAGGAGGGGAGTAGGAGGTGAATAAGGATCCATAATCAAGCATTTTAACATATAGGTGGATAGGTTATCAACCAATAGGTCTTCCTTCTAGAAATTCAACAACTAAAATAGAGACTCGAACCTTTATCAAAATTGATCTCGAGATAAAGTATCGTTACTCTACCAAAATTGCTTCAAGATTAGCCATCAAGCAACCAACTAGGTACATTTTGTATTTTAGGTTCTATTTGTTTGGTTTCTAACTCCCCTACCTGAATCAAACCTTTATACATATTATCTCCTAACCCCCGGCCCTTAACATATCCCAAACCACTTATTGACCCCTTTATGTAATCTAAATTAGATTCTTTTTTTAACACCTTTAGAACCTACAAGAACCATCAATGGTCACTTTGATCATTGATAGTCACCTTTAACTACCAACAGTCGCCTAACCGTTGATGGTTAGCTTAACCATCAATGATCACCTTGACCATTAATGGTCACTATGGCAAGAAATAACAAGTTATTTCCACCTACTGACCCTCATCCAAATTCCACTTTCTATGGTCCTACTTATTCATAGAGATCTCACCTATTTTTTGAACCTAACCTAACCTCTTTAGCATTAGTATTGACCTGTTATTTGATTAATTATTCTACTTTCCTTACATCAAGCATTCATTTCTTCTTGTATTCTCTTTTAGTATTTTATATCATTAGATGCAAGTAATTTATCTTTATTTCTTTTAACTTTACTATTTTAAGAGTGTGGATTGACAGCCTCTTAGTAAGCTCATGTTTCTTGGATCTAGCTCATGCTATGCAATCCACCTTGCTACCCATCTAAAAACCCCTTTGCATGAGTGTTTTCTTATCTAAAAATCATTCTTCCCAACACAAAGAGGATCTCTTCACACTCGTCTAAATCACATGCACAAAAATAAATAGGTTATTATACCACACCCTTATTTCTAGTTACTTCTTCTTTAAGTAGAAACAAGCTATAATTGAGAGAAACATTTTGGCACACCTGGTGGGACCTAGTAGTATCTAGGTGACCTTTTATTCCTTATTCTATGCTCATACAAAGAAATTAAAATTTATTTTGAGTATAAAATAAACCTTGCATATATTAATTAGTTGTATGTTTAGCTCATTTGGTTAAATTAAAATCAAAATAATCAATCATAGCTTCACTTCTTTATCACACACTATACCAAACCACTTAAATCAATTAAACATCAAAATAATTAACATAAGGCATGATTAGGGTTTCATCTCCTAGTGAATCACCTTCACCCTTTACCTATCTTACTTGGAGGTCATTACCAAGAAGAGAACCAAAACTCAACTCTTTGGATGAGTCTAAACTCTAGAAATCGGTATATACTGGCTAAGCACCTGAAACTCTTATCATTATGATGTATGAAGTGAGGGGGTAGGCCTCAATATCAAGCCATATATTAATTTCAAATATAGATCCTTTTGAGAGCCTTGAACATCTGAAACTAACCATAGACTTCATTTCTAGTACCTTCTCTACAAACCAAGTTGTTCTTCACATTTTCCAACTAAGGCATTAGCCAAAATTGAGATAAGATATATCCTAGGATTTTAAACACACTCTAGTGTATGTTTTATTTCTTTGAGATCTTTTTATTTTGTTTTCTTTGTGTTTGAGTTGTGATTTTTCCTTTATTCCTATTTGTTTCTCATATGGTTTTTACTAGACAACAGTTAAGAAATCAAACCAACCAAGAGCCACCTTCCTCTTATTCATCCTCCATGGAGTATACCTCAAATGTTGAGGGTTCTCCCCATCCTTATACCCCCTACCATACCTCTAATAGTTTCCCAATGTGATGTGCATTTTGTCACCTTCTTTGAAAATAACCTCATGGCCCTCCAACATTACCTCAACACTTTATCTCACTACACCCCTACTACTTCAGTTCCTCTTAAGTACCCACCTTATGAGATGCCACCCCATCTTATGATTACCACTACCTCCACCCAACCTATGACCACTCAAGAATCTTCCTTCACTAATAATCCACCTATTACCTCTACCCAAACTTAATCAAACCACCCAACCAATAACCAAAAACCCCATACACCAACCAATAACTCTTCTAACATAAGGGCAACCTTACCATTAGTTACCCAAACCACATCCACCATGGGGATATCTTCTACCCATATTTACACTATTCCCCTTATCACCACCAACCTACCAATAGCCACCCCACTTCAAAATGTGGTGCTTTCTATACCTTCCACCCTTCCACCTATTAGTACCAAAGTTACTACTCATCACCAACCAACCATACCATACCTCTAATCTAATCCATGTCAATTCCCCAATCTAGAAATTAGGCCATACCTCCAAACCAACCCACATCAAATCAATCAATACCTATGACACCTTACACACACTATGTTCCTAATCCACAAGGATACATAGCTCCATCTTTTACCCAAACTTTTGTGCCCATTGACCCTTTTGTGGCATCATCCCAACCCTCAATGACCACATACCAATATGTGGTATATTCTCAACCTTATACTAGCCATCGACACATTACATCCACCCAAACCCAAGAAAACTTACCATAGAATTATGGAGCTCCCCCAACCTCAAATAGATTTGGTAAAAATGTTGATGAAAAAAATGACCAACCTAGAGTCATCTATATTTAGGGCTCACAACCCCCTATCTTATGACCAAATATGTAATTGACCTATTTACCCATCTATCCCTATCCAACCTTACCCTCCTCAATGGGAACTACCAAATTTTTCTAAAATCTAAAGCAAAGAGGACCCCTAAAAATAGTTAAGAATGTTTTGGCATTTTTGCTACTTGATTGCCTATGATGATGTTCTTCTCCTTCATACATTTCCTATGTATTTATCTAGACTAGCATTAGATTTGTATATTTATCTCACTAATAAGTCCATAGTTTCTTTTTCATAACTTTCCCAAACCTTTTTAGACCATTTCTCAATCAATATATCTAAGAAGGTCTCTATTACTAACTTCTATTCCATCAAGCAATTTTATGATGAATCAATTGTCAATTTTATAGCATGATGGAGAGGTCTTAGAAACCAGATCTCTTTCTCTTTACCCCAACCTAAGTGGATTGAACTTTTCTCTCAGGCTTGTGCCAAACATATTATCCCCACTCTATAGGTTCAAACTTTCATAACCTTTGATGAGGCTTTCACCATGGCGTACAAACTAGAAATCAGAACCATTGATGAGGGGAAGTTGAAACTAAGAAAAAAAACTCTAGATTCAAATCCAATGACCCTTCCCCATCCAAAACCACCAACTAATCTAACTACCCTAACACCAAACCAAAGGTAGTCGCAAAAATAGTTATCCTTAAAACAACCCCACCTCTAGTTGTCAACCAACCCAGCCAAACCAATTCCTCTAAACCCTCTAATCAACAAACCCAAAATCAAAATTGGGATACCCCCAAAAAATACACTCTATGAGGGAAGTCATATGCTTTAGTTTTGGACAAGTTTCTCAAATCCAACATCATACAACTTCCCCTATCAAAACTCTTGTACAATTTGATGTTTCTTGCCTTGTGCCTGGTTGGTAAAATGAGAATGATCTATGTGCTTTCCACCATGTCATTGCACATGAAGTTAGTAGGTGCAACACCTTCAAAACCATTATCTAAAACTTGATTGATAAGGGATAACTTGCATTACACAATCCCAATGCACTTTCATCAGTCACTCGACATATTTTGATAACCTTTTCCGAACCATGCCCTTTTCACCAACCATGATGACAATAAATTAGAATCATCTCATGTTCATGAGGTCCATGTGGTCAATGTTATTATCATTGAACCTATCATTGAGGAAACCACTACCTCAACCACCTCTTCCACCACTCCACCTATTAAAGTGATAGAATCACCCTTTATTCCTTTGAGCACCCAAACAAAGGAATAAACTACCTCCTCTTTTTCATTTGAGGAGGTAATAGACATACCCACCTCTCCTTTGATATAAATACCAAAGGAGGAAACCGTTGTCATTACACCTTCTTCCCCCACCATGGAATTATCTACTCTCTCTTTGGCAACCATTCCACAAGGAAGGATCACTTTACATACTCCCCCCATGGAGGAAACATCGTCCCAAATCTTGGAAACTTTCACCAGGGATAGGGGTGAAGAAACCACTTCATCACCTCAACCTATGAGCCTAATCTTCTAATCTAATGCCCAAGGGATCAAGCCCATTTACAAACCCTGCTCTAGATTGGTCCAAAACCTCAAATTCTCTTCTCAACCCAATTTGTATCGAGCCACCTTTTGGCACCATCTTAGGCTCCCCTATGAAAAAAACATGAACCTTCAACCTCACTTTTATCCACCATTAAACCTATCTTCACCTCAACCCCCTCATCAAACACCTCTCTTTCCAAAACCATGGAAGAACCATCCAAACCATATCCATCCAAAATCATCAAATCACCTTATACCTCTCTAATCAAACCTATCAAGAACCTAGGGGTACTTCCTACTCCTAGCCTCATCCACCCATCTTTGAAGTTAGACTTAACCCCATCTAATCCACCAAATAAAACCATAACCAAACTAACCTAGAAGGTGGAACCACCTAAATTCCCACATACAACCAAAACCATACCACCTCATTCCCTCCTACCTTTTATCTCAGGACCTCATCCTTCTTCCATCCTAAGAGCTCATCCTTATACCAAGAAGGTGAACCCTCCCCAAACTACCCAAACTAAACCTCCCCCTTTTATTCTACCTTTACCTACCCCTTCCAAAACATCAACCTCCCCTTCATTTTTAACCAAGTTATCTACCTCCACCTTCCCACCTATTTCCAAACCTTCATCATCTCAATCATCCACCTCCAAATCTTTCACATTTGAAGCCTCCACCTCAAAACCATCCAACACCAAACAACCCCAACCCAACCCACCTACCAAAACATCCTACCATCCACACCTTCTATGATGAAGCCTACTTATAAAAAGGTTCCCACCCCAAAAACCAAAATCCCATCACCTATAACACCTCTACTCAAATCTTATTAGACAATTTTACAAAGGTTGTTGCAAACCTCTTCCTTAAGCCTACCACCTATCAGACCCTTTGACCCTTCAAATACTAAATCCTCTTAGTTTGATGATATTTTAATATTCTCATACCATAGGCAACATGGGCATGATATGGATAACTACAAATCTCTCCAAGAACTTATCCATAACTTATGGGATAAGGATGGTCTATTATCAGATAAAACTCTCTTAAGTCCATTACCAACCCAACCACCAAATGAACCTACCCAAAATTTACCCACTCCCACACTCTCATCCAAGAAAGAGGAGGAATTAAAGTAGCCTTTTATCCAAACACCTCCCCTCATCCACACTATCTATATGGTTACCCAATCTCAAGCCTAACAAAAGGATAATGGAAAACCCAAAGTGTCCATCACATGGACATATCCTTCCACCCCTCAATATTTTAACCAAACTAAAACACTTGCACCCTCATCTTTACCTTCACCAAAGCCTAAAATATCCATTTTAGGTATATTTACCTCCAACCCTTCTAAATCTATCCAATGAGTAGTTCTAAAATAGCTTCACCAGACACTGATGAAGATGAGCCTATACAAACTGATCAACACCTCACCCCATCACCACCAAGCATTGATAGAGGCCCTGCAATCTATAGAGGTCCAACTCGAAGACCCTCAACCTCTTATAGCCTTTGTTAGAACTCTTCAACTTTCCACCCTTATCACATTCAAAGATTCATAAATAACTTATATTCATCCTAAAGATCTTGATCTTCCTCTCTTCATCACTACATACATCAATCAATCCCACATTAAGAGGGTGACAATTTATAGGCTTCTAGTATTAAAATTATTTCCTCTCATGCTTATGACCAACTCTATATGCCAAAGAATATCATGCCAAAAATCTTAATGGTCATCCATTCCTTTAATGATATTATGTCCACAACCTTGGGCACAGTCATCTTCCACATTCATTTGGGACCTTGCATGCTTTCAAATCTCTTTTACATCGTAAAAGGTGAGTTCCAATTATTACTTGGATGCCCTTAGATATGAACCATGAGTTGTGTCCCTTCCAACTTACATCAATGTGTCAATTTTGAACATGAGGTTCAGATCATCACCATACAAGCTGACCCTAGTCCTTTTGCATCTTGCAACATGACATATCAACCCAATGACATTCTTCTTCATAAATCATCTACCTCACCACCAACCAACAACAACACCACCTCACTGCCTCACCATCAATCAATAAAAAATCCACCCTTACCGTTGATGAAGTTTCAAATAGCTCATTTATCCCTTCTTCTCAGATCTCTAAAGAGGACCCTTTAGAACCTATGTTCTAATGTATCTTGCTGGGAGAGTATCACCTTTTGGCCTTGGATACCTTCCTTACTCCTCAAGAGTATGGTAACCTTGACCATGATCCTAATTATGACCTTAATATCAAAAAAATCATTCTTTTTGTGCTTCCCAACCACCAAACTAACTTCATCTATGGGGGGACTTGATCATCCACTTCCTACTTCCTCCACCACCTCTTCTATTCGACCATTCACTTTCAATTTCTCTTATTTGGACAAACTGACATTTGCCAAATTATACCTTCACAAGTGTGCTTGGAAGGGAATTGGCCTTGGCCGTTATGAACATAGACCCTATGATTTACCTTCAATCAAAACCCAAAAACTTCATGATATTTGTCCTTGGAATCCTACCACCAAAAAAACCCATCGATTCACCCAAACCCATCACCACCATTGAGGAAGACATCCCATCCTCACCAACCCCATCTATTTCAAAGTCTTAGGATTTAAAAATCATCCCTCATAATTTTTTTTAGTCAATACCAATATTTTGGGTCCCTTGACCTATCAAAAGGGCAACCAAACTAAAATCTTTCTTTTGATTCATCTTGAAATGGTAGAGAATGATTCTCCTACCATCCACACCATCCAACATTAGGACGATGATTCCATTCTCACCTATCTTGGTATGATGGATTATTCTATCCACAAATCCCTTCCTCTTGAGAACCAAACTATTTTGAACAAATCCACTATCAATGTCAACTTGGGTACTCAGGATAACCCTCACATTCTAAAGATTTATCAATCCTTAGACTCCATAGAGCAATAGGATTACCCTTCCTTTTTGAATGAAGCATAGCATTTGCTTGGTTTTATTAGGATATGCCCAAAATCAACCCTTCTATCACTCTCCACAACATTATCATCCATTCTGATATTAAGCCTATTAGGAAAAGCCTCATAGAATGTACCCTCGCATCACCTTTCTAGTCAAAAAAGAGCTTTAGTAACTCTTATCGATCAACTTCATCCAAACCATTGACTATCCCTAATGGGTTTCTAACATCATCCCCATTACCAAACCCATAGGGGTACTTGCCTCTATATTGACTTCTATGACCTCAATATTTCTTGTCCAAAGGATGACTTCCCTTTGCCTAGCATTGACCAACATGTTGATTTTATAGCTAGCCACGAGATGTTGTCTTTCATGGATGGTTTCTCAGGATATATTCAGATCTTGATTGCCCCTAAGGATCATCATAAGACTTCTTTCATCACCCCTTGGGGAACCCTTTGCTATAGGGTCATCCTATTTGGTCTAAATAATGTGGGAGTAACCTACCAATGTGTGATGACCTATATCTTCCATGATCTTATCCACATAATCATATAAGACTATGTAGATGACCTCCTTGGTAATTCTAAATATCACAAGGATCATTTTGATGTCTTCAAAATTATCTTTGAGCATCTAATCCATTTTCATGTCTGACTCAACCCCAAGAAATGTGTTTTTGGGGTCCTATTTTGAAAGCTTCTTGGTTTTATCATCTCTCTTTAAGGAATCAAAGTAAACCCTTCCAAAGTCAGAGAAATCCTTGACATGCCACTCCTCAAACCCATCTTAAGTAAATCCATATCATATAGGGGAAGCTCCAATCCATCTATTACTTCATCTCTCAGTTATCAGATCAATGCCAACCCTTTCACCATCTTCTCAAGAAAGATACATCTTTTAAGTGGACTAAGGACTATAAAAAAGTCTTTGATTCACTCAAAGAGTACCTTCTTTCTCCACCCATTCTTACCCCTCCTAAAGAGGACCAATCCTTCTACCTTTATATCTCTGCTACTGACCATTCCTTAGGGGTAATGCTCACTCACCATAATAAATAAAATAAAGAATAAGTTGTCTACTATATAATTCAAACACTTATAGAGTATGAAACTCAATAAACCAACACTGATAAAATTTACCTTGCCTTAGTCTTTGTGGCTATAAAATTCATCATTACCTCCTCAATCATAAAACCTTCATCATCACTAACACTGACCCACTCAAATAAATGCACTCTAAACCATATCAAAACTAGTGTATGGCTAAGTGGCTCATGTCCCTGGTTGAGTTTGACCTTGAGTTCCTCTAGTAGAAGTTGATTAAGGGTCAAGTCATTATTGATCAATTGGTTGAATCTCCTTTACCAGATAACCAACCATTTCCTCTTGTGTTTCTAGATGAGTCCATCACAAATATTTTTCAAGAGGACATCACCTACCAAATGACCATGTTTTTCAATGGTTAAAAGTGCTAGCACAGTGGGGGTGCTAGAGTTATTCTCATTCCCCTCAATGGTGACCTCTTCCTCTCTCTTTCAAATTTGATTTTGATTGTACCAATAATATGGCTGAGTATAAATCCCTAGTAATATGTCTCTAAACTACTCTAGCCTTGAGAGTTAAGATGATTAGAGTCTTTGGTGATTCTTAATTTGTGGTCAACCAGGTCAATGGATCCTACCAGTGTAATAATGATGTCTTGTAAAACTAAAAATAACTAGTAGATGTAATCTTAGCATAATTTGATTGTAACCTTCTCCAATTTGTTCCATGATCTACCAATAAATTTGTGGATACATTGACTTCCCTTGCTTCCCAAATCCCATATGTACCTACCGATTCCAAGCTCTTTATAAATCATCATTTCATCACACCCTCATATATCCAATCTGACCTTCCTACCATTTCTAGTGTGGAGGAATCTCCATCAAACACTTGGTATGAACAAACCTTTAACTACCTCAACCTCGACATCATTCCTCCCAACCTATCTAGGAATGCCTGAAGAGCCTTTATTTAGAGTACCTCTCATTATACCATGCTAGGGGGAATCCTTTACAAACATGGTTTTTATGGCATCTTTCTCTATTGCCTACATAACCATGAAACTTCTCATGCTATCAATAAAAGGCATGATAGAATCTATGGGAGACACTTTAGTGGTCTAGATATTGCTAAATGTATCCTTCTCCTTGGCTACTATTAGCCCACCCTCAACCAAGACAGTTTTGATTATGTAAACAAGTGTGTTAAATGTCAATAACATGACAATTTACATCACGTGTTATCCCATAGCCTTAAAGTATCTAAAGACGTTTGGACCTTTCTCTAATGGGAACTAGATCTCATTGGGGAAATTAATCCTCATTCTTCATAGTGGCACCACTCCATCATCACCACCATTGAGTATTTCACCAAGTGGGTAGAAGTTATTTCTCTCATCTCGACTAAAGATGATAAGATAGTCAACTTCATCAATCATCATATCATCTGTCATTTTGGTGTTCCCCATAAGATCATCATTGATAATGGTAAATCTTTCAAAAAAATCAAGCCTAAGGTCTTTGTGATGCATTTAGCATCAAGTTAAGCTTTTCTTCACCTTATCATCCACAAGCAAATGGATACGCAAAAGCCTCTAACAAAAGCCTCAACAAGATGTTAATTAAATTGGTCAGTTCTTTTGGTCAGGATTTGAACTTGCACATCCCTTTCACTTTATGGGCCTATTGTAATAGCATTCAAACATTTATGGGTGCTACCCATTTCTCTTTGGTCTATGGATTAGAGGCGGTCTTCCCTCTTGAAGTACAGATTCCCTCTCTTCGCATATCCTTACAAGACATCATTTATGAGAACAATGAACATCAATAACATCTAGCATGACTTGAGATACTTGATGAATGCCACTTAGCAATGCTTAACCACCTTTGTGTCTATCAAGAGTGAATTAAGCATACCTATAACAAACACCTGAAAGAATGAGAATTTAAAATCAGAGACCTCATCATAAAGGAATATCAACATGTAACCAATATGGAGAAAATCAAGTGAGGTAAGTTTGCTTTCAATTGGATTGGACCCTATATCATAACCCATAAGTATGAATCATGAACTTACCATTTGTCCTCTCTTAAAGGTAAACTAGAACCTGAGCCTCTTAATGTTTTACATTTGTATCCTTTCTTTTGTTAAATAAGGATCAAACTCACCTTTTGTCTAACTTAAGGTCATCCCTTGATTTATGATATTTTCACCTTCCTCACACTTTCATTACAACATAAAACCATGTGATTAACCATCATAGTCATAGCCTAATCCTAAATATGGGTACCACGGCTCTACCCATGGCATGGTTCTCATGGATACTTTTCATCTCTAAATAGACAAAATCCTATGGTTATTGTTTCTCAAAACCACCCCTTTTCACCTATCATTAACCTCTTATGCTCTAGGTTTTGCCCTCATAAAGTTAAACCTCTAAACCTAAATAGAGTTGTCCATGTCTAACCCAGCATCAACACAATTTGGAATACCTAAATATCACTTGAGTCAAACATATCTAGCATGCAAACTGCTCTTTTGAAGGATAGTTTCCCAAAAATCTAAATTTATTAAAAGATGGACTATTCCCTTGAAAGACAGCTACCAAAATGAATAAACCAAAACTTGGACCACTCCCTTGAAGGATGGATAAGTCAAATTTGTTAAAGTAATCATTTGAATCTTTTTACATCAATCAGCATCAAAACCTATCAAAACAAGCAACAAAAGACCCTATATCAAAATCAAAACAAGTTATCCCAAGAAAGTTGTAATCAACTTTCACATATATCATTAGTATACTTCTTACACCAATCAGTCTACACCTTGAATTAAAATATGGACTTATCTATTATGGTTCTTAGGTCACCTACAAAAGGGGCAAACCAACCCACAGGAAGGTAACACTCCCATATACATCACCTATCTCCCCTTTATATCATCTACAAATCAAGGGAATTTGAGCTTACTTGACACAATGTGATCAAGACACCTTTTTTAATCAACCAATGAATGCTAATGTGAAGGATTCAAAGGGATTATGTTCATTAAGCCAATCTAACTTCAGTTTTGTTTAGTCTTTACCAACAAAGAATCATCATGCCTTTTTTTATCCCCTCATACTTGGTTCATCTATTCACTTAGACGTAGGTCTCATGATTTTCATCTCTTTTCCCACATCTAGTTTTGTTATTGAAACTTACTTTATATGCTATCATCAACAAAATAACTATAAACTATAAACATCACATCATCATAAAACCATAACCATGTATAGAATAATAACCATAACAATACCATAAACATCATAATCATGTATAACATCAACCATAAAAATCATCCATAATCATCTCATGCCGAAGCTAGTGAGTCTACATCTCATAAGCATAAATGTCAAAACCATGAACCATGAACCATAAAATCAAAGTCTATATATCATAAAAATCATATACATCATGTCTCACCAACATAAAATATTACATATAATTATGTGCATATCTCTCTCTATCAAAAATATACATCTCACTGCATCAGCTTGCAAGCTAGTATTAAAATCATAGACATCTATATATATCATATCATAAAACTATCCTAGGGTACCACTACCACTAGCCCTTCATGCACTACTACTTCCATCTAGTGCATGTCATCCTGAGGTGCCTACTTTTCCACCTACAAAATCATCCCACTGAGTTGGAGTCACTACTCCTACACAGCCTACCAAGCTAGCTCTGTACTCACCCCATCAGGGCTTCTATGGATACTGTGTTAGACCAATACCCTCATAATAATGTAACTCCTCAACTATGGCCAAATACCATGCCATATGGATACTACTTGATGGTCCAACTAGTGTGGATTTTTTCCTCTTCTCTTCCTTAAAGTATCCCTCTTTAGGGTCATTAAGCCAAGTGAAGTCTTGGACTGGTCCCTCTCCCCTATCACAGTGGCAACCTGACCCTATAATGTCCTAACCTAGCCTTGTAATGTGGCCACCTATCCCTATAAAACTATGATTTACACCTATGCAATGGCTAGTGCCACTCCTCCTTGTCCACTAGGGTTACCTCCTTGTACCTATACCTATGGACCCCTACCAACAGGATCCACATCCATGGGTTACCTACCCCCATCATCCCATCAAAAATATATGGTTTCATGGATGGCATAATACCATGTTGCATAACCATTGACAAAATTAGCATGATATATCTTTGTTCTAATATGTAGCTCCTAATGATCAAGAACTACCTCCACTAGCTATGGCACTGGAAGCAAAAACTCAACATCCTCCCACAAGTACCTCAAGAATAAACCAAGAATCCCTTACACTAGGTTGAACTACCTAAAAACCCTATCAAAAGGGATGAGCTTAGTCTCACCCTCTTGCCTCCCAAAAATCCACCTCCAACTCTTCATCGATAAAATATGCTAAGTGTAATGGGCCCACCTCAAGAAACTAACATATGACCTCTAAATAACATCTCTAACCACTACGGCATCCAATTCCTCCTTGAACTAGTCAATATCTCGAGCACCCCCTCTATCTCCCATGAGTGCATATTCACCCCTCCACCACATGAAGCCCACCTTGAATTCCATCTGGGTGTATCCCTCTCATGTTAGCCCTATCAGTCTTAAAACCCATATATGCTCATAGGCTCGACAATGCAACACAAACCCCATGTTGATGGCATATCTTTAGTGCAATCAAAACCCCTATATCTCCCTATAAATTTGTACCAAAAAAATTGATGTCCACCTAATAATTGTTCACTCAAGCAATATCTCTACCAAAACACCTATCAACAAATAAAGAAACCATCCACTACTCAAATTTGGCAATGTAAAGTAGGAAACTACCATCATCATCATAGTCATCAATCACTTATCATTTTTGGCCCTCTAATACAATGGCCTATATCTAAAGTTATATGTGTGCCACCTGGCTAATGCTTGATCCTCACCATATATGAGTTCCATATGTTCATCTCTCTCCTCACTCTCTATGTGATATATCAGTTCCCCTTGAATAAGCAGTTGTGTGATCATATGTACATCCTCTAATAGGATGGTCATCTCACCTATTAGGAGTATAAAAGTGTTCATGGTCAGATCCCATCTCTTGATGAGGGCCATGATCATGGTTTCATCTTACAACACATTTTGGAAGTGTATCATTGCTCTGAGGCCCACCTCCTCCATGTGTGCCTAGTCACCATCTATCATCCCTCCATCAATCTCTGAAAATATATGAGGAACCTAATCCTACATCTAGATTTGATCCCATGCCTACAAGTTCAAATTAGCAAATGCACTAAATTTTTTTATAACTACTTTGCATATGTCCTTTCCCATCATTTCACCTACCTAGTGACATCTATTCTTCTCTATAATGAATTAATCTTTATTTTTAATCTAACTCAACCCATCTCCATGCTCACCTACCTATTAACTTAACATTTTATCCAAACCCAACCTACCCTTAGCATCTTAAATGCTGAATCACTTTAAAACTTACCTATTTGCCTTAGCCTTTTATCAAAAACATTTGACTAGTTGCTCGATTGTTGATGGTCATTACGATTGTTGATGGTTGGCATGACCCATTTTTACTCAATCATCAACTATCAATGGTCAGGTATGACCACCAATAGTCACTGTGTGTGACCACCAATAAATCATACCTAACCCTACCTACCAAAAAACCATCTTAAATTCATTCTAAACCCTTAACAAATCTATCTAATACTGACCTTGACCTCTTTCAACCTAAACTACCCTCCCCATTTCATTTTTTCCTACCAAATTTCATAATAATAACTAAAACCTAAAACCTAGGGTAACAAAACTAGAAACCCTTCCCAACCCCAAACAAACTAACCAAATTAACCACAATCAATTAATCTAAATAGTTTAAGGCAACACTTACCTCTTTCCTCAACCATCATCATGGAGGAATCCAAGCTCCCATCATTCATCCACATCCTCATCTACCCTGTATCCTCAGTCCCATGCTATCTCAACATAAATCTCACACCAATCAAATAATCAACTCCTTAACCAATCACCAACTACCTCATTAGCACCCTTGCATAAAAGGCCAAATTTGCCAATGCACAAGAGTAAGAGAGTCAAAATTTTCACTTTTAACCTCTAGATTTTTAGGGTTTCCCTTGACCATTGATGGTTAGGGTGATCGTTGACATTCAATTTTGGGACCCATGACCATCGATGATTAGGATTTCTCCTTTTCAAACATTTTTTGCACTCACACATTAGTGCCCACTTTCAAAGATTGCCATTCACCAAACTAGAAACAACCTTTAGAGAGAACCTATTCTCCATAAACCAACTATGAACCATTGGAGAAAACCATCTCCCACAAACCAACCATCTAACCATGTCCACCTCAACTTTGGCCATTTTGGCCCAAACTATTGCATACTTTAGGATGACCTTGCTTTGGTCCTTTTGACTGCACCGACCAACCTTTCCATGTTGAACATTTGAATTTTGCACCACCTAGTGCACACCAAATCATTTATGTTTTTCATGAGAGAAATACCTACCTAAAATACCTATGAAAACACTAAACCTATTTAGGAGACTTGAGTTTATGAGTGTTCCCAGTTATCATGCCTAAATGCAGTCATGCGATCTACTTATCACTTGTCCTTCTAGCATTGACCTTATTTTTACCAACCATGACAAGTTATTATTTATATAATCTTGAATATCACACTTAGTCACATTTTATGTGCATGTTTGTGCTTCAAATTCCTAATCCCCTTTTTGTCACCAACCTCATGACTCACCATAAACTACTTATCAACCTAGACTCATTTTAATTTCACCTCATTAACTCCCAATTTGAGGGAAAACACCCCCTCCTATACTTGGGGAAACTAAACCTTTGACCCATAATCTATTTTTTTTATAGCTTACTAACATAAACTACATAATAAAAATGGGCAAAATGTAGATGCCAAAATTCTACACACTACAATTCTGAATGTTGAAACACCCCTAAACTGCCTTAGGACCCCTTTGGACCAATATGACCCTTTAACCCCTAACTAAACCTAACCATGGTTAGTTTGAATAACTAACCAAACCTACCCTTTTACCCAACTCAACCTTTAACACTCAACCATCGACAGTCACCCTGGCTATCAATGGTCAGGGTCCTCACCTCCCAAACATAACACATGTACAAGTTAACATGGCACAATTTAATATGTTTGTTTTACCCACTGATAACATATCATGATGTATCAAAATCAATAACCCAACCTCCTATATAACCTTCTACCTCCATCTCTCTTTGCATATAAAAAGAGGGGAGTAGGAGGTGAATAGGGATCCATAATCAAGCATTCTAGCATACAGGTGAGTAGGCTATCAACTAGCATGTCTTCCTTCTGGTACTTCAACAACTACAATAGAAACCCAAAAATCTACCAACATTTCTCTTGAGAAAAATTATCGTTACTCTACCAAAATTGCTCCAAGATAATCCATTAACCATCAAAAAACCAACTAGGTGCATTTTTTATTTTAGATTCCATTTATTTGGTTTTTGACTCCCCTGCCTAAATCAAACCTTTTTGTATCTTATCTCCTAACCCCCAAACCTTAAACAAATCCAAACCACTTACTGACCCTTTTCTATAATTTGAATCATACTCTTTTATGAACACTTTCATAACCTACAAGAACCATCAATGGTCACCTTGAATGTCGATGATTAGCTTCAACCATCGACAGTCACCTAACCATCGATGGTCAACTTAACCATCAATGGTCACTATGATAGGAAATAACAAGTTATTTCCACCTATTTAACCTAATCTAAATTCCACTTTCTATATTCCTACCCATTCATAGAGATCTCACCTATTTTCTAAACCTAACCTAACCTCTTTAGCATTAGTATTGATCCATTATTTGCTTAATTAGTCTATTTTCCTTACATCAAGCATTCATTTCTTATTGTATTCTCTTATAATATTTTTTGTCATTAGATGCAAGTACTTTATCTTCATTTATTTCAATTTAACTATTTTATGAGTGTGGATTGATAGCTTCATAGTAAGCTCATGCTTCGTATATCTAGATCACACTAGGAAATCCACTTTGCTACCCATCTAACAACCCCTTTGCATGAGTGTTTTCTCATCTATAGGTCATTTTTTCCAAGATAAAGAGGAGCTATTCACACTCATATAGATCATGCATGCACAAATAAATATTTTCTTCTACCACACCCTTATTACTAGTTTCTTACTTCTTTAAATAAAAACAAGCTGAAATTGAGAGAAACATCATGTCTATACTTGAGTGATAGGTGATTTCATAGCCCAATTAATGCATGAGGATATTGGTCTAGATGCATAGAAAATATTCAATCCCAAGAGGTTGCCAAAGACATTATCCAAAATTGGCCACCATTGATGAGTATCATTAAAAAAATTGGTTTACATGATCCTAATTTTTGTTGATATTAATCATAAAGGTCTTGTATTGGTCATGGTTGGTTTCAAGATGATAGGCATTGTGACATTCTTGGTATCTTACAAAACCTTCTAAGATGGTCTATTTTAAAATAGGGTCAAGTCACTTTGTCTTTCCATCAATGGTAATTCAATATAGTCATCTTCATGTGTTTAACATAGATTAAGGTAAGTTTGAGGGGCTTAAGGTTTGATGCTAAGACTAAGTGTATTGATCAATAGTGAAGGCAATGGCATAGTGATATCCCTAGATGATATGATGCTCATGGTGATGGATATAAAATTAAGTAAATGAGAGGGTGTTTTTGGATTTTTCAAGCCTTTGAACAGATTAAGGTTTATCTAGAGAAGTTAAGATATTATCTTACTTTGAAATATTTCTTGACTTTAACATTGTAATAGGATCTCTTGAGAAGACATCCAACATAAAGAGTCAGTGCTAGGTATATAATTCAAAGGAATTCTTGACAAGTCATTTGACATGTGATAAAATCATACTGTACCTTACCATGTTTGTACATCTACTCTAATAAGGGTTATAACACTTTTATAATGTTCTCTCTCATTTGAATCTAATTTGTTTATTGTTTTTGATGTCTAAATTTAGTATATTATCATTAGCAATAGGATTTGTAGTCAAAGAGGTTTATTTTTATGTTATATCATCTGTAAAGGGTCAAGAAGGCTCCATTAATGCCTTGAACAAAGCTATTAATAGGGTTCTTCCACATATATGTAGTGTTTTCAAGGGAAGTAGGTTCTAAGAGCAAGGTAAAAGTACATTAGAGGTCTGATGAAGAGGGGACACCATTACTAAAACCCTCTCCAATCTCCAAGCATATCATATCCATTATTTAAAGTTGTTTTTAGATCCAAAAAAGTAGAAAACCCATCAACATTCTCTATCAATTTATACATGCTCTTGGTAAGCCTAAGAAAGCCCATTTATAGGCATTGGCTCATGCACATGGGAGAGAGTTGGGCCAAGTAATCCTTTGGGTAGAAGGCTCCCCTTGTGACATTCAAATCCCATGTTTAATCCTAGGGTTTAAGCCTTCTAATGTTATGAACAATCATTAAAAGAGAAGGGTGCCCTTAAACCCTAGTAAACCCCAATGTTTCAATTTTTCCTCAAAAAGGCAATTTGAATCTCAATAGGTGCTTTCCAAGAGTTGTATTATGTTACTAAGTGTCTCTAGGATCCCCACAATGCCAAATATAAGATGGACACCTCTGATCAAG
The DNA here is from genome assembly GCA_037957365.1 of Torreya grandis. Lineage (NCBI taxonomy): Eukaryota > Viridiplantae > Streptophyta > Pinopsida > Cupressales > Taxaceae > Torreya > Torreya grandis. Next base: position 89,043 of record JARHVA010000176.1, read on the forward strand.
TCTCCTTTGGAAAGCAAAATTTATGATTTATTGTGTGCTAGTGTAATAGTCAATTTTTTAAGAGGGTTGGAGGGTAAAATGCACAATTGAGGCTCATTACAAGCTCTCAAACATCCTACACAACTTCTCAATAATTCATAGAATTTCTAAGAGGTCCTTCGATGCAAGAAAGGTTCAAGTGTGATGAGAACAAGCTCTCATAGAGATTCTCTTTGATTGTATCAACATGAAGAAGAGTCCTTCACTATTGATATGATCAATAAATGAAACATGAATGTACTATTATATAATTCATCCTTGAGTTGTATAAGTCATTTTGCACTCTTGAGTTCATATAAAAATCATCAAAATTGAATAGATACCCACAAGCAGGTATGTGAAGCCAAGAGTCATTTTATTTTGCTCAAAAGTTAATGGAGAAGATACATGGTGGGATTTTACCTAGGGATCATAGGGGGCCCTTTTTCCCTTTTAATTAATGGTGGAGAGAGAGAGAGATAAAATACCTCATTTCTATTAATGATCGTTAAGATTGTAAGTCACTCACATGCTACCAAGAGGCTCAGAAGGACCTAATGGATAAAATACCTTATCAAATAGCCCAAGTGCTCTTAAATGGTCTTGAAATCACTTGTAAAATGTTTGAGGGTACCTAACACTCAGATTAGGGTCACTATTTGACATGTGTGAGGATAAATTTTAAAGCAAATTGACCTAGAAGGTCTGATACATGTATGTTTGTGTGTATTTGAGTAGGTTGAAACCCCTAAGGTAGTGTATAAAGTCTCTTAAACTTGAATAGGGATCAAATAATTTTCTACAAACCTTAAAAACACTCCTCATGGCATTAGAACTGATCTCATGGGTGAAGGATCAAACCTAGTAGAATGTTTGCATTGTTTGCATGAAGAGACAAAGTTACAACCCTTTGTTGAGATCATTGGGAGTATAGATATCTCCAAGTCTCACTAAAGTAAGCAATGAGAAAGGATATAATGTGAATGACAAGAGTAAGAAGTTGGAAGAAGATGCCCAAGTAGATCCTCTATGTCAATGGAGTAATATTTGGTCTTGAAGAGTTACAAAAATGACAATGTTTTCCAAGGATACTGAGCATCATCATTAAAGAGTAGTTTAAAGGTGTAAATAGGTTCAATAACTAGTTTCCAAACCTTCCACACCTAGCTTGAGGGATCTCAAGCATCAACTAAGTTTCAAGATTCAAGGAAAGGCATTTAGAGTTAAGAGGGTGATTTGTCACTTCTTAATCACCAAGAGAGGCAATTTCAAAGATAATCAAGGATAATGAAGCTCTTCCTATGCCACTCCATGAACTCATGATCAAAATCAATATGACACATGGTGGGAGATTTCATATTCCTACCTTTTATAGGCTTTCTTGTTTGTAACTTGTTTCATCATGAGATACAAGTCATCACGTACTTCGTCTATGATTCTTTCTCTATTTTCTCACCTCATTCTATTTATGATGCCTTTTAGGGCTTATAAAGGATCATTTTGTTGGGTATGGCATAGCCCTATCCAAATGAACACTTGTTTTACCTATGAATTGAATACAGTTGAATTAAGCCTTACCAACATTTGTATCTAGTGTACACTTCATGCTAGTTGATGAATGTTAGTGATAGTATGCTACTTCCTCTCATTTTTCATGTCATGTTTACCTCTTTGAAAGTGATTGATCATATTTGTAGGTCACATTGAGTGATTCTAAATAGATTTGCATGGATTGCAAGTGGAAACATTCATTAGTGTCTTTTAAGACCTCTTGATCAACTCCCTTAGTTTATGCATCATGATATAGCCTAGATGTGAAAAAATCATGTTTGGAGATTCATTATGAGTTAGAAAAATGAGATTAAATCCTAGTTCAAGTTATTTGTTCATAATAGGCAAGTGGAGCAGTAAAAATTTGGTGTATCACCCCTTTAGTTTGTATTTCTCTCTCCCTTTTCCATGCAAGTTTGTAGGTTAGTCACTGGTATTAAGTGATGCATCAAGGTAGCTAGCCCTTATCTAGAGTTTCAATATATTATTTAGGTCACCCACAACCTAGGATTGTTTTTATGTATCACCTAAATGGAGCAGATCTTAACAACCTTACTCAAGGGTACAAATTTAGGTGATAACACTACCTTTTCTTATATTAGGGTCTACAGATGTGATTATGCTCCTTTCATGCTTCCTAAATACATAGATGATAAATGGGCACTTATCGAGTTGGTACATCGGTTGATGGTGTTATAGAAGTTCTTGGTTACTAAATACAAATTTACTACGATTCATTTTTTGATGACCATTGATAGGTACACATGTGCTACTTTTCATAAAGATAAATTAGTTAAAGCATATATGATATGGGTTACACTACAAACTTTTCATATCTACCCAACATTTCACATAAGGGGAATATCATAACATGTTTTGATTTCCTCCTACAATCACATCCCTTACTATGAGGACTTTTGGAATGATTGTGATGATGAAAGAGAATACCACCTCCTCGACTATACTCATTTCTAATTAGATTAGGTAATCTAATTCAACATTATGGATATTCTAGATGATATGGATATTAAAGATGGTGGTAAAGTGGTTGATCAAAATTACTTCTCTCAAGGAATCAATAAGGCACCAATTATAAAGGTAGACTAGAGTCAATGAGAGCCAACCTCACTAAAGGTTCAAACTCAAGTATTTTTAACAATAAATCTAGTATGGTTGGAAAGAAAATGGGTGGATGTTCAAAATTTTAAACTCCCTCCACCATTAAAATCATAGATGTTCCTCCTTCTCAGCAAGTAAGGCAAAATGACATAAAATATTAGTCAACACTTTTAGGCATGGTTGGGGATATTATCATGGTGATCAAAGAAAGTATATATCCCTCACCTCAAATAAAGAAGAGACCTCTAAATTTCAAGCTTAAAAAGTCAACTGGAGGAAAGGGAACTCTTGGATTCCCCACTATGCTAAGTGAAATGCTTGAATAGATCATTCATACATAAGTCTTGATAAAAAATACTCCATTACAGTTAATGAAAATATATCCTCCTTTCTTATATCCCAAATAAATTCCTCCAATAGTGGCATCCTCTCCACCCTCTAATAAACTCCAAGAAGCCTCTCCTCAGGTCATTTTCCATAAGGTTCCAAAATCAATCCTTGAGGAAAACACATCTTTTTCAAAGTTGGTAAGAACTTTTTCAAAAGATTTGGACCATTTACCTACCATTCAAGAAGAAGGATATATGGACACACAAGAAAAAATAGAATTGGAAGCAATACCTCAATATCAGAAAAAGGATAAAATGAAGACAGTGGTCGATCAGACTCTTGTTGTCCAAGAATAGGGTCAAATAAAGTCATTATCACCAGAGAAGGAGTAAGCTACATAAACATCCCCATGGTTAATCCATATAGTGAATAAGAGGAAAAAGATGGTTCCTCTTTTGGAGATCAACTTTAGTAATTTGATTCCTCCTCAAAATACCAAGAAACATAAAAAGGTTTCTCATATTGTGGTGGATGATCAAGGTGATAATTATGCTGAAATTACCATTCCCTCTCAAGAAAAGTGAAGGGAAGAAATCATAATGGTAGATTACTAGGTTTCACACGTTCACCTAGGGAAGGATACTCATGAGGGGTTGAAAGATGATGTACAAACTGAGATTGGTTATTTAATGAATAAGTTTGATTAGGAAAAATCCACCAAGGATCAATTGAAAGAGAAGGTGGATCAACTCACCTTTATGATTTAGAGATTAATCAGTCCAACTCAAGTAAGACTACCCAATTATACCCTAAATACCAAGACTCTTTAGGCAACTGAGAGAATAGGTAATATGGGAAGGGCTATGGAGGAATGGTCTTAAAATTTGTTTGAGCAAGTAACCAAAATAATAGCCTCAAAAATTGAATTATACTCCTCAATGGAAAAGTAGAGACAATATGTTTACAAAAAAGAGGATGATTATAAAGAAGAACTAAGTAAATTGAAGAATTGGTTACCATAAATTCAACCTTAACTGAAATATATGAATACACTTTGATTAACAAAGGATTTTTAATCGAGGATGATTTGGGAGAACAAGTTGAATTGTTAAGATCGATAAAGTTCAAAATCAAGATTATAGAGGAGTCTTTGTGCAAGTTCAAGGAATCAAAGACCTTAGAAGCTAACCCCACTTATGATATCAATAAAGCAATTGATAAACTTCCATGTCTATTATATGGAGATGGAGGTAAAATAATTCCTATGGAGGACATGTAGATTGCATTCAAATAGTTACTTGAACAAGAAATAGGTCTTATTACTATGTTCAGTTATGAATCAATTCATGAATTGGTACATTTGTAAATTACCTTTGATATGTTGAATTATGGCTTAAAAAATTTCAAAATAATTTCTCCATAGATGATAAATATATAGATAGAGGTTGAAATCCCATACCAACATTCTAAAGGCCCATACCAAGATAAAATAGAGAACATGCTACTGAAATTTGAAGAATATGAATAAAATCAATAATGAGCTATACAAGAATAATTTGTTAACATCAATGAGGAGGAGGGAGATGAGTAATAAATTCCAAAGAATACCCCCTAACTTACAATTTGGGTTTGCGATCAGAAGTGTTCCTCCCCATAGGTCATGGGTTATGTTTTGCTATAAAGGTTTGTGTAGTTTCATTTGCAACTTGACTGATTCAACATGCACCTTAAAATTTGTAACCAAATTATATTTATAGAATTTATTTCCTTGAATATAGGGTTGGGATTTCCTATAAGTATGAGTCTTACATGCCTCTAAAGGCATCATCAAGACTTTTGTAACCATGTTGCAAGAAGATAATTTTGTGAAGAAAGAGAGGGAAAGAACTTTGTGTCTTTTTCAAGATAATTAATAAATCTAAATGTTGCAAGACCTTGATCTTGTCTTTGGTTATGAATGAATTTTCTTATGTTTATCTATTCATATTATTGTTTTATTTACTCTTTCTAACAATAAATATCACTTGATGGTAATTTTTTAATTTAAATCAATGTATGTGATATATAATTGATATTTGTGTTTGATCACTTATTTCCATTCTTTTTCTCTCTTTCATAAGGAATAGTTACTATTTTCTCTAATTTAATTTTCTTGTTTGTATTTCCTTTATCATATGAAAAATCTAAATGAATTTAGCATGTATATTCATAAATATATTAGGTTTGTGTTTTTTATTTTTATTTTTGAATAAAGGTAGCTTTGCCTAAAAATAGAAGAGGGACCTTGTCCTGTATTACTATTGATTGTTTCTTATGCAACACATGCATTACATTTTTTCTAGCCAACAGTTTTTAGCATCTACCATGGGGCACATTATGTGCTAGTTCGTGCAACCCACAAATATCCACTAGAATTAAATTTATTCTACCATTTTGGTAGAAATATTTTTCACTAGGGATAGTAAATCTAAAGGAATCTTTGATCCCTTCTATGATTTATAACAACATCTTAGTTTTTAGTTTAATCCTAAAAAAAGAGTTGGAGATTTTTTAAGCTTGCCTACAAGTCCAAAGGCTTCAAATCCACATCAAGGAGGTACCTTGGTAAGTCAAGATCTTGTCCTTCCTAAAACCTTTATACCTCAAAGATTAGTTTTACAGAGGGTGGTTGAACCATGATGAAATGCCATTGGTCTACTAGCACTTGGGTAGTTACATGAGTTGCCAAGAGGTTTACCCAAGAATTTCCCTAAGATTTTTGGTGATGAGAAGCAACACCTAGATGAACATGTTGTGGCATTATTTGCTACATGTGGAATATTTGGGGTTAAACATCAAGATATAATTGTAATATTGTTTATGTAAACTTTTACAAATGGATTTGATGCTTTATTTTATCATTTGGACACAGGTTTGGTTACAAACTAGAATACCATGAATATTGCATTTGAAGCTCATTTCAAACTAGCTAAAGATGATCATGTATTATTTACTCAATTAAAACAAATGAAAAGAGAGGCTCATTAACTCATGCATGACTTTATAGCTAAATTTAATAGGTTGTTGAATAAAATCCTACAAGTAGCTAAACCAACAATAAAGAATTAGAAATGTTTCTTCATCAATGCCCAATTACCAAAAATTGGTTTCATTTTGAGAAGGAATAAATTACTTGACCTAGAGTAGGCATAAACTTTTTCTACCTAAATTTAATGTGATATAGTTATGGTTGAAAATTTACAAATTATTATCCAAAATCTAAAGGACAAATTTCAAGTCATGATTCCACAGAATAGATAATTCAAAATATAGAAAATGATATTGTAACATTGAAGAAGCAACTACCTCAAAGATAGTTGACATCTTCCCAATAGCTTGTTCTTAGGAGAATCTATGTACCAAACAAAAATTTACCAATGTTTCTTGCTCTTCGATAGAGGTTAGCAATTTAGGCTTCCCCAATTAATGAGGTCTTGGAGATAGATGAGATTTATGTGTTTGATGAAGAATAAATTGAAAAAAAAGATATACGGTTTCAAGAATATGAAACTGATGAACCTATTGGTGACTCCAGTAATGCTTTTCTATAATATCACTGTGATGAATATTACTATGATGATATAGTTGAATATATGAATAGTTAATCCTTTGTTGTGTTTACAAGATCTCAAAATGAAGATGCTAAGAAAAAATAAGAAGTGAATAAGGTGAATCAAAATGAAAAAGATGGGAGTAATGATACTTTAAAAGTAACACCTACTCCCATCATATTTCCTAGAGTTTCTCCTCTACCATTCTAATCAAAGATGAAAGAATAAAAAATTAAAGTGATTGCTTCACCTCACACTCCAAATTTAGAAAATCTAAAGACTAGTGCAAACCTAAAAAATAAGGTGGATTCAGTGCCTAAAATATTTGATGCCACATCTTCATCTCAAGTTCCTTCATTTGACATATTAGATAATGTTAACAAGTCCAAGATGCAAATGTCACAAGTAGAATATATGGGATCTAATTCAAATTAGTAGAATCATCTTTATCATTTCATAAAAGGGGGTTTAGGTAATATAAATAAATATAACTTCAAAGGAATCCTAGCTTCACCTCCAAATACCAAACATTCGACTTATACAATGGCTACTACTAATTTTTAACCTAGTAAACAAGAACTATTCTACATATCCATTTTCTTAAAGGTCTGCAAGTTAAGTAATTGCATTATCAACATAGGGGCTTTTAAAAAAATTATACTTGATAAGGTAGCTCATGCCTTAGGTCTCACTTGTACTAAAAATTTTGGTCAGTATTTCTCAATGGACACAAAACAAGTCATGTTAGTAGGCCAAATCAAAGACTAAGTAGTCTTAGCTTCCTTTCCATAGAAAAGAGTCAAGATAACTATCCTGGTGTCATATATTCCTACTAATTATGGTATGTTATTGAGAATGATTTATTGTAAATAATTAGGAGGATAGATTCAGATGGTCTATCACATGATACTTTTTCCATCAGCAGAACCAAGCATAAGTTGGAACTTGGGTTAAATATAAGCTTATTGTATGCAAGTTTGAGAATCTACGAGATGATATTCTTTATGAAGATGAGATTTAGGGAACTACATGATGATGTATGAGTCAAAAATAGGTGTGTTGAAACTAGTTGAAGGTAACTGTAATGACATTTGGATCCTTGATTTTAATGGGATTTATTCATCAATAGGTTATGGTGTAAGCATTATCTTGATTTTACCAAGTAATGAAGTTTTCCATTTTTTATTCAAGCTATAATTTGTGTGTACTAATAATACAACTAATTATGAACCCTTACTTCATGGGTTACATAAAACCAAATAAAAGGGAATTCAAAACCTAAAAGCATAAGGAGATGTTGATCTCATTGTAAGACAGGTTAAAGACCAGTATCAAGTAAATAATGATTATTTAAGGTATTGCATAAAGAGAGTTTGGAACTGTATTAAATCTTTTGATGTTTTTTAATTATATTAGTCCCAAGGGAATAAAATGCCAAGGCCAATGCACTTTATATTTTAGCATCACTTATGATCCCTCCCCCCATATTTGAGCATGATAAATACACTATTAAGATCGTGTTTAGACCAAGTGTACTTGAAAATGTTGATCATTAGCAAGTTTTCAAAGATGATGAACAAATAGTTGCTTTCTTGGTAAAAGTGGACAATTTTAGGAATTTGTATTTTGAAGGAAACAATTCTACTTATAGGGAATCTCATTTTCAGTAAGATGAAGGTCAAGATGAATTTGAATCTTCAACAAAGACCATATGAGGATCTAAAAATTAGGATACAGGTACAAATGAAAAAGTAATCCAACTCAAAGGTAAAAAAATTAGTAAAGGATTAGTTTCCTTGAATATTTGTTTGATGAACATGATAGACATATAAAAGGAAAAATACATACCCAAACATTGGAATCTTTCAAATATGAACAAGCCAATATTGACACTTTCAAAGAGCCCTGGTATATCAACATTTGGAAATGTTACTCTAAATAAGAAAGAGATAGATTCATTAATCTCTTTAAGATATATAAAGATGTGTTTTCTTGGAGTTATGATGACCTAAAACCCTTCATATCTAAAGAGATGAAGTATAGCATCATGTTGAAGCCAAAAACTTCACCTTATAGTAAAAAATAGAGACACTACAATCCAAATATTGCTTCAACCATTCATGAAAAGATTCAAAAGATGTTAGATGCATGTATTATTTTACATATTAACCACTCTACATGGGTGGCTAATATTGTTTTGGTTTGTAAAAATTATGGTGAAATTTGCATCTATGTTGATTCCAGGAATCTAAACCAAGTGTCACTAAAGGATAATTATATCTTGCCAATTATGGATCAAATACTTCAAGTCGTTACATGATTAGAAATGCTTTCCATGCTTGATGGGTTTTCAAGATAAAATCAGGTTGAAGTTTCAACTGAATATCAACATAAAATAATTTTTACTATACCTTGGAAAAAATTTGCCTACAAGAGGATGTCTTTCAGCCTCATTAATATTGATGCCACATTTTATAGGGCCATGGATCTGGATTTTCATGATCTTAGTAATAAAATCATAGTGGTTTACTTGGATGACCTCACAATATTTTCCAAAAGTGTGAGGACCATTATAATCACTTGGTGAAAGTATTTTATAAGTGTAAAACTCATGGCATCTCATTAAATCCTAAGAAATATGTATTCAGAGTAATAGAGGGAAAATTTATCAAACACATTGTATCAAGAGAAGGAACTATAATTAATCTTGAACAAGTTCAAGCCATTTAGAATTTATCTTTGTCTAAAATTAAATAATTTGTTGAGTCCTTTGGTAAGGTTAATTTATTGAGAATATTTTTACCTAACTTTGTTGAGCACACTAAGGATATCACTAGTATTATGAGAGGAAAAGTAAATTTTAAATGGAGAAAAGAAGGGAAAGTAGCCTTCAATGAAATAAAGACCTCCATTTTTAGAGCCCCAACATTGGTATTTCTTGATTTTAACATAGACTTCATCATCTATTACTATGCATTCAAACATACTCTCTCAACAATTCTCGTACATAAAAATAATGAAGGTGTTGAATAACTCATTGCCTTTATGAGTTGTGGATTGAAAAATCACGAGCTCAAATATTCCCTTATTGATAAATATGTTTATGTTGTTGTTAAGGCAGTAAAATAATTCAATTATTACATTTTGAATTCAAATACAATTGTCTTAGTTCTAGATCCATTAGTCAAATCCATTTAACACAACAAGAGCTTAGATCAAAAAGGGCAAGATGGATGCTAAAGTTCAAGAGTTTGATTTGGATGTCAAATATACCAAGCACATTTGAGTCCATGTCTTATATCAACTCATTACTAAAAATAAAATAGATAATGCATTTGATGGAACTCAAGAGTTAGATTCATCAAAAAAAACACCTAGAGTTCTATTTGTCTGCACTATAGAGGAATGGTATTTAGATATAGCTTATTTTATTCAATATGGGGAATGTCTTGGGGGACTGAGTGCTAAATAAAAAAGAACAATAAAGCTTAGAGCCTCAAAATATGTCATATGGGATAATACCCTTTTTAAAAGGGAAATTGATGTTATGTTCCCGCATTGTCTTGATAAGGAACAACATAAGAGGTTATTGAAAGATTTTCATAACAAGGCATGTAGTGGTCACTTCACATCACTAGTTACATCACATAAAATTCTTAGGGCTAATTAATATTGTCCCACTCTTTTTAGATATACTCAAGAATGGTTGTCTTAGTGCGAAGCTTGTCAACTGTTTGTGGGAAAACCAAAACTTTTAGGTTTATCCCTAAATCTGGTAGTAATTGAGGAGCCTTTTCAATAGTGGGGCATTAATTTTATAGGTGAGATAAATAATAATTATAGTGCAGTTCATACACACATTCTCATTATAATGGAATACTTCACTAAATGGGTTAAGGCTATCCCAGTTAAGCAAATGATTTTTGAAATAGTGTGTAATTTCATTAAAGAAAACATCTTAGTGAGGTATAGAGTTCCTCAGAAGATAGTAAATGATAATGAAACTAATATTTATTCTACTAAACTTTTTTTTTTGTTATGGCTATGGGATTTCTCTATCACACTCTCTAGATTATCATCCTCAAGGTAATAGTCAAGTTGAATCAAACAACAAGAACCTAGTCACCATTATTCAAAAGTTTGTGGATGAAAATTAGTGAAACTAACATAATAAATTATATGATGCTCTTTAGGTTGATTGTATTGCCTAGAAGAAAGATATTGTCATGTCATCATTTCATTTGATATATGGCATGGATGTTGCCTTTCTTATCACTTTGGAATTTTTAGCACTTCAGTTGGCTAAGGCATTTAAAGATCAAAATTTTAGGGATTCATTGGATAAAATTAACTTGTACTTGAACAAATTAGAAGAAGAGGGAATTGTATTAGTTGACATAATTTCAAAGCATCTATAGAAAGTGAAAATGTTTTTAGACATAAAGGCTAGGCAAAGGGATTTTTACATTGGTGATTTTGTTCTTCTATGGGATAAGAAGCATGAGCCTAAAGCTAACCATGGAAAGATTGATTCATTATGGAGAGGCTCTTTCAAAATTCATCATTTCTATGGTGATAACACTTACTATTTGACCTACATGGATGGTACTCATCTCTTTTTTCCTTATAACATACAATATTTGAAGCTTTTCAATAATAAGGACTTGTTTCTTATAGAATCTGGTTTAGAATTAGGATTTTGGTTATGTTTGCTTTTTCATCCTTTTTATTTTCATTTTGCACTTCCTTAATTTTGTTTGTGTTTTCTTTCTCTTGAAGGATGTTATTTACCAAAGTTACTCCATATCCCAATGAGTAAAACTTACCGTGTGTAAACTTAAAGATTTTAGAGTTCACCCTTACATTCATCAAAAGCATGTCCCTGATTAGAGCCAACTATTGTTGCCAAAATTGCACTTATGAAATTTTGAAACCCATCAAATTTTCCTCGTAAATCTTGGAAAAAATGGATTAAATATATTTATTTACACTTGGTTTATTTTTTCATTTACTTAGTTAGGGTTATAATCATGTAGTGCAACCGTTAGACACCGATGACTATAGTGCAGTTGTTAGACCCTGATGGTTGTAGTGTAGTCACACTTCCTAACTCAACCCTCATTTATAAGGGTTGAGTTCTATGTGTGTGGGGTTAATTTTGAACGCATTATTTAATCTACTTTCTTGGGATCATTTTAAACTTTTAGCCTTTCGATTCTAGAGCTATGGTATCTCATTTTTCTTCTTTGAGACTTGGTTTTGGCAATTAGAGGTTGGTTGTTGTTGGTTTTTTCAAGTTTTCACCATTAAATGTCTAGGGTTTAGTGGTTACTCTCTTTTGTGGTGTTAATCTTGCTAATAATAACTCCTTTTTTTCATAAAACATTTATATTTAGTATTTCTTCATTTCATTTATCTTTGTTGAAGTGTTTTAACCCCTCTCTCCTATATCGATGATTTTGACCTACATTACAGCCTTCCAAATTTGACATTAGGGTTTCACCTCTCTTGTGCATCAAAGTTTTCATCCTAAAATTTAGCCTTACAACTTTGATTCCATGGTTTCACCTACTTCCCACATCAAGGTTTTCATCCAACATCATAGCCTTCTAACTCCAACATCAGGGTTTCACCTCCCTCCCACATCAGAGGTTTTATCCTACATCATAGCCTTCTAACTCTAACATTAGGGTATCACCTCCCTCACACATTGAGGTTTCTGACTTACAGTGTAACCTCATGATTTTGCATCCCCTCCCTCTACCACTCTTTTATCATTTCCTCTTTCCCCTCCACACTTCGTTCATCCACTTCTCATTCCCCAACCCTTGGTGTAATTAGTAGATGTATGGAACCCCAAAGAAGAAGGGAAAGGAAAAGGAAATTGAAATGAGATACTAATTCCTAGGGGTCACTCCTCATTCTAACATCAACTCTAATATTGATCAGGTCATAGATACAAATCTAGGGTATATAGATATGGATGATTTTTGGTGAAGAGTAAATGCCTCCTTCAAAAATGATTAGATACAAAGTATTTATGATGATGGTCTTCCATAAACTATTGTATTCCCTATCACCATTCAATGTCTTGAACTTGTCATGACTTTGGCAAGTCAGTATGACAAGGATAGAAGAGAGGTGCGTACTCCATGAGATGGAATCATTTTGAGACTCAGTGTGAATACATTAAAGAAATGCTAAAGATCCCAAATCATGAAGATTTTTTAGATATCACTCTAGAGTCAACACAATACTCTCATGATAATCATAAGGATGATTACCTGAAGTCCTTGAATACACACTAGCTTGTTAATCCTAAACCTTTAATTTCTATAATCCCCAAGGTAATCATCCAATAAGATTTTAAACTAGAAATCAATGACATAGTGACTCTTCTAAATAGGGTAGTAGGTAGTCCTACAAATAGAGATTATAATGAGTGGATGTTATAGTATATTCATATAATTCATGCCAATAAGCAATACATATATTGAGTAAAATTGATCATTGACTCAATTCACAAACAAATGTGTGAATTAATCACCACTCATAAATTTTACATGATGCCATATCTAATCTACGTTGTTGTCTATAAAAGATTCTATAGTGGTATATCCATAGTGGGTCTCATGTCAACTTCTCGAGTGTATGACTACTATCCTCAGTTAATAATAAGGGAAAGTGCTAAACATTTTTGTCATGTCAATGATGCCTTTATAGAATTTGTTATTCAAATGTTCAAAGAATATCCTAGTAACATGTGCTTATATGTTATTTCCTCTACCAAAATTTCATTATAGGGAGGATGGTTTATAGAATTCCCTACCTTTTTATATCAAGGTATGTGGGTGTGATTCTTCTCCTTTCATGTTTCCTAGATACATAGATGATAAATGGGCACTTATAGATTTGGTACATCAGTCGATGGTGTTGTATAAATTCTTGGTTACTAAACCCAAACCCATTGGGATTCATTTTCTAATGACCATTGGCAAGAACACCTTTTCTAATTTAAATAAATTCAAATCAATTGAAGTAGACATGGCACAAGTTACACTACAAACCTTTCATATCCATCCAACATTTGACATAAGGTTAATAATAGAGTATGTTTTGAATGCCTCTTACAAGCACATCCCTTACTATGATGACTTATTGATGGATTGTGATGATGAAAGATAAGTCTGCCTCCTCAACTATAATCATTTCTCATTAGATCAGGTAATTCAATTTAACATTATGGATATTCTAGATGATATGATTATTGAAGATGATGGTGAAGTGGCTGATCAGAATTACATCTCTCAATGAGTTTTAATAATAACTCTAGTATGGATGGAAAAAAAGGGGTGGATTTACAAAATTTTAAACTCCTTCCACCATTAAAAGCCATAGATGTTCCTCTTTCTGAGCAAGTAAGGCAAAAGGATATAGAATATTAGTTGGCACATTCATGCATAATCTAGGATATTATTATGGTGATCAAAGATGTTACATATACTTCACCTCAAATAGAGAAGAGACCATTAAATTTCAAGCTTTAAAATTTGACTAAGGAAAGGGGACTCATAGAGTACCCACTATTCTAATTAAAATGCTTTAACACTTTGTTCATACACAAGGCTTGATAAAAAACATTACATTGTAATTTGTGACAATAGATCTTCCTTTATTAGATCCCAAATAAATTCCTATGGTAGTGGTAGCCTCTTCTCCCTATGATAAACTCCAAGAAACCTCTCCTTAGGTCATTTCACATAAGGTTTTAGAATCAATCCCTAAGGAAATCACATCTTTTTCAAAGTTGGTATAAAATTTTTCAAAAGAGTTGAGGCATTTACCTACCATTCAAGAAGAAGGACAGCTAGACACACAAGAAAATATAGAACTATAAGCAATACCTCAATTAAAGATAGAGGATAAAATGAAGAATGTGGTCGATCATACTCTTGTTTTCTAGGAACAAAGTCAAATAAATTCATTCTCACCACAAAAGGAGTAAGTTACAGAAACATACCCATGGTTAAGCCATATAGTGAAGAAGAGGAAAAAGATTGTTCCTACTTTGGAGATAAACTTTATCACTCTAATTCCTCCTCCTCAAACTACAAATAAACTTAAAAAAAGATTTCTCATATTATGATGGATGATCAAGGTGAGAGATATGTTAAAATTATCATTCCCTCTCAAGAAAATTCAAGGGAAAAAATCACAATGGTAGTTTACCAGGTTTCATGTGTTCACCTGGGGAAGGATACTCATGAGGGGCTAAAATAAGATGTACAAACAATGATTGGTTCTTTAATCAATAAGTTTGACTAGGATAAAGCCACAAAGGATCAACTAAAATAGAATGTGGATCAACTCACCTTTGTGAACCAGAGATTAATTAGTCCAACCCAACTAAGGCTACTTGATTACACCCCAGACACCAAGACTCTTCAAGTAGCTAAAATAATAAGTAATATGGAAAGGGATATAGAGGAATGTTCTGAAAAGTTGCTTGAGCAAGGAACCAAAATAATAGCCTCAAGAATTAAATTCTACTCCTCAATGAAATAAGAGAGACAACATGTTTACAAAAAAAAAGATGAGTATAAAGAAGAACTAAGTAAATTGAAGAATTAATTACCATGGTTTCAAGCCTTAACCAAAGCGGATGAAGGAATTTTGATTAATGAAAGTTTTCTAATAGAGGATGGCTTGGAAGAACAATTCAAACTATTAGGATTGATAAAGTTCAAAATCAAGATTATAGAGGAGTATTTTTTCAAGTTCAAGGATTAAAGGACCTTAGAGTCTAACCCCACTTGTGATATCAGTAAAGCAACTGATAAACTTTCATGTCCATTCTATGAAGATGGAGGGAAAAAATTTCATGTGGAGGACATGCAGAGTGCATTCAAATAGTTACTTGAATAAGAAATAGGTTTAACTATGAATAAATTCATAAATTGGTAAATTTATAGATTACATTTGATAATTTGAAGAACGGCTTAAAGAATTTCAAAATAATTCATCCACAGATGATAAATCATCAGATAAAGGTTGAAATCCCATACCAACATTCTGAAGGCCTAGACTAGGATAAATTATGGAACATGTTGTATAAATTTGAAGAATATGAAGAGAAGCAATAATGAGCTATGAAAGAAGTTGTTAACATCAATGAGGAGGAGGGAGATGAATAAAGACTGTCAGAGAAGAC
Organism: Torreya grandis; assembly: GCA_037957365.1. Classification (NCBI taxonomy): domain Eukaryota; kingdom Viridiplantae; phylum Streptophyta; class Pinopsida; order Cupressales; family Taxaceae; genus Torreya; species Torreya grandis. The sequence goes on from JARHVA010000176.1 coordinate 104,862, forward strand.
CCCCTATCTTGTAGTTTGGGGATGTGATCAGAAGTACTCCTCCCTATAGGTAGTGGGCTGTATTTTGCTCCAAAGGTTTTTTTAGTTTAATGTGAAACTTTACCAAGTCAATAGGCACCTTAAAATGTGCAATTAAATTATATTTTTATAATTTTTTTCCTTGAATATAAGGTTAGTATTTCCTATAAGTAGGAGTCTTGCATGCCTCTAAAGGCATCATCAAGACTTTTGTAACTGGGTTGCAAGAAGAGAATTTTGTGAAGAAACAGAGGGAAATATCTTTTTGTCTTTTTCAAGAAAATTAATAAATCTAACCGTTTCAATACCTTGAGCTTATCTTTAGTTATTAATGAATGTTCTTATGTTCATCTATTCATAGTATTCTTTTCTATACTCTTACTAACAAGAAATCTTACTTGATAGTAATTTTTTACTTTAAATCAATGGATGTGATATATAAGTGAAATATGTTTTTGCTCACTTATTTCCATTCTTTTGCTCTCTTTCATAAGGAATGCTTACTATTTTATCTAATTTAATTTTCTTGTTTGTACTTCATTTCTCATATGAAAACCCCAAACAAATTTTGCATGTATATTTGTAAATATATTAGATTCATGTTTTTTATTTTTATTTTAATATAGGTAGCTTCTCCTATGAATAGGACTTTTTCCTTCAATACTATTGACAATTGCTTGTGCAAGAAGTGCGTTATAATTTTTCCAACTAATAATACTTTATATTAAATTAGGGATTTTATAGTTTGTTAAAAAAATTGGATTATTAAATTTAAAATAAATAATAAACAAGGAAAAATTTAGTAAAAAACACTAGAAAAAAATATTATTTTTTCATAAGACTACTGGGGAAGAAATTAAATTGAGTATCTTCTAAACCAGAAGGTGGTTTTCAATGAAAATTTTCCACACAATGTAAAATTGTCATTTAATCACGTGAAAAAAGTATTTTTCCTTATTTGTAACGGTTTGTGAAAAATATTTTTTTCTATTAAAAATGAACTAAAAAGACTTAATTATACATAGGTGCATTGTCATTAGTACCTAGCACCCATTCAAGTATTTTTACTTATGGAATGGAATATTTATAAATAAAAAAAACATAACACTAAAACCATTGGTGCACATCATGGATAAATCTTATCCATAAGACCATGAGATTCAACCTCATTGAGTGAGTCAATTCCATAGAAGGTTATAGGACCATATGAGGTTTGTGTAAACACTTAAATTTGGCACATGACCTGTATTTCATGTGTGTTATTCTCAATTTACCTTATTTGGAAAACTTGTACATTTTAAGCTATTTCTAAGACTACCTTAATCCCACCATAGGTCAACACTTCATCTACTAAGTCTAAAATCACTTCAAGACTTATCAAAAATGTATTCGTTAACCCATCTAAACTATTTATCACTTATTACCTATAGACACCCAAATTTTGCACAATATTTATTTTATAATGGCTTTTTAATCACTTTGTCTATAAAAGTCTTAGCTAAGAATGAAACACTTAATGGCACATTTATATTATGTTTTCACCTTTCATTTTATGATTTTATATGACTTTGTGTTTTGATTTTATTTGTATTTACTTAAAACACATTTAAAAATAGAGATCTCTAAACTCCTTTGTGGTTTTGAGGTTATTTTGAGCGTAGGAAAATTTGTACGAAAAAACTTATATCATATCCCCTTCTTGCCAATCTTGTCCTTTGACATTATAATCTTTATTTTGAGATGTTTCCCCTTTCTATCTATTGCTTTTGAGTCTCATTTAAGTTATTTTGTGTCTAATGTTTGGTCCACTAATTTTATAACTCAAATTTTAAGAGATTATTATATATAGAGATGTTAGAAGGTATTTATGACAAGCACTCTCACATTTCAAGAGCTATACAGAGTTATACATTACTTATACCAAATTATTAGGGATATATTTGAAGTATTATTGTATTTTCATGTTTGTGCCAAGGGTAATCTTAGAGAAGGAGCATTTAGATTTGCATAATCACCATTTCACACATGTACATAGGTGGGAGAACTAAATCTGAGTTTGAGCCTTCTTCGAACCATTGGCAATGTAGTACAATGCTTGGTATTTCAATGGGTATTGTATAAGGTTAGTACAACTCAATCCCTTTCACCTGATTCCCCCATTTGATATTGTAAGTGTTTGTGTAAGAAACAGGGTTTGATATTTTAGGTGTTTGCATGCACAAAAAAAAGATTATGAAGGTGGAAAAAGACATCATTGAATCATCTGCCTCACTTAGAAAAGTTCAGAGCCTCATTACTAAAGGAAAAAAATTGCCCTGTGAGGGAAAAAATTGATGTTCATACTTGTCCCATTATTATTGATCTTGTTTATTTGAAAATCACATTTTCAATTATCAAAAAGCAATTTTTCCATGAGGACAGGATCAACCAACATGGATAGAATCTAATATCATTTATAACCTAAGTTTTTCATTCCTATCTGAAGCAAAAAATAGTTATCAGATACAAAAACAAAGGATCCATAGTCATTACACATATATTTTAGTTAATCAGTCAACTTGCACAGGTTAGGGAAGTGCAAAAAATAGGATAAGTCTCTTTTATCCTCTTGCATTTATCATTATACTTGTTGAACATGTTTGTTGAAAACATAGTTGTTAAAATCATAATTTGTGTTTGTTTACACTAATTCATAGTCAAATTTTATTTTATTAGTTTTTATATAATTAAATGTTTAGTGTTGCATTAATCAAATTTTAGGTAAAATATATTAGTGAAATCATTTTTTTAACATTTCCAAACACTAGGTTTCCCTTAGGGTTCTAACCTTATTTATAGGATCCCATAATTTTGTCTTAGGGTTTCATATCTAATCTCTAATTTCTAATTATTATTAGTGAAAATCAAATTTATTTTTTACTTTTTGCCCTAAGGTTTCACCCTATCTTACTCTTAGGGTTTTCTTTTATCATGCTTGTGGATTATCCTACCTTGTTTAGCTCATATCTAATCCATAACAACTCTATGAGTCAATCACTTTGAGGTTTTTTTAATATATATTGAGTGCCTCTTTTTTCCACTAATATATTGTAGATATTTTCCTAGAACTAGTAATTTACAAAGTTTAGTAAATTTGGCTTAGGGGATGAATGGTGTACCTATTTTTAAATCGATTGATAGATTTCATCTATTTTTTTATTTTAATTAAAAACCTATCTCATATTTCAAAAATACCTAATGGATATATTTAAATTGTTGATGTTTATTGTGCACATCTTAATCTTCTCCTTTAGGGTTTGCATGTAAGAGTATGTTGTGCTAATAATCTTTATTCCTTTTCTTTCTTTCTATCTCAGGGTTTAAAATAACTACCTCTATTATCAACCCTAATAGCTCCCATCCTTTATATTTTCTATTTTATAGCAAGTATATACCATATGATTACTCTATTTAATGGACTAATTATGATCATTGTATGATCAATGATGTTAATGATGCATATGATGAATATTTTGGTGATGGCAATGATTATAATTTTGATTTTTTAAAAATATAGTGAAGAAGACTATATTATTTCAAAAATAGAAGAGCATAGCTCCCCTAAACCTTCTTTAAGAACTTTTTTTTTACCATTATTTAGTATAAAAGTAACATAAGTCTCATTTGCATCTTCATACTCCTATATTGCATGAATTACAATTGAAAGATGTTTTATTTGAAAAGAGACCTTGTTTTTCTTTACCATTTACTACTAAATTTCATCATATTCAATGTTATAAAACAAACATGTATAAAAACAAAAACAAGGCATAAATAAAAATCTTAATGACACTACTCTTACATGCATATATGTTTCTCATTATATATATGATGCAAATGTTACAAAACTTGAATGTATTTCTTCTTTGCTTGATGATGCAAATATGATAAAAGTTAAATTTACTTTTCCTTCACTAGATGATGTAATTATTACAAAACTAAAATGTATATTTTCTTTATTAAATAGTGCAAATATTATAAACATTGAATGTACTCCTTTGATACAATAGTTGAAAGTGCTTCTCATTTTCTCTTTATAGATGATGCCAATGATACAAAATTTAAAATTACTTGTCCTTATTTATCTCTAGATGATGCAAATATGACAAAATTTGAATATGATTCTTCTTTTTTAGATGATATAAACGTTACAAAACTTGGATGTGTTTCTTATTTGATTTATTTAGATGATAAAAATGTTACAAAAATTGAAATTTCTTTACTCTCTCTTGATCATGCAAATATTAATTATGATTCCTTTATTCCCTCTCTAGAAGCAATAGATGTTATTCCTTCTCTCTCTCTCTAGAAACACAATCAAATATACACGAGCATAATACTTCATTATCTCTTTCCAAAAATTCATGCAATAGTCATTATTTATACACAAATCTTTGTGACATTTAAAATGATATAGTTTCATCTTTACAAGCATCACGTGTTATGAATTTTCCTCTCTTTAAAGTCTCTAAATTATGTAATGATGTGGTCTTAGAATGAAATTATAGTCATGGTGATTATATTATACCTATGTTTCAAGTAGATGGTAAATTAAAACATATGAGTTCGGCTTTCAAAACCACAACAATTCCTTCCAACCATATTATATCTATGATGAATGTTATATGAGATCTTCAAAATCAAGTGTCGACTATTAATTTCTAATTTTTATTATTCCATGTTAATATTAAATATAATATCATTTGAGATTAACTTGTTAAATGAAATGTATTCAAGTATCCTTTATTTGATGGATGGTCATGGAAACCATGCCAACCATTTAACATAATATGTGTGCTCTTTTGGTCATTAGGATAAAGATGGATGCATATTGTTAAAACCCTTCCATATAAGTCTAACACGAGAAGCTTTTGATTTGTTTATATTTTTCTTAATGGTTCTCTACCTACTTTTAAGAAGTTATAAGACATATTATTATAAAATCCTTCCATATAAGTCTAACACAAGAAGCTTGTGATTGGTTCTATATTTTTCCTAATGGTTCTCTACCTAATTTCAAGAAGTTATAAGACATATTCTTATTAGATTATCACAAGCGTGAAATGCATAGTTAACATTGTAACATTTACAAAGTTTGAAGCAACATGTTGATGAGTTTATTCAATATTATTCTATATGATTTAAGAATGAATTTCACTCTTTGACATATAGAGCCTAAAATTTGTAAATACAATTCATATTTAGTAAGGGTCTTCTTTTTTTCACTTAAAGAAAGAGCATTACATAATCCTTATGTTTCTTTCAATAACTTATATATGGATGTACACAAATATGCTTGTGAGATAGTAAGCAATAATTCAAAATTAAATGCATCTTCTCTAAAAGGTAAATTTTTTGTTAAATATGATTAAAAAGGGAAAGAATATACAAAACAGGTTCATAAGCCATCTCCAATGCCTTCTTCTAAACCAACAGTTCATAGTAAGAAAAAAATAGTAATGGTCTTACATAAATGAAATGAATCAGCTTATAAAATAGATCCTATAATAAAAACATTTATTTATACTAATATTCACTTTGGTTTCATTTCCTTAAAGATCAACCACATGATATTTTACATACATTATTGGATAAGCAGTTTCTTACTCTTCCTTCAAACTACTATCATCCACCATGAAGATTTGATAAAAGGTCCACCCTTTTATACTTAATTTGGCATTAATGGGAATCATGACAATGATTTTAATGCTTTGTGAAAAAAATTTACACAACTTATTGGTAGAGGAGTTATTACATTTGAGAACAAGACAACAAGGTTTTCTTCTCCTACTTCTAATAGTTATCCTAAGAATACTGAGACATCCCATGATATTCATAACAAGGAAATGAATGGTCTATCAACCTTTGCATAAATAACTCACTTGAATAATTCCTTCTTCTAGTTCACATTCTACCATGACTAAGTTATCCCAAGTTATTCATATTCAGGAACCATTGGTCATTCGAGTTCTCGATAGAGGTGATACTAAAAGAGGTATAGTCACTAATGTTCTTAATTATTTATCACAAATACATTTATATCATTATTGAAACAAATATGGAAGTAATAATTGAATTAAATATCTATATAAAAAATGAAAGCATGAGTCAACAAAGTGGTATGCTAGTTAGAAATTGAACCATTTCAAATCATTCCACAGTAGATCATTAGCCAAATTACAATGAATTTACCTTTCCAAACAATTTTGGAAATCAATTTTTAGTGATAATATCACATATGTGATAATAAAAACTAAAAAATACTAACATCCAACATTTATTATCAATACATTATACATTCATACTTTGGCAAAATTCTATTAACAATAAATAAATTATGAAACTCTTAAATTTAAAATATTCAATACATATGCATGTAGAACACTAACATATATGAAATGATCACACACACACACACACACACACACACACACACACACACACACACACACATCAAAAATCATGTTTAAAATACAAATTTAAATCAATTATGAGGGTATCCCCATCATCTGATCTATCACTATTGACTAGCTCTACTGCCTACAAAGTAAATGCCCATCTAATCCTACCATTCCATGTGATCATTACAATGACCTATATCACCTAATCCACCTCTCAAGTATCCAATTATGAGCCATGACATGTGTATTATCACATTTTAAAGATAAAATTGACCAAGAATGTCCCTATAAATATCATACTCATGACTAGGTGAAAGTCATCTATTGAGTTCTGCCTATAAGTCATCCCACTTGTTATAAAATACACTACATGTCATAGCTATGATCACAAATGGATCAAACAAATATTCATGATCACCTACGATTTGATCAATTATCTCCACCAGACTATTATCTGTGACATCATAGGGCACATTCTGCATCAAAGTATGGATGGTCACATCCACCATTGTAGACTAATATGCATCACCTACAATACCATATTGTGATAGTAAATTATTAATAAACTCTAAATTAATATAAACTAACATATATACACATAATCATATAGATACTGATGTTTAGATATAGCTATAGCAATAGTTGTCACAACCTAGGCATTTCCACCAATAGGCTATGTTACAGGTTGAGGTGTAGGTTGTGGTATAGGTGACACACCTACTCTATCTCCATCTCATCTGACCTATGTTAGGAACATAATTCCAAGATAATATACTATAAAGTTAAATAATGAATCCCATTGGGAATCATCCCACCACTATGTATAGGCTACTATGTATCTTACATCATCACCTTATGCTAAAGGAATAATAGGATCTTATTCCATTACTAGATGAGAGGTGAGATTGATACCTATAATCCCTAGCCTTGAACCTACTTTAATACTCTAAATCCATGGATAATGCATCATAGGCACACCTTAAATCAACATAAATTGGTGAGTCAGTCACTCATATTAGAAACTCTTGTATAAATTTGTGAATAAATTATGTATCCACATATTAACTCGCATGTGTTACAACTCTCAAGCATCCTCAATATAAGTACCATATCTCATATAAGGTCACTATTGAATCATAATAGGTGTTAACCTATCCAAAAATGTTTTTTAATCTATGGTACTCAACACCCTCCACCATGGTAGCACCCATCTAGCTATAAAAATATTGAGATGAGACTAATTTAGACCAAGACCACCAAACATACAAACCAAAGTTTTGTACTCATAAGCCCATACACATAACAAATTATTAGCTCTGAGACCATCTACATTTACCTCCAATGTGAATCTATATAACTCTTAATATAAATGGGCTAACATATTATGCCCATAAGAATATCTAGTATGACTCTCCTTAATGGATCAAACTATATAGTACATATAATAGGAGATAGAGGTAGATATATCATCTACTACTATGACTGATGTGAGTATATGACATATAAATTTACATAATTATGAAACATCATATCATATAATGTATTATAACAACATAGTACCACCCCAATCAATACCCCCTGGTCTTCTTGTCATGAATCTATAAGCTTATCACATGTATCCTAGACCCAACACATCCATCACTATGGGCCTCTCCCAAAAATATGAATCCATAATGTGCACCACGCATCCTCTAAAGTGACAAAAAGTATGTGTAAGGATTCTATCATGTTTCAATGTAGACATCAGATGCATATTATATGGAATTTATCCCAATTGGCCAATAGGCACTAGACTAGCCTCATTTAATATCTTCCAATCTACATCTTCTAATCCTAATTCTAATAAAGTACTCATGTGTCTCCCATATTGAAATGCATGAGAATGCAAGTCATGTTGCAAAAACCAAACACACAAATTCTAATCAAAATATGATCTAGGAAAATGTAGTATACAAATATAAATTCTAAATAAAATCAATCAAAGCACATAAGGATAACATCAACCAATGCAAGAAAAGAAGGTGGAAATGAAACAAAAACATCTCATTTGGGAAAAGAACATCAAAATTTAAACAATCTTATCCCAAAGTGGCAAAACCATCCCATCATGCCAAAAATAGTAAACACTTCAAAAATTAAAAAAATTGCCAAAATTGATTAACACATATAACTACCTACTAAAACAATGTGAAATTTTGATACATAAAATATAACCAAATAGTATTTATCTCTATAGTAGTCTATAAGTGCTCGAATCATAGCAGTAATGTATGTCATTGACTAGGCATTTTTCAAAGTCAAAGCTTAATTTGCATAATCTAATTGTAAAAATGAAGTTACGACAAATCCTTTTTATGAGTTTACTTTTTCTCAACATCAATCACTATGTATAGTGTGTGGTTAATTTAATTAACAGTTTAAAACTTATGTGAGTGGTCTCTCAGGTTCTATTTATCAGTGTTAGGGTGATTAATTCACCATTATTAAATAAATGAGTAATATTTAATTACTCATAGTTATTTGTAATACAGTTAGTTACCATAGATAGATTGGTAGGTTATATAGATTACTAAACCTTAAAAATATTTTACAGTTAGTAATTGTAATCTTTGATTTATATTTGAGAGATTATATTTTTTTTAGTTTTACCATCCCTATTTTATAGGAATTATGATGAGCTTATATTTTCATATAAAGAAAGCTCTGCTAATGTATTTTTTAATCAAAATAAATATAATTTTATTCTTTCACATTATATGATATTAGATCTTTTAAAAAATCTCTGAACCTATGTAAATGAGAATCACGTGCTCTTATTAAGAAGAAGCTAAAAAAATAAGCTTCTTTGTATGATTTGGGAGAAACCTGAGCACTTCCACACAAGTAGCCAGAATTAGTCATAAGTTTTTTTAAAAAATAAATAAAAAATAAAAACCAGAAGCATTATTCTTGGAGGTCTGACATTTTGTGGAGGTCTAAATGTTTTAGTGGCTTCCATATCTGATATCTAGTGCTTTTATTTATTATTTTGTACAAAAATAAAGGCATTTAAAGAAAAAAAACTCAGTCCATTCTGATTTGGTTGGAGGCGTGGTGAGAAAAGGCATGTTTGGTTATGTTTGATTTTCTCTACTGATTAGATCGTGGAGCTGAGCCAAACAAAGGAAAATGGCATTTAAAAAAATAAAAAAGTGTTGAAGATTGGCCAAAGCATGTTGCAAACACAAAGCCAATGTGAAAATAAGAATGTTGGCACTTTGAACAAGGTTGGATTTGTCTTTTATTTTTAGTTTCTAAATTAAAACCCCTAGCATTTAAATTCATACATCCAATATTTAGCACTCAACCACTCTCTAATCTTCATAAACCACTTGCAAAATTCTCAAACATGCCTGTTTGTTTCCAAAACCACCATTTAAAATAATCCTTTGCTGTAATTTTATTCAAAAACCACCTTTTTGGACACCTGTAGTATTAGGTGGGAGGGTCGTTTAAGGCTAAAATCAGAATATTAAGCTGTCATCTAATTTTGTACTTTTATGTTGATGTAATGAAGCATAGGTGAGTTGGTGGGGCTTCTTTTTAATAAAGTGGAGGTGGGAGGTTGAAATCCCCCAAAAACATTTTTTAAATAAACTTTTAGCAGCCCTCCAATTTTTTCCATTCTATTAAATTAGTTATAACTAACTAAATTAGCGACAAATGAACCAAAAAAAAAAAGATTTAAAAAAATGGCAATGTATATATATATATATATATATATAAAGAAGCCAAAGAGCCCAAAAACAAAAAAAAATGTTTTTTTCATTTTCTAAAAATCATTGTAATTTTTTATTTTACAAAATATTGTAATTGTTTTACATATTTGTACAAAATCACAAGTTTTTTAACTCAATTGTAGTGTTCAATACAAACAATGCCTCTGACTCACGTTTATGGGTAAAGTCATCATGCTCAAGTTACTACATACATATCCTAATATAGTTGTAACAATAACATCTAGACATCATCCCTTTAAATCATCGAAGAGAAATAAGGCACATTCACTCATAGTCTTCCCTTAATATATCCATTCATTTCAATCGAAGAGCATAAATCTTGACTAGTGGTATTTCCATATAGCAAAGTTACGTGCACATATGTAGAAATCCATCTAAGTAGGTGCTAGTGATTGGACAAACACTTTTTATTACTGTCTAAGTACCATGTACTAGACTCTTTCACGTATGTTTATGCTTATTTCACATAATATTAAGTAAATAGAAAGGGCAAACTTCTTCCACGTATAAATGGGTATAAAGAAAGGGTGTATATAAAAAAAGGTCTTGTATAACGGGCTGACGGTAAATAGAAAGTGAGACCTATATACCTTGAGTGATAAGGAACCAATCCATCACCCACAGTATTGACAATAGCTTCACATGCTCTAAAATTCTTTCTATCAAATTCACAGTTACTCAAAGGTGACAATTACTCTACCTAGAAGATAAAGCTCAGAACTCAACTAAATTTTCAAGAAATTTGGTCTGTAGTAAATGGCTTATATACCCAACATGCCACAATCCATGTAAATTGAACAAATCCAATCAGAAGGCTAAGTTGATTATCATGTTTAGAGTATCAAATGAAGTTAAACTACACATTCATGAAGCCAAAAAATCTAAAGAAGCTTGGGATAAGCTCCAAACTATATATGAGGCCAAAAATGAGAGCACAATTTTGCATTTACAAAGTCAACTCGACTCTCTCAAATTGAGACTAGGAAAAATAATGGAGGCCTTTTTAAGATGTGTTGCAACACTTAAGGCATCACTTCAATCCTTGGGTGAGACAGTTTCAGATAACTCTCTTGTACCTATTGTCTTGAGAGCACTGCCACTCTCATACAAAAATTTTGTGACCACTTTGACTATCACAAAAAAAACCAAGTTTTGAAAAATTGGTAAATATGTTGCAATAGGAAGAGGCTTTCAACACTCATGAAAAACAAGAAGAACATGTATTGGCTTCTCATCAACAGAAAGGCAAGAAACTAGTCAAATCTTCATCAAAACTTAATTCAAAATAGAATTCACCAAGAGGAAATTCACAAAAACAATGTCTCATTTTTGGTCATGAAGGACATGACCTAAAATATTGTTGGTACAATTCCATTAAAAATGATCTTCTAGTGGTCATAAGTTCACTAACCAATAATCATCCCTTGGCTCATTTAGTAAGCCATAAGCATATAAAAAAGAGTCTTGGTAGAAGAAATCAAAGCAACAAGACAATATTACTGAACACGAATCTAATAAAGAATATGACTACCTGTACTCTATAGATACCTATGATGTATCCACATCAAAAAATGACATATGGTATGTTGACTCAGGTGCAACCCGACACATGATAGGTAGAAAAGATTTTTTTTTCACTTTGAAGAACACATCCAATAAAAATCATGTTTCTTTGGGTGATGATTCCTCATACAGTGTGTAAGGAATTAGCAAAATTGCTTTACCCCTAGGCACACAAACATGTTATGATTATTTAGTAGGAAAACAACATTGAATTCTATTTCAAAAAAATACCTATAGATCCAATGGTAAACTTGATTTAGTTCACATGGATTTGTACGAACTAATGACACCTAGTCATGTTGGATTTAAGTATTCTATGCTCTTTATTGATGATTGTTCTAGAAAAATATGGATCTACTATCTGAAAACAAAGGATCAAGCTTTTGAAACTTTCAATAAGTTCAAATTGAATGTTGAAAATGAATCTAGTCGACACATCAAGGCCCTCCACATAGATCATGGGGGGAATTTACTAGTATTGAATTTAAACATTTTCTACAAGCAAATAGTATTCATTATCAAATGGTACCTCCACATACACCACAAAAAAATGTAATTGTTGAATGGAGAAATTGTATTATTGTATAAATGGTGTGATGTATGATACATGACTCAAGCTTGACAAAGGCATTTTGGTCAGAAGCTACCAAACTATCATATATCTACTCAATAGAGTACCCACTATAGCTCTTGATGGAGTAATTCCATATGAAGCCTGGATAATAAAAAAACCCATCTATAGCACATATTCAAGTTTTTAGATGTTAATCAAGTATGCACATTCCCAAAGCAATATAAACTAAGCTTGATATGGAAGCCAAAAAATATGTGTTCTTAGGGTATAGTGAAGAAGCACTTGCCTATAGACTCATGGATCCAAAAACTAGACAAATCTACACCATCAAAGATGTTAAATTATTTGAAAAGAAAGTAGAAGTTCCTTCTACAAGTGCACCTGATAAACAAATTAGTCCTATAGAAAATATATAAGATGGTGATCTCCCAGATGATTATAGTAATGATGATGGAAATAATGGTGCAGCTCCACCACCCACAATAACTACTCCATGTAAGCCTTTATGGTATACAAATACTCTTTGAGAAAAAAAAAATGGATGGTGTTCTAAACACATCCACCATTGGACTTAGGACCCATAGTATGGCTCATGGTGAGGTTAATTTGGCCTTAATGAGTATAGTTGTTGAATCTGTCAAGCCCTCTATAGTTTAGGAAGCCCTATAGTTGAAACTTTGGAAAGATGCCATGGATTTAGAATATAATTCAATGATGAAAAATAAACCATGGCAGCTTGTAGATCTTCCACCAGTGAAGAAGCCAATAAGATGCAAATGCATCTTTAAGATGAAGTATAAATTATATGGTAGTTTTGACAAGCACAAGGCAAGACTGGTTGTGAAAAGTATGCTTAAAAAGAAGGCATTGACTATGAGGAGACATTTTCTCCCATAAAAAAAATTAAAAAAATCAAGATGATTTTTGCTCTAGCTACTCAGTTTGGCTAGAAAGTCCATCAAATGGATGTAAAAAGTGCCTTCCTTAATGGGGACTTGCAGGAAGAAGTCTACATGACTCAAACAAAAAGTTTTGTCAAATATAGTAAAGTAGATAAAATTTGTAGACTTGTCAAATCACTGTATAGTCTTAAATAGACTCCTAATGCATGGTATATTAGTATTGACTAGCATCTTTTGAAACATGGATTTGAAATGAGTCCATATGATCTGAATCTCTACCTCAACTATCAAGGGGGGAGATAGTAATTGTAGTCATCTATATCGATGATCCAGTCATCACTATCAGTTCAAGAAAGATGATTAAATCAACAAAGAAATATCTAAATTGATCATTTGATATGACAGATCTCGGGCTTCTACATTATTATCTTGGTTTAGAAGTTTGGTAGAGAAAAATTCACATTTTTGTATCTCAACTCAAATATGCCAGGACAATGCTCGAGAAATTTCAAATGATGGATAACAAACTATTTACCACAACTATGGAGACAAAGCTTCAGTTATCTTGATTAGATCCATCACCATAGGTAAATACAAATCTATATCGATAGTTGATGGAAAATTTCATTTACCTAACCTACAATAGTCTAGACATCAGTTATGTTATTAGTTATCTCTCAAGGTTCATAGAAGAGCCTAAGATTAGACAGTAGAAAGTATAAAAATGAGTATTGAGGTACATCAAAGGAACTATGAATTTAGGCCTAGAATACAAGAAAAATGATAACTTTTCTTAACAAGATACTCAGACTCAGATCATACAAGGAACATTGATGACAAGAAATCTGCTTCAAGATTTGTATTCTTTTTGGGATTTGGACTGATATCATAGGGGAGTAAGAATCAAAATTGTGTTTTGAGGTCATCCATAGAATCAGAATATTTCATCACAAGAGGAGCTATCTATGAACTAATTTAGATCAAACATATACTTGAAGGATTTGGATTACTACAGGATCAACCAACAATTCTTCATGTAGATAATTAAGGAGTGGTAAAGCTTGTTCACAATCCAATGTTTCATGAACACACAAAACACATTGAAGTGAAAGTTCATTTCATCCATGAACATGTTTAAAATAACAACATCCAACTCTAGTATTGCTCGATAGATCAACAATATGCAAATGTTTTTACCAAAGCACTTGCACAAAAAAAAATTGAAGCATTCAAAGAATTTCTCTCCTATTCACTTGAGACAATGTTGAATTAAGGGGGAATGTTAAGGTGATTAATTCACCATTATTAAATAAATGAGTAATATTTAATTACTCATAGTTAATTGTAATACGGTTAGTTACCGTAGATAGATGGATAGGTTATTTAGATTAGTAAATCTTAAAAATATTTTATTGTTAGTAATCATAAACTCTAATTCATATTTGGGAGATTATGTTGTTTTTTAGTTTTACCATTCCGATTTTATAAGAACTATTATGAGCTTATATTTGTATATAAATAAAGCTCTATTAATCTATTTTTTTAATCAGAATAAATATAATTTTATTCTTTTGCATTAATTAGAAACACAATCTATAAATTGCATTAGGACACGTATGACACCTTATTCCACATCATAATGTTATTAAATTACTAACACTAACTTTACAAGCAGGTCATTTTCATACTTAAAAGACAAACACCATCGCCTTTAGCAATCATATTTCACAATCAAATAAGACTATCTCCTACTTTATTATTTATACTCTGTTATGACTAATATGAAATTAAATTTCAATTTTTTGTACGCGATAACTAATATTCTAGCTAATTAAGTTTATCTAACAACCTATATCTTTTGATCCAATCAATTCATCATTCTCATCCCTCATCTGTAAAGGTATAAAAAAGCTACAAAATTGTTATTTGACCAGTTATCATGTCTTAATGTGACCTTATAGGGGTATATGGCATATACATGTATTTAGATTACAAATCACATATTACAAATTCTAAAATACTACACACCATAATTTTAGATTTTGTAAAAGGCTCAAAAATTTAATCATTGGCACAAATTATGGGGGCATATATCATGCATATGCACTCACATTACAAGAACGAAGTATAAATACATAATTTTTGAGTGCACGATACATATTCATGCATGATTTTCAAACAAAATTTACAAATCTACATAGATTTATAGAATATACAATTATTACAATGGGGGCATGGTATATATTCATGTGCACTATAATATTTTCAAATTTAGAGAGAATAATACATTTTTTCTCATATATTGTATAATATTTTCTATTTGAAGAAATGCTAAGAGCATAGATTACATCCATTCTTTTTTGACCATGTATTCAGGAACAAAGTGAAAATTGAATCTATATCCAGTTACAGTGGTTGATTTAGTTAAAGTGTGTAGTGCATGACTTGGAGATTTTGTGTTCTTCAACACTATAGCCTATGAATCTATTTTGGATTCTGACCTATTTCACATTTCAAGGTTACAAATACAAGCTAATTTAAATTAAGGTCTTTGCATCCCCCAATGGGTGTTATTTATTTTATACATGTACAATTGAAATTAGGGCTTGATCACCTCTAATTCTCCAAGTTTTTGATAGAAAAGTAAATTTATCCAAACAATACAAATACTACAGTTATCACATTAAGGTTTTGTCCCTCAATGGTTTTATTCATCACATTGACCACTTGAAATCTTATCTATTTCCCTAGCCAAGGAATGAATAGACACTAGAAAGCCCTTCTTCTCCATGATGATCAGGTCAATTCTTGACTCATTGCATTCTTAATTCTCCATGGCATGCATATAGGTGTAGTTTTTCCTTGAATAATATTTGTAATATTTCATTTATGGTTATATGTTTTGTTTTACTTGAACAATAATTACATCTCATTTTATAAGAGCACTTTGGATCATCATGGCACATGACAAATCTACACGAACACTATTTATGTGAGGTTTGCATTCTCTTTTTCCTTTTCATCCAATATTTTTTTAATTTCACTAAAATACTAGACTAAAGGGGAAGGCAACTATAGACACTCAAATTTAGCATAAGAGTTATTTTATAATGTCCTTTTAATCACTTTATCTATATAGGTCTTAGCCAAAAATTAAACATTTATGGTGTATTTATCTTATTTTTCCCCTTTTATTTTATGATTTTCTTTGACTTTGTGAGTTAAATTTATCTTTATTTTTGCTTAAGCCACATTTAAAAATAGTGATATGCAAACCCTTTTATCATTTCAAGGTTACTTTGAGCGTAGGACAAGATATAGAAAAAATCCTATATCATGTCCCCTTCTTGCCAATATTATCCTTTGATATTTTAATCTTTATTTTGACATGTTTCCCCATTTTAGTCATCGATTTTGAGTCCCCTTTAAGTTATTTTGGGTTCATTATGTATGCCACTAGGTTTTTAATTAAAATTCTAAGATATTCTTATACAAAGAGAGTTGTTATAAGGCATTTATGATAAACACTCTCACATTTCAAGAGCTATACAAAGTTATACATTGATTATACCAAATTAGTAGAGCTATATCTAAAGTTTTGTCACATTTACATGCTTTTCCAAGGGTAAGCTAGGACATGGAGCATTTAGATTTGCATAATCACCATTCCACACTATATGTAGGTGGGAGACATACATTTGAGTTTGATCCATTTTCAAAGCATTCACAATGTAGTGCAGTGCTTATTATTTCAATGGGTATTGACCAAAGTTAGTCCATCTCAATCCCTTTTGATTAATTCCTCCATGTTTGCTATTACAAGTTCTTGTGTAGGAAAATAAGGTTTGATATTTTAGGTGTTTGCATGCACAAAAAATAAATTCTAAAGGTGGAAAAAGACATCATTGAACCATATTCATTACTTGGGAAAGTTTTAAAACCTCATTATCAAAGGACAAAATAAAACTATGATAAAATTAACTATTATACATGTCCCATTCCTATTGATCTTGTCCTAATTAAAAATTACAATTTTAGTTATTAAAAATTAGTTTTTACATAGGGATAGGATTAACCAATAAGGATAGGATCTGCTAACATTCTTGTCCTAAGTTTTTAATTCCTATCTGAATCTAGAAACATTTACCATATATAGAAATGATTTATCCATAGTCATTACACATAGCTTTCAATTAATTAATCAACCTGCATAAGTTAGGGAAGTGCGAGAAATAAGTAAAGTCTATTTTATCCTCTTGATTTTATCATTATACTTATAAAATTTGCTTATTGAAAAAATAGTTGTCAAAATTATACTTAGTGTTATTTTATAATTAAATTTTATTCTCATAGTTCCTATATAATTAAAGGGTTAGTGTTACATTAATCCTAATTTTTAGTAAAATAGTATGTAGGCCTGGCCTAAAAATAGAGTTGAAATCATCTCCTAGACAAACCCAACCATTGTACAAGTCTATCTATGATAAACTCATATGCTCCATAGGTTTGTCTCTTTAATGTATGTGGGCACATCAACTTTTTTCCATCAATAATTCACCTTTATTCTTGATTTTATACATTACTCTAACCAAAAAATGTGCAGAAGTTATCCAAGATCAACCTATATATAAAAGTTTTAACCAAACAATTTATATATCTAGGACAAATATAAGATATCTCTCATATTAATAGTTGAGTCACATACAAGGTCACACCCAGATCAAAATATCACTCAATTCAAGTTCAATTGAACTTCGTACACTTGTGGCATTGTCATTCTATCTTGGTCTCTCAACATTTCCCTTGTGCCAAAGGAGGGTATTAGATTACATATAGTTGCATTGTAACTTCTAAGGAATAAGATGATCATAAACCCTCACTAAATTTATTCCATTCATACACTCATAAAGCTACATGGAGGTTTAATTATGTTTGTGTGGGATACGTAGCTTACAACATTGCTTCGATGATATCCCAACTCCATAAAAATTTTTAGTGTCAATCTAGTTCCATGATATCATTGCTTTATTCTATAAAAAATTTTGACATATATATGAATTTAAGTTACATAAAAAAAATGTGAGAACACACAAGTGACAAATAGACAAGGTTGTGAAACCATAACATGACAAACCCAGGCACAACAGGATAAACCTGAACACATTCCAATAGTCATAACTATATGATTTTGTCCTAGTAGGATCTACATTGGTAGAAGTGTATCATAGTGAATGTGTATGTAGGTCTTAGAGAATTGCAAAATCTTTATATTTCATGATAGGTTACACATAATTTGCACAATCCTTTTATAGTCTCAGATTTTAAAAACAAAAAACAAGTTTGATCATTCCTTACCCCTTTATCATTTACATTACTTATTATATTTTTTTTGTGGCACTTGCATTAATTTATCATCATATCCTATTAGATAGATCTAAATTATTTACTTTAAAGAATGTAACTTCTATTCTTAGAAAGAAAGAAATCATAGATAAAGATAAATAAGGCATTCATTAAAATGTTCAAAATATATCTCCTAAAGGATCTAACCATTTAAAAATCATCGAGCTACCCTAGTTAGCACTAGTCCCAAAAAAATAAAATGATTTAAAATTTTAAATCTCAAATAACACTCCAAAAATATAGTCAAATGAGTCCACATGAACATTTAAGGATCAATTATTTAGCATGTGAATGTTGGATCTAACTTCCCATCCTTTTTTTATATTTCCACCCACCTCCCCTAATCCATAAAAGTGCCTTCCTTTGGACTATGATCAATACTTGAATTTAGTCCCTAATAAACATGTTTAAAAGATAAAATGGTGAATGCCCCAACCAACAAGTTTACTTGTTCAAAGATAAAACTAAAGGGTAGATTCTCCAATCTAATCTTTTTTCATCCAATTAATAATAAGCATTGAATTCTCTAGCATTTATAGATGTAACATATCATTGTCTAGGGTAATATTTAACAACTAATTAAAAGCTAAAAGTCCTATAAAATTATTTGTACTTGAGCCTAAATATGATCTAAATTTTATTTAGTGATTTTATTGTGGATAAATAAATTATCTTTCCCCACATTTTGTAGGCATAACTTGACTCACTTTGTCAAAGAATCCCTAGGGAAATGTTTTTTTCAATATTTATCTTCAAAATTTGTCTTGACCTTTTATGATTTATATTCTTCTTGATATTATTAAACACAAATTGAATCTGAATTGCAACATGAATAGATGGAGAAATATATTTGTTAAAATTATCACCATTTTGGATAACCATATTCCCCATGCCACCACAAAAGGAAGAGCTTTAAATGGATTTAATTTTTTTTTTAAACCAAGACCTCAACCATTATCCAAAGATTCCCTTTGCCAAAGACATTTTCTCCTTGTCATAACTTTAATATCCACCCACATTGCCTTTGTGTATATATAATCAACCAAAAGATGATTGATATTTTCCAACTCCCTTCTACACAGGGTGTACCTTGCCACCCCTTTTCAATAATACATCATAATATAAAAATATGTTCTTAAGATATAACCATATGAAATTTTTAGTTTTCATAGTGGTTCTCACTTATAGATAACTTTCCACCACTAGTAAAAAATTCCTTGTTCCTCAGAATCAAACGTGCCATTATATTACAAATTTACAATGTAAACTCCCAAAGAAGGGTTTTATTGTCTAGATCATTTTTTCCTCATCCCCCACTCTAATCCTTACATGATTC
This sequence comes from Torreya grandis, assembly GCA_037957365.1. NCBI lineage: Eukaryota > Viridiplantae > Streptophyta > Pinopsida > Cupressales > Taxaceae > Torreya > Torreya grandis. The sequence goes on from JARHVA010000176.1 coordinate 124,877, forward strand.
TAATTAATACCCCCATATAATCATTCCATAACTCAACATTCCTCCCTCCAAGACCTAAGATATGTGTTTTATTCCAATTTTATTGTCAAATGGTACTAGAATAATTATCTACCACCTATGAAATATTAAAAAAACCTTCATCCTATAAAGAAGAATTTAATTCCATAAGGATTCCAAAGTCATTACCACACACCACCCAAGGATCTGCCCTTAATCTCATATTCAATTTATTACCAACTTTTTAGGTAAGCCATTTTCTAATAAGTGGGAAATCTTGAATAACTATTTTCTAAATGATGGACACATTTTTATATGATATATATATTTCTTAATTGAATCCACCATTGAAATGGGCTCTATATACTTACTCATTATCACCTTCCTCTATAAATTATCTTATTATATTAAATGCCACAAACTCCTAGTTACTAAAACTTAGCCAAAATAGTGAATGTTCTTCAAACTTTATCCTCATTCATCTTTTAGTTTTGATAACAAATTAGACTTAGCCTAAGATATGTAATCTTTTTCATTTTTACCAATCCAAAATAAATTGAAACACCTTTTTTCTATTTTTTTCCAAAACCCCTGAATGTATGCAAGCCAAGCCATTCTAATATATAGGGATTATCTCCAATACTGATTTCACAAGAGTTAGTTAGCCTCCAATTGATAGCCATCTATTGCACCACATAGATATCATTTTGTCAAATTTTCTAACCAACCAATCCTAATCCCTGATGCCATAATCATTTTTTTAGCATGTACCCCAAAAACATTATCCCAACCTATAAATAAGTCTTGGAATAAGGAAGTACCTATAGAATTTATCTTTCAATCTCCACCTCTAAACCATTACATGATAAAGTACATTTAATCATATTGACTTTCTTATTAGAAGATATAAAATACAACTTTAAAATACATTACACTTTTTAGCATCTCTAATAGTGCCATCACATAAAAATAGCACATCCTCAATGAATAAAATATGTTTTTAAGATAAAGAGCTTCCCACCTTTATCCCCTTAATGACTCTAAATCTTCTATCCTCCTTTATTTCCTTACTTATCCCCTCAACAACTAAGATAAAAAGAATGGGAGATAACATGAACATCCTTGTCTGAGCCCTCTTGTAGGAGTGTAAAAAAGTAGAATAAAATCCATTTATAATTACTATAAATGACATTGATGTGACACATCCCATAATATAGTTAACAACTAGTAAATTGAACCCTATATGAAGAAGAATCATTCTCAGGTACAACAAACTAACTTTATCATAAGCTTTGGATAAATCCATTGATGACTACTCGATTTATTTCTTTAGTTTAATGGAGTGAAGACCTTCTTATACTAACCCTATAGTGTCATACATCTTCCTTATAGAAATAAAACCAAAATTTTCACTATAAATAGAATCCAAAAAAACTCTTTTGATTCTTGATGATATTATTTTTTCATTGATTTTATAAATACAATTACTAAATGAGATTGGTCTAAAGTCTCAAATGATTTTGAGTTATCCTTATTGGGGATGAGGGATACCAATTATGAGTTCATATACATTGGAATAAAACTTGTTGATTTTACTTTTTTTACAACCCTCAACAAATCCTCCTTTACCAGCTCATTGAAACCTAAGAAAAATTCCACATTACGACCATTAAGGCCAAGGTTCTTGTCATTTTGAAAGGTATAAATCATTTCTTTAAGTTAGTTTTATAAACTTCCTCTAATATCATCTCATTGGTTTCATTATTTGTAAAAAACATAAAATATGATTTAACTTCATAATCTTAGATAAATTTTCTCTTCTTGGATCAATAAACAATGTCTTGAAATGCCATACAACCAAACTATAATGTCATTAAAAAATCTGGATTTACTCCCATCACCTATTTTCATATCCCAAATGATATTAATGTTTCTCTTGTGATTTTAAAATTATTAAAAAATTAGAGTTATCATCTCTGAGTTCCAGCCAAATAGTTATGCTTTGTAATCACCACTGGGCCTCCAAAGCTAGAAGAATGTTTCTTTTTTCCCCTTCTAGATTGCTTATCCTAGTTTTTCTTCCTCATCATAGTCACCCTCAACCATAGCCTCACAAAAAATAAGAAATATATCTCTCTATTTGAATGAGATCTTGTTATTTGTATCTATACTTGTTAAAATCCCAAAGTAGAAACAACTAATTTTAATTTAAACTATTATAAAATAGAAAGTAAGCATTGTTACCCTAGTTCTTATCATATATGTTCCATAATTCTTCAATGAAAGCTTTGAATTATTCATCTTCCAACCAATTGGGGTTAAAATTTAATGGAATTTGTGGCTTTTTAACTTCATTTCGAATTTTAAGCAACACATGTTTCAACACAAGATCTGATATTCTCTCACTCTATGATAATATTTTATACCACTAAGAATAGGTCCAATATTTTGGATACTATGTCATCACCCACCCTATTATTTATCCAAATAGGAAAAAAAATTATTGGATCCACATCAAATAGACCTTTCTCCTCTATTTTTTTAAATAAAATGACATGTTTGAGCATCAAGTCTAATTGTTTTCCCCCAAACCTTAGCTCTTTTTAAGGTAAAGTTTAGATTACCACCAAAAATTAGATTCTTGTGCTTCATGAAATCCTTGGCTAGAAGAGAATCCTAGTATTGTGTCTTGCTCTTGTATGGCCCATAGATATTATCTTCAAAAAATGATTTTCCCAAATCCATAAAGAAAATATCAACTCATAAACCTAAGATAAATAACACGGAGTTGAGTAGCTTGAAGGACCTCTTCTTCATATTCCAAAATTAAACCTCTAGATCTTCCTTCAAAATCTAGAGAGATAAACTACCGCTACCATTTTTTTTTATTTTTCATCCCCCCTAGTTTGTTTTAAAAATAAAATTCCATATGATTTAATTGAACGAATCTATGTTGGGTAGTTTTTTAAGAGTTACTACCTAAACCCTATATATTGAGAGAGATAATTATCATGGGCAACCATTCCCAAGGGTTTTACTTGCTAGAAGTACCCCAAAAATAGTTTTTTTATTCCCACTCAAACTCTCATAGTGTTTGATAATTTTATTAACTAATTTAGGATTTCCTTCTCAATATAGAAGAAATCCCCTCTTTGCCATCTAAACTTAGACCCCTTCCACACCTAATTCCTCCAAAGTTATTGTCTTCTTCTAGGATCTAAGATAATATTTGCTTTCTCTCATACTATACTCACCCTCCAAAGAAGAAGAGGAATAAGGAGTTGTGTTCATAGAGATAATATGAGTTTTGTAAGGGAAAGCATATGCATTTGGAGATAAATGCCTATGTACAGGAGGGTTAATTACATTTTCACAACCATCCAAGCTCTTGAGATTTTTTTGAATCATCCCATCCTTATTCCATAACATATAGAGAGTAGAAACATATTCACCTAGCACTATCCACTTATCCAAACAAATATTAAGTGGACTAAGGAGTTTATGAAGGGGAGAAGAGGGATTATCCATAAGAACATAAGTTGAGAGAGGATCATCCCTTCCATCCATATAAGACTATTTACATTCTTAGACTAAACCACCAACTCCTTTAGACCCTCATCTTTTCTAGCTCTCTAATCTCCATCCCTACTTCCAAATTGAAAAGCCTTGGAAAGCTCCTTTTCAATTAATGCTTGTCTTACCTGTATCACAACATATTATGCTAAGCATTCATTATCTTGTGTAGCCTCATAACTAATAACCTCTTATATTAATTTTTTCATAGTGGTTGTTGTCTCCTTTTTGATATAAGGGTTATCCTTCTCAGGTCTTCATACCTTATATTGAAATTCAAAGAATAATCTACCACTAAATGACCATAAGCATGACAATGAATGCATCTAAAGGGAGCCTTCACATAATTGATAATCCAAATAAATATCTAATTTACACCAATGATCTCAATTACTTTTGGAGACCCTCATTTATGTTCATGTCCATAAATATTCTAGATATGGAGTGAGATGTCCCCTTTAATTGACCTTCATACCAATCCACCAATGAACCTATAAAATTCCATATTTTTCTCATGATTCTATTAGACCATAGATGCAATGGTAGACCAACCATTTTGATCTAGATAGGTGGATTCACTTTATATTCAATATTGTGGTCAAATCACTATGTCCATATCTTCAAATATAAAATAACATAATCCCAATTAGATATTTACCAGAGAATATGACAATATCCCAAAGTTTTAAAAGTAAACACCAACCAACCATATACTAAAGAGTAAAAACTTGGGTGTACCCTAGGATAGGACCCCAAACCTTTTCAAGCCAAATTCCTAGTGACTTCTCTATATATTCATTCCAAAGTATCTATTTATTATTGCTTCCATTTCAATAACTTAGACGTGATAATATCCTCCCATAAAACCAAAATTTTCCTACCTCTCTTAGTTTAATGCACCTTTTATTATTCACCCCTAGTGAAATATTCTCATCCTCACTGCATATATATTAAGTATTATTAGTTCACCCCTATCAATATAGCCTCCTAAAAACCTTGACTTATAAAAATAACAAGGTGTTTGAACATGTTCAAATTGATTTAACACATCACCTTATCTCACCTCCATAAAAACTACATCCCCTCCTTGAGTGTTCAAGACATAAGAGACATGCGAAACCTTATCAATTTATAAATAAATATGCGAGCTTGAAACATTAGGATATTTCATAACCTCATCATAATGAGAATGGTATGGTGGTATTGTATTATGATTAAACAAGTTTTTTTAATCCAAATATTTTGACCCCATCATGTCATATTTATCATGTATAGCCTCTATTAGTTTTTGACCTAGGTATTTTTTCCCAAGTAGACTTCCAATGGAATCACCTAGGAATGGGGGCACATCCTCCTTAACCTTATTAACTAAGGGAAATATATTTTTTTCCACTAAGTCTTACAACAACTTTTGAGGAATAATACTTAGATTTCCCTCAAAAGATGCCACACCTCTCTCTAATGTCCACTTATCAATCAAATCTACCTCCAATGGAAAATTTTAATCCTCTCCAAATGGATCTTGAGAATAATTTAGTAAATCATATTCCTCCTCTACTCAAATCCCCCAACCATCCTCCAGTAATCAATAATAAAATTGCTAGTTTTTCATTGTTTTTATTTCTCAACAAATCAATGAAAGTTGAAATGAATATTTGAATAACTAAAAGAGATAGAGAGAGGTTGCTTATCCTCCAAATATTATAATCAATAGTGTCACCTTTTGAATAGTCATTATATTCCAAGATATCATGTTCTTAGAGTCATTTTTTCAATCAATTGGTGAACATCTTAGCACTTCAACATATTGTCAATCACTTGTCATGCATCCTAAAAAAATGAATAACTATTCAAATCCTATCAAAATCACAACTTAATCCTATTAAAAACTTCAAAAAATTCCTTATTCAAAAAATTTCCCCTTTATGTAACCACCTTTTTTTGCCTTAACTCTATACCCTAGCTTTGAGAACCTTTTTCTCTCTACCATCCCTAGCTCTTGGTCATGCCTCTATGAGCTTATGTTCTCTCTGCTTCTCTCTTTCTCTCTACAAGTTATGTTACTCCTTAAATCCCTACAATTTTTTTTGTTCCATGTCATAATTATACATTTTTTAAAGGCTCACATAACACTTTAAAACTAGCTTCACTTCACATATTTTTTAGTCTCCATTTTGATCGAAATTCCTTTGTGGCATTTTTTCAAACAATTTTCATGCAATCTCTTCTAATGACTTGAATAAACATTTAAAAATAGTGGAAGAATGATTTTTTTCAAAAATATAAGTTGCAAGTGGTATTTTCATAAAATGCCCATAGATCACCTACAACTCAAAACCTAATCCTCCTTGCAGATGGACATCTATAACTTTAGACACCTCTTATGGATCGAAATGACCTCTTCGCATATATAGGGGATGATAAGGTTGTGAGTAAAAAAAAGCTAATAAAAATTATTTAAGTGGCTCCTATCATAAAAATTTGGTACTTAGAGTCATGTATGCTTATATATATATATATATTTAATTACAACTAGTTTATTCCACATTTTGGTTAAAACTAGAATTAGGGTAAACATAAATGGTAAACAATGATGCATTTGCACATTTAGCCTAGGGTTTATAAAACCCTCTCTTATTTGGGGCTTGTTTATTTTTTAGATTCTAATCCTAGGGTTATTTAATCTTCTTAACCCCTTGCCTTGTGTATGGATTGTTTGATTGGCATTATAGTCTACATTGGCAAACTGGATTAGAACATAATTATTGAATACATTGTTCAACATAATTATTCTTGAAAACCATAATTAAATTTATGAAATTATATATGAAGTCAAGGAGATCATTAACACAACATATTATAATATAAATCTCCTATGGTTTGTTCTTTTAAATCATCTATACTTTGCAACACCTGTTTGAATCATATGTGTATGTAAAGTAGTGAACCTATCTCAATTATAAAAGGTAAGACCCAACCCTTGAAAAATATTATCATAAGTACAACTATTTTTACACATGACCTAATAACTATGGTTCATTCCATAAATAAGATTCAAAATAAAATAAAAAACCTAACTCTAAATGTCGAGTCAATTAAAGTTAGCATTGAACAATCACATCCTAATGTTTTAGAACCAACACAATTTATCACTAGTGACCGATACCAATACATTTGTGATGATTATTTACCATTAAATTAAAAATTTATAGGGTGTCCATATGACCTTATCCACATATATTAATGCCTGATAAGGCATATCATTGGATTCAACACATACATTTTTTGACATATTTATTGTGCCATAGTCATGTACATAGATTTTGTTCTTCTATGTGTTGTGCATTACATGTGCCTTCATCGTACTACGTAATATTTAATAAATTTTAAAAAAAAATCATTTAGAAAATAAAAACATAGAATAAATTATTCACCTTTATCTTGGTCATATGATATACATCATACCTATCTACATATGCTAGAGACTTTTGCACATCCATGTTTTCACACTTGATTTTCATGATAGACCTTTATTTAGGTGAGAGGTGTATAATCTAGCTCTATATGCTTATGGATACATTTGTGATGGTCCCATGGGGGTAAATTGTGTAGTTATTTCATAATTAACTAGTAACATCATTTTAAACAATCAAGTTTTATATATAGAGCTACCTTTACATGCATCATGTTTATTATTAATTACTTGCATAGGGTATACATATTTTATCTATGTGCATGGATCTATACATGTTTATTTTCATATTATTATCACCATCCTCAAATATATGATAATAATTCAAGACTATTTATTGAGTTTGATTGCATTCTTTTATTTTTTTAGACTTCACATGGTGCTTGCCTTCTATTTTTCAGTAGCATTCTTCTAGCCACTTTTGCTTGTTAGATTTCATTGGTCTTGACCACTTGACTATTTATCCTATTCTTAGCACTTCAATAGTATTCTTGATGATGGTAACATAGTTATTAGGGCATTTTATCATAACATGCATTGAGTTACAAGGGAAGTTAGGTGCTTAGAATATTCCTCATCTCATTTCTTCAAGTATACAAGCCTTTTCTCCTTTTCTTTCTTGTATAACCTTATGCTTTCATGTGCTAGTTTCTATTTATTCTACATATATAACTACAAAAAAAAACACATGGTTTCATACATGATCATATATATTTACCTACGGGGTTATCATACTAAAGCATGATCTCTACTAACTCTATCTATATATACACCTTTTCTTTTGGGGGCATGGTACCCTCACATATTTCTCATTGATGTATTTTGAGTTTCTTTAAACATGAATTCAGTATAATCTTCCCATAGAGGAATGACACTTTTAGTTTCATCATACACATTGTACTGATTATACATTTATCACTTTACTACTCCATATCATTTGCATGCCTTGCCTTATTATACTATTTGGGGATTTCACATCCTTAACACCGTTTACATATTCACATTGCTCGATTATAATACACAATATTCACTTGAATATATTTTCCACGTTGGTGTGCATGACTCATATTCATTATGGGGGAATTTTACACATGTATGTTTTTGTTTTACCCTAATTTAATTAATATTACTTAATATAATTAAGATAGAAACTAGTATGTGAATTCAAATTATTAAATAAGGCATTTAAGAATGAATCTAAATGTAAATGCTTGAAATATATTTTAATAATTTGACAAGTGGCATATGTTAAATATAATAATTTAAAAACTAGATAAGTAGCTAATTGTTTTGATTGATTGTTTGACTATGACTATGTTATGAGAGTGTAAAATAAACTAAATCAAGCATGTGGTTCTACATTTATAACTATGTTTCTTTTTGCATAGGGTTAGTTCCATCTACTTTGGATCAATATCAATTTTTGATACTGATCTATGTAGAATAGAGAATCTATGACTAGATGATCACCTTTGCTTATCTCTAAAAGCTTTATATGTGTGAAGTCGAACCTTGATGATGCATAAAACTCAAAAAATTAGTATCCTTCACCTTAAAAACCTAGGTATGCTTATGAGGGCTATAAACTTGCAAGAACTAAGAAAGTGTAATTGGACGATATGAATCCAATCACCCCCATTGATAATTTATCATTGCCTATGTATATGATACTCTAAGGAGTAAAATCAATCTACACGTAGTTCTCCCATGTAGTGTGATTACGCAATTTTACTTATTTGTTATATGAATGAAACTAATGATTTATCTTTGATACTTGAAAATGTTTACTATGACTTGGAGTTGGTATGATTCAAACTTGGTGTGGGTTGCTTGTAGTGACTAATTTAAAAATTGGGAAGAACAAGGTAGTTTCTATCAATATGAAATAGGTATAGATGTGTAAAAAATAAGTACCAAGTCCTCTATCAATTGAGCCCTTGATTTGGATGTATATGATTCTAATAGGGTAATTTTACATGACATCAACATTGTGTATGGGATAACCTTAAGGAAATATTTATTTTTAAAAATTAGTTGTTTTTAGGAGAGGGTCACTATTATCAGGCACAAGTTAGTATCAACTAGTGATATTGATCTAGTCTAATAGTAGTGACCCATGAATAGGAGTAAACTAAGCATCTAAGCATGTATATGAAGGGTAGTTTGCAAGTTTAAACTAAATAATTAGGTTTATTTAGGTGTGTAATAACAAAATATAATGGATTAAACTCATAAAGTAACATGTAGATGTGAGATAATGATAGGTTAAGACCATATTTATAAGTGTAATTCATGTGTGTTAAATGTATGTTTGTCATTGTCACATAATTAATACTATATTTTAGTATCTATAAATTCCCCCTTTATTTTAGTAATGTATTTGATATAGTAAAAATAAAATGTAAACCTAAGTGTGTACAACACACTTTGTCTTTGGCAGGAAGCTCCAATTATGCAGGTCGCTAGAAAGTAAAACATATAAAAAACATATGGTACTTAATGTCCATAATTTTAAAATTAAAATCTAATCCCTAAATTTAAAAAATAAATATCAAGGAGTACACTCGTGTGTTGGTAAGAACCATGTTTCCCTTTAACCTTGTTTGAGATGATGTTTCCTTGTTGAAGCATTAGATAAATATGGTTTTTGTTGAAGCACTTTTAGAGGGGTTCCTTTTGTTGAGCCATGAAGAAATTAAGGCTGATCAAACCCCAATTTTTTTTAAATATACAATCCCTTGGGTTGTGAAGATAATGTGTCCCAACCCTCATAAATGTGGGGAGAAGCACGCAATGTATTGATCCAAATAACTACTCAAAGATGATAAAGATGACAACCACATGATGGGTTCACTATAAGTAATGTCATGGCCATTGAGTGTCATCGAAACTCAAAGTAAATTACCCATAAAAACATGAATCAAACTATTGTAGATGGATTTATAGATTCAAAAAAATTCATTACTCAGTGTAGATTGAAAAAGTGTTTATAAACAAACAATTGTAATATGTCATGCCCAAAAATTTTGTCATAAAACCCATATAATTTTTTAATCTTTCTTTAGTATTATTTATTTATTTATTATGGTTGATTTATGTTTAATTATTGTGATTTGGTCAATGCATAATTGAAATGTGACACTCACAATTATTATAATATCTATTTAATATATTTGATTGCTATCATGAGTTCTCTCTAAGATTAGAATATAAGTATAAGAGATTAAAATCAAATCAATATATACCATCCTAATTTAAGGAAGTGAGACAAGTCATATTATTAATAAGTAATGAATTATAAATTTATTGATTTAAAGGATCAAAAATTTATTCACACATAACCCAATCAACACCTAAGGGGAACAAAATGAGTTTGAACAATAATTAATTAACACAAGGTTATCACTTTAAGGCTCATCAAAGGAGATTCATCTAACACTATACAAATCTACTCTTAATTTATTAGAGATAAATAATCCAGCCAATTTAAAGTGAAATGGTTGGCAACAACCACACAATTATTAAATGCAAACTTAAATTAAGATTAAGCATATATATCCAACCAAAGACATATGAGACCAACATGAAGGAAGACAAAAAAACACCCCTAACCTAGCCTAAGAACCTAGACCTGGTGCCCCTACCATAACTTGGGCAGCCTACATATCCACTTCATAGAATCAAGTTTTGATGTAATTCTCCTTATACTTATGATGTCCTCCTCCATGAGACATAATCACCGAATAAACATTGATGATCTAAGCTAACAAGGGAACTAGTATGTCACTCAGATGAGCTTCTAAATCTCTAGTCATCTATTCAAAAGAATGACACATATTAAATTCATCAATCACAATTTATAACATCACAAGGTGTGTGTGTTTACCCAAGCACTTTCATGCAACATCACAATAAGAGTTAGGCATGCTTAAGAACTTATATTTTCTTATTCCAATGGGGTCAATGACTCAACAATATATGACTTATGTTGCTCAAAGAAACTTCATCTCCTGAGAGAGTCTCTAAAGGTGATACCAAGGTGATAATGACATAAAATAACTCATTCACCAAATAATCAATGAGGGTCACTATCCTGCAATAATTAACCAACTAACAAAACCACATGATTGAAACTGACAATAAATACATGCATGAAGAAGATAACCATATCATTCATGATTAATCAAACATACTAAGAATTAGATGCTTTAAGAACATGTTCTAATAACACACTAAAGTTACTTTTTAGTTGCCTACACTAAGAGGGAATCTAAGGCTTAGTTATCTAAGCATGTTCTCCAAAAACATTCTTAAGTTAGTTGATAAGACCCACACAAAGGGGTATTCTAAGGGTTAGTATGTTGAGCCCACACCCATTCCCTGAGCTACCTATATATCTATGGTGATCGCATCACACATAGAATCAATGTTGGCTATAGTTCAATTGTTCCTAAATGAAATTATTAGTTTATATGTGAAGACAATCAATCTTCATTAATCAACTACATGACTAAGCGTAACATCGTTACCATTTACAATTAACACTACAACCACTAGTTAGCCCAAGCACATCTAAACACTGCTAAGAATTATAATTACTTCCATACATATGGGAAGAATGCACATATATAAATCTAAGCTCGACTTCAAAAACCAAGACTCGTTTCAAGGATACAAACCAAAATGACTTCAACTAGGCCCTATCTTAGGTCCACCCATTGGCAACTAAGGTCAAACTCAAACATTTACAATTATGGCTCTAAATTCAAACTAAGGCAACAAGTATAAAAAGGACATAAAATAGTGTAGAGTATCCATGACTCAATTATAAACACTAAATGACATTAAAACAAACATCATGATAAAAGACCCTACCAAATGAGACAAAACACAAATTTTCACACTAATAATCAGGTACAAAAATATGTCTATATTAAATTTGATATAAGAGAATAAATTTTTATTTTCAAGAAAACTAATTATCTAAGCTATAAATATTACATTTTAAGGTAACAAAATATTTTTATTGTGAGAAAGACAATGGTTTAGTCTACCATTCCATAATGACTTTAATTACTTAGAAAATTATCTCAAATTTCTAAAAAACTAGCTATGGAATCACTCTAGGAAAAATAGTGAATCTAATAATAAAACTTATTTTATTCTTTTAATAATAATATAAATCTATTATAATTTGTTTTTAACTTTTATAATTTAAAAATACCATTTTACAACTTTTTATATTTTAAAAATATCATTCCTACATATTTTAACTATGTCGATTTCAAATTGACTTCAGGGCTATAAATAAGAATTAATTTTATTTCTGTAAAATGCCTCCAGAAATGGCCTCAAATGACTGCTACTAAAGATGTAAAAAAATTATTTAGCGATTGTTGAAGAATTCCACAACTTAAAAAAATCATATTCAAATATTTGTTCTGATAAAATCCTAGTTTTCTCAACTATTATAATTTCGTTAAACAACTAATTAATTAATTCAACATCTTAAACTCAGTTAATTAAAACATCTTGCTAAATAATTAATAAATGTTATTCCACACACTTTAAATAAATGACTCCCTATCTTTATTAATCTTAACCCACTTAATTCTTAATTAATATTATTTAAAACACCTTAAAAGGAAATAAATAAATTTTATTCTCGATCAATTCTTTAAAATAACACTTTTTATAGATGTCAGTGAGAAAGAATTAATTAAATTTAATTAGAAAAATTAATTAATAAACTATTCAATTAATAACATGTAAACAAGTCAAAAGTAAATTTAAAAGTGAGAAGTCTTTTGTCACTTCCAAATGGAGGATCAATTAATAATCTTTGGATTGAATGATTTTAAGTCTTAGGATTTAGGGTTCCAAGTGTTGCCATAGATTTCCTTATAATCAAAATAAAAATTTGTATTTTTTTTAAAACCCATTTCTCATTTTACAATGTTTTCAATTACAAGTGGATTATAGGGAAGCAAAAGCCAAGAGGTTGAATTCCAAACAAAATATAATCTAATTATTTTAAGTTTGAACATATATTCTTTATATATACCATTTTTCAAAACTCATGTATACTCAGATCATAGTTATATATTCTTACATATACATATTCTATACATATATTTCCAAAATCATTACATACACACATAAAAACGCACACACACATACACACAAATTCTAATGAACAATAATATTAGCTATAATTTTATTTTTAATATTATTATTATTATTATTATTATTATTATTATACTGTAAACAATAATAAAATTACAGCATAACATTATTGTTCATTAGAATTTGTGTGTGTATGTGTGTGTGTTTATAATAATTATCCATTCACCATGGTCGCCCTATGGTCTCCAGCCTCCCAAAGAAATAATAGGGTTAAGAGGGTGGGTCGACTAGCCCGACCACCCTCTCGTTTCCTACAAAGGAAGGGGATGGGGTTGGCACGGTCATGCCCCTTCCTCTACCCACTTTTTCTTTTTTTTTAAATATATCTATATTTTTTATTATTATCATTTTTTAAAATTTATTATATACCTTTTTTTAAATAAATTTAATATAAAACCCTAAAAATCTCCTTTTATTTTTTTATTTTTTATTTCAATGTAAATCAAATACCACACATATTTTTTTAATATATGTATTATATCGATCATTTTAACTTTATCATTATTTTATTTAGATGTATATTTAAATAGATATAATAATATTATTTAGACTTTAAATACAAATTATTATTATTTTGATGAAATATATCTATATATTAACTCAATAGAAATATAAAAATAATTCACAAAAAATTAAAGGTGGTATGAAAGCACACCACGCGATCACACTAGGTAAAGCCTAAGAACCAAAAATAAAAGCACCATAAACAACTAGGTCTAACTTAGGAACAAGTCATAACATCATAAAAAAGATAATTTTAGTAGCAAGAGCAAAGCCAGAAGTTAGAGGATCCATATCATTAGGACCCCAACCCAAGCTTGGGAAGTCATTGCCATCTGGAATAGGCTCCTAGCTAGTAGCTTAAGTAGTGTCTTTGTCATCTTCATCTTCTTGTATCTGAATGGGTGAAATGGCCAGAGAGAGCTTGGGGAACTTGTCTATCATGTTTGACTAACCTCCAAGTGGTTTCCCCCAAGCATCCAAGTGCAAAGGAGGAGGAGGAGGATCATCCCAACCATCTTGCCCAATAGGGGAAGGAGGCAGACACTGCTACCCTCACTACTGCCCAAAAGGGGTAATGCACTGGTATGGGGTACCATTATGAGAGCAACATCGAGAATGGTTATGATGGTGCCCACCATGAGGTGGTAGAGTAATTCTATCTTCCAATCTAGAATCCTAGGGCAGAGATGGTGTTACACAAGCCATTACAAAATGAGCATCTCCCCAATGAGTAAGGAGATCATGAAGGTGCCCAAGCTCTATAACAACTTTGTTAGCTTGAACTTGAATCTGAAAAAAAACATTCAAGATGATAGAGGATTTTCTCAAATCATAAATATTACAATCGAAAGAAGCATTATTAAACACAACATTATTTCTTTCTTTCCAAAGCCAGAAGAAAATCTCCACTCTAATATAGTTTTATTTTATTTTCCCTTCTAAATTAAATGGATAATATTATATTTATTTATTTATTTTAAACATTTTAATTTATGAGATTCAACTTATTTTTTATTATTTTCACTTAAATAATATAGATAACATGATCATTGTATACCTTTCTAAAACAAGTAAAAAACACAATTCTTTTACCACATAAAAATCTAGGATGAACAATTTTATTTATTTAATTTTACTTTCAAGTTTTTAATTTTTATGAGTTAAGAGAGAGTAAAAGGAAGAGGATTATTATAGATTTATTTAATTTTTTATTATTATTTATTTTATTTTATTTTTTCAAATAATAACCAATAATTTTTTTTTAATAATTAAATAAAAGATAAAGAATGACATTTTCTTCAATAAGCAACATACAATTTAAATAAATTATTTTCATTTGCAATACTGATCTCATGTAAAATACAAGGAAAGGAAGAGAGTGGAGAGATTTTATATTCTCTATAAGGGATTTTAACAAACTCAAAAGAACAAAAATTCATTTAAAATTTGATTATTTCAAGATATAAAAGGGGATTAATAACATGCAAGTCATTTTCATTTTCACAATGTCAAGGAGAGATATTGGTAAGGATTGAAAGAGAGAAGGAGAGAGAGATAAGCATAAAAACAACACTCTAATTCTAACTTATTTTTTTCATCAATATTTGATAAATTAAACTAATATTTCCATTACATAAGTACTAAGATAAGGCCTGCCTTCCCTTTATTTTCCTTGAAAGAACTTATGTTCCCATAGCTATATTACCATCTTCTCAAGCTTCCAACAAGATCCCAAAATTCAAAACTCCATCAATCTTCTCCTCCTCCTTCCAACAACGTATCCGGCTATTGTTTCCCAAAACTCCACCAAAAAAATGAGTCCCCCCAAAACCACCCCCAAAACAAGACTATGGGCATAAAACATAAATTCTAAAAAATTTATCAAAAATATTTTTCACTCAAGCCAATATATGAGAGTACTTTTTTTACAATAGTCACATTATGTCTTACAATCTCATACCTCTTCTTAATGACTTTACAAGCCCATGTGAGCTTATTTTTGTAAGTCATCCACTTAGCACAAAGTCAAAAGGGTCTCTTATACTCAACAATAATTTATTTTACATTGTCCAAATTTACTCTCCATGAACACACCCACCCACCCTACTCTAGGTCCTAACTTAGCTCCTCTAGCCTTCCTAGAGAGGCTAGGTACAAGTTGTTAATAAAATCTATTATAAAATTCCTCATAATTTATGTAGATTTAAATATTTATTGGATTATGATAAAAGAGATTATTTTAATAAGTAAAGTTCTAAAAATAAGGGAGGGAACAACATTTAAATTCTTTCACATTTGAAGGCTCATCAAGATACACAAACACACGATGACAACAAGGTCACAGAGGTTCAAATATAGGGGAAATTACAGTAATAGTGTTCACTACAAAAGGTATAAATATGTATAAATCAGTATCATGTCTCTTTGGAACTGTGTGAATTTTAAACTACCATAGTATTTATGTGCATGAACCAATATCATACCTAATGAATCTAAAAGTGTGTATATGTTCTTGAAAAAATATCATGCCCCCTAAAATTGTAGCAAATGATATAAAATGTTATGCATCTATATGTTGAATCTGAGAAATTGTATCTTAAATTATGTAAATGTAAAAAAACTTGTAATTTATGTTCTTGTAAACTATGTAGATATATCCATACATATGTACTCAAGTGTGTATAAATTTGTACTCAAGTTTCTATAAAATAAGTGTTGTCACTTTGAGTTTCACCCTTTGAGGAGGTGTTTCAAGCCTCCTCACCCAATTGACACAATGGGAACATTTCAAGGTTGTGGGTGACCTATGGTTGAAGTGAACCTCCAAAGAGGGTCGTTTCCCTTAGTGAATCACCTAATATAACACTACAACTACTCAAATTTCAAGAGAAAAAGAGAAAGAGAGAGAAGGGAGATAAGGAACTGAAATAAAACATTGATGTATCATTAATGTGATCCTTAGCTTATTTGAAACCTACACAATGAAACCTAAAAATAACTACAACATACACAACTCACTTTTGAACTACCTACTATAAGTGTTTCATATATAGGTAGAGAGAGATATGGCATCATTAGAAGGAGAAACATTCATCATCACAACTAACTCTACATAAAACATAAGCCTACATAGACTATGAGCTACAAAAGAGAGTTCACGTACATAGAGGTGAAGAAATTAAACAACAATCAAAGGGGAAATGAACTTCACCACAAGGAAAAATCAACAACTTAGAAAATACACAAAATTCAAGCCATGAGAAGGCAAAATTACCTCCAGTGGGAATAAATTTGACCCACTTCACATAGGATGCATATTAATCAAGAGTGAATGTCATTCCCCACATGTGAAATGTCAAAATATGTTCCACCTCTTTATCTTTGTCTCCCACCTTTCCCCTAAAGTCCAAAACAACTTTTTGACTTTGTCTAGACATGAAAATCATGGGCCTCTTTAGAAATACGACCCATATCTTTCCCATGTGACTCACATCACATGAAATATTCTATATGGGTCATGCCACATTATCTATAATCTACCTAAGCACTATGCCACATCACAACTATGTCACATCACCATGCATAGTCATTATGAATAGTAATTATGAATAGTGTTTATGTGAATAGTGTTTTGTGAATAGTAATCTTGCTCCCATTAATAAACATGGTGTGAGCTTGTGAAGATCAGGTAATATTTACAATCCATGTTGCATTCAAACGCTGACTGAAATAGTTAACAGTTAGTGTATATGCATGACATATACCCCATAATTTATATTGATATGTATAATATTTGTCACATATTTTACCTCATACTATTTGAACTATTATAAATCTTTGAAATTTGTATTCTATACACAAGATATGATTTTTTATGATCATGGAAGTTTTTATCCCTATGACAATCCCATTGTAGTGTCTCCCTTTTGAGGTGATAGATGTGTCTTATAAGTTATCTCAAAATAAAAATTAATTGTATCATGTAATGTATAAATATAACATCATGTATAATCATGTGAACATGTGGAGATTATGTCATCATAGTAATATATATTTAAATAAAGACATGTATATAACATATGTAATGCAAGACATATAAATGACATGTCTAGATAGATATATCAGTGAAATATAGATGTATCAGTGAAACACATAGTTATAACCATCACCAAGAATGTAATTGAAAAATACTACATAGTAAAGGTGCATGATATGGATCATTGCACCACTCAATCTCAACAAGCTTAAGATTTAGTGTCATATATGAGACCAAAGGTTACATACAAAGGACATGAAGATGTTATGACAAATAATGCTAAGGGCCACACACAAGGCAAATAAATATGTCATAAACAATGGACATAAATTTATCACAATACACAAACTCAAGGGCCACACATAAGGGACATAAATATGTCACAAAAAAATCTAAAGGGCCATGCACCAAATACAAGTAAAAAACTAGACTATCATACAAGAGAGTAACAACATCACTGAATCATGGAACCAATAAAGACTAGTCTACACTATTCATATGTATCAATGTCACATCTATGTAATACTATGTAAGATATGAGTAACTAGAAAGACATGTGTAAGCAATATAGATAGTTTAAAATGGTATAAGAATATAGAATGATATAGCCTATAATAGTGAACATGTGGAATAAGATGCCCCTGATATCATCATGGCCAATGGGTAGAGGAAAGTACTGTCAGGAACCTAGAACAATAAACATGCTCCGATGCCTACTTAGTCAGGATCTTGCTCCACCAATTAGAGCACATATGATTACTTCTTTTATTAGCAACTAAACATGGAATTTAACCAGAATCAATAAGTAACTAGAAATATGAAACAACACAGGAATTGAGAGACAATACACAATTGTATTAATAATCACTCAGAAGAATATACAATAAAGAAGATGCCACTTCTTCCATCTCAAAGGTTCACCACACCTCAAGACCTTCTTCCCTCTCTCTCTTGGTCACAACAATCAACTCCAATACAAAATTGATGTTCACCTCTCCAACCAGTCAGTAACACGCTGCCAGTACATCAAGTACACAACCGTACTCCAAGTAGATCTCCTGCTCTCTGTTGCTACCTACAAATCACTAGACCTTACTCACCATTGTAGATCTCTTATAGAAAGTCATGCACACATGCTGACCAAGATCATACACATATGAAGAACCCTACTGATTCTCCAATCCAGTACCCACCTTGGTACTGTGGCACTAGGAGGAACGCACCATTGCTCTCTTCTCTCTGAAGAAGCTTATTGCTCTCTTACTCACTAGCTACAAGTTTTACAATACATCCCATGAGTCCATATATAGATCTCATGCTTACAATAATTAGACTAACCTAATTACAATAATTAGACACGCAACTCAAGACCAAAAATATCCTTTGCATGCAAACACTTGGTTCAACAAACTAACTGTCTATGGAACAAGCAGTTCTAGAACTGCCACAGGCGACCAACATCGGTCCCTTACTGCCTAGAGGTGACCGACATCAGCCGACATCCTGCCGATGTCAGTTTCCTTCCTATCCACCTTGCCGTCATCGGTTGCCTTGTGCACTACACTCTGCCGATGCCAGTCTCCCTGAAACTTAGCAACCTCCTCCCTGTTTGCACCAGTTGAAGCTTTTAGCTCCACATCCTAACAATATCCCACTTGGAGACAATAGCTACAACTGTACCTGTATCTATACACTATCTAATTTGTACCCTGGCTTGTATCCCTTTTCAAGATCAATCCTGAAGACTAACCACCACACCCTGTGATGCTCTAACCTTTGTGCCTTTGTCATCCAAGTACCCTGTTGCATCCGCATCTATAAACCTATGTAGAAAACAACTTGACCCTGCATAGCATGTCAACCTACCGTTGATCCCTGTAAGAATCCACTGAACTGCCCTTCAGTACCTCTTCCTTGAATTGGCTCCATACTTTCTGACAACTCCCACTACTTTGGGAAAACTCAAGTCTACACTAGAGCTCATGTGATTTTGAACACTTGTTCTAAGCTCTGCTTGAACTGTCCAGCCCTTGGTGTGCTTTCTGATTCTGCATCCTGCATCATGAACCCCACAAACACTGTCTTCACATCAGCTCCCACTGAAGATAAAATCTCCATGTCTCTTATGCCAAAGAATTTTGCTGCTCCAAATTCTTCATGACACACCTCTGAACTAATCTTACCCTTAGCTCAGCAAATCCCCGTATGTACAAACCTGCTAGCAAATAACCCACATACAGTAACTAGATAATGTTGCAATCATCATCCACCTGGTAAGACAAACACAATAGTTACACTGACATTGACTGAAGCCATGCTTAGTCATCCACCTATCAAACCTGTACCACTGTCCTGCAGCTTCCTCAAGACCATATACCTTGGCCTTCCATCTCACGTATCCATCCACTCTCTTCTTTAACTTGGGAATCCATTCTATCTCTCAGTGCTTACTTCCAGCTGACAACTCTACCAACAAATACCTGTTTGGTTCTTCTCTAAAGACTCACACTCCTCATCCATGCCAAGCTCCCACTATATCTGGATTCTACCTGCATTGCCTCTTCCATCTTCCTGGTTCTTGACCATCAATAAGCAATATAAAGAAGGTGAACAATGAATATGAGGTTCACATACCTTTTCTGACCTTGACATGAGCGTTTGAGACTTGTTGACAGCTAGTTGTCCGCCCACTATCCGTACCAGTGACCGATCTCAGCCATCTCCCAGTCTACTCCCAACTGATGTCGACTCCCTGTAATGACCCTAACTACTGACGTCATTTCCCTAGCCGATGCCGATGTCCTTTCTACTGACATCGGTTCCTTCATGACCGATGTCAGTCTTCATTCTGTCGACGTCGGTTACTGTCTAACCGACACTGGTACCTGTGTTCATTTGTGAGGGATAACTTTTTACCCATGAGCTCTCCATGAATCAAAATCCTATTCAAATCAACATAGCTCTGCTCAGAATAATTCAGTCTCCTCACCTGATCTCTGTCCATCATCTCCTCCATGAACACCAAGGCTTTCTAGTTCTTTAGCTTGTCAAAGATATCTGACTTCCGCTTCAAAACCTGCATTCTCCTTCTACATATGTGACTAAGCCTATGAGGCCACATCTCTGCAACAGAAGGTGAATCAGTAATATAAGTAGATAGATAAAGGATACTTACTTTCTTACCACCATCTAATTCAAGTGTATCCGCCGTGAGAGTTACAGTGCATCTCCCATCACCCAAATTTCTTGAAGAAATTAGACTCATCTCCAAGATTGGTACCTGCATTACTTCTTTCAACCACTGTGTGTCATTCGTCTGCAATTTCAGCTTCACTTCCCCTTCGTCAATCATCTGACAAGGCTCTCTAACCCCTAAATAAATCTCTCCAAATTCTCCAAAGACATACCCATGAAAAGATGCTCTATTTTAGGCTGCATGGAAAGAGGCAAAATAATCTGTAAACAAAGATTCTACTTTATCTAGAGCAACCTGTGCAATGACCCCTGTAACATCTGCTTCTACACGTTGATCTTCTATCGACCAACAATCTCCTTTTACCTGCTCTTTCTTTTCATCAATCAGACCATTCATGATATTCAATTTCTCCATTCGTAGCTTACTTTCTTCTGCCATTGCTATACTCCCACTCAATCTGAAACCCCTATGAGTGACCTATAACCAAAAGCACTATCAGATCTGAAACCACCTATTAGTCAACCCAACCAAAAGCTCTGATACCAATTGTCAGGAACCTAGAACAATAAACATGCTTCGATGCCTACTTAGTCAAGATCTTGCTCCACCAATTAGAGCACATATGATTACTTTTTTTATTAGCAACTAAACACGAAATTTAACCAGAATCAATAAGTAACTAGAAATATGAAACAACACAGGAATTGAGAGACAATACACAATTGTATTAATAATCACTCAGAAGAATATACAATAAAGAAGATGCCACTTCTTCTTCCATCTCAAAGGTTCACCACACCTCAAGACCTTCTTCCCTCTCTCTCTTGGTCACAACAATCAACTCCAATACAGAATTGATGTTCACCTCTCCAACCAGTTAGTAACACGCTGCCAGTACATCAAATACACAACCGTACTCCAAGTAGATCTCCTGCTCTCTGCTGCTACTTGCAAATCACTAGACCTTACTCACCATTGTAGATCTCCTATTGAAATTCATGCACACATGTTGACCAAGATCATACACATATGAAGAACCCTGCTGATTCTCCAATCCAGTACCCACCTTGGTACTGTGGCACTAGGAGGAATGCACAATTGCTCTCTTCTCTCTGAAGAAGCTTATTGCTCTCTTACTCACTAGCTACAAGTTTTAAAATACATCCCATGAGTCCATATATAGATCTCATGCTTACAATAATTAGACTAACCTAATTACAATAATTATACATGCAACTCAAGACCAAAAATAGCCTTTGCATGCAAACACTCGATTCAACAAACTAACTGTTAGTGGAACAAGCAGTTCTAAAACTACCACAGGCGACCGATGTCGGTCCCTTACTGCCTGGAGGTGACCAACGTCAACCGACATCCTACCGATGTCGGTTTCCTTCCTGTCCACCCTGCCATCATTGGTTGCCTTGTGCACTGCACTCTGCCGACACCAGTCTCCCTGGAACTCAGCAACCTCCTCCTTGTTTACACCAGTTGAAGCTTTTAGCTCCACATCCTAACAAGTACAACATCTATATGTCCATATGTAACCTTAATGTCCTATATCACACTCATATATCATGAAATGTATGTGTATGAAGATAATATGCCATGAAAAGAATATGCCATCAACCAAACATGTCATAAATAACATATGTAAATAGTGTAATATAGTAATGATGTTATGTTCAGGTCTTTATTTTTTTTTTTGAAAATTTTAAATTTTTTATAATATATTTAATTTTTTTTTTAATATTTGAATGCTAGAAGGCAAGGCCAAGTATCAAGGCTCCAAAAATAAAAGAATGGGATGGATCTAAAAAACAAATCAACATGTGTCAAGGCATAGTGTGCACCAAATGTGAGAGCATAGCAGTGTGTGGGAAAGGAATGATAGGAATGATGAAGAAACATTCCAAACCAAGATTAAAAAGTGTTAATAATAAAAACATCAAATAAAAAAGCTATAAGTAAATGATTGTAAAACAAATCAAATCAAGTGTTATTCAGAATAAGATGCTAGTACAAAGGAAAGCCCTTACATAAGTAGGCAAGCCACAACAAAGAATTAGCCTAACTAACTAATGTGAGATAAATTCTCACATATAAAAAACTCACAAAAAAATGAAATAGCTAGCTAATACACTAGAAAACATAATAAATACATACTCTAACACCCCCCCCAAGTGAATCTAAGGGATAACAATAACAAAAAATCAAATAATGGTATAGCCATAGTATGAGTCCCGATAATTAGGATTGATAAGGTAATCATGTATAATATATATCCATGAAATGAATAAGGAATATGTCCACATGAACACCCCCCAAAGATAACTTTTGAAACCCAAGCATGTCATGTAATTCAAGGAAATGAGGTGATGTAAAAGGCTTCATGAAGGTACCTGCAACCTGTTATTGAGTCTGAATGTACTCCAAGAAAAGGACTCCATATTGAATGTGATGATGAATGAAGTACACATGTACCTCAATGTGCTTGGTTTTTTGATGCTCAATTGGGTTTTGAGATATGTGAATTGCACTCTAGTTATCACACTAAAGTATAATGGGTGAATCCTGCATGAATCCAAAATCTATCAATAACTGATGAAGCTAAAGAACCTACTGACTCATTGTAATTGTTGCCTTATATTTAGCCTCTATATATGAAAGTGTAATAGCCTAATTTTTCTTACATAACCAATTAATAGGTTAATAACTAAGATAAAATATGTAGCTAGAAGTGGAATACTTGTTATCAAGAGAACATGCCCAATCTAAATCATTATATCCAACCAACTAAGTAGAACCCCTAGTGTAGTGTAATCTAAAATGAGTGGTGCTTCATAAATATCATAAAATCTTCTTGATATCTTGATAATGACTATCATTAGGGTCATGTGCAAACCTATAAATAAGACCAAGTGCAAATGAAATGTTAGGGCGAGTATGGGTTGAATACATAAGACTTCCAACCACCTACCTATATAATGTAGGATCATAAATTGGAGTAGTACAAGAGGTAGTGAGAGTCACTCCAGACTGAAAAAGAGAAGGACTTGGATTGAAATCAACCATACCAAAATGTTGAATAATATCAAGGGTATACTTCTATTGACTCAAATTAATCCTTGTATCTGACTATGAAATTTGTAAACCAAAGAAGAAATGTAAAAGGCCAAGATCTGTCATGTCAAACTATGCTAAAAATGGCTACTAAATAGTCTAAATATGAGATGAGGATCTGCATGTGAGAAGTAGATCATCAACATAAAATATTAGTATAATAATGTCCTCCCTAATATGTTGAATATATAATGTGGGATTAGAGTGGCAGTAAACAAGGCCAGTGGAGAGAATAATAAATCCATCTTCTCATACCAAGCTTGAGGGTCCTATTTGAAACCATAAAGAGACCACCTAAGTTGACAAATAATAGAATAATCATGAACAAACTCAAAATTTTGATCCATATAGATTTCTTCATGCAAGAAAGCACTCTTAACATCCATCTGATACACTATCCAACCCTATGATGTAACAATAAAAGTACAAGTTAATATAATCCATCTTGGCAATATGCACAAAAGTCTTAGAGTAGGCAATACCTTTGACCTGTGAGAACCCCTTTGCAACAAGATGTGCCTTATACTTATCAATGGACCCATTAGCTACATACTTGGTGTGGTAAATCCACTTTCACTTAAACAACTTTCTTCCCTTAGGTAGAGTGACCAAATCCCAAGTGTGAATCTTCATCAATGAAGAATATTCATTTTTCATCAATCATCTCATTCCTATATCCCATGACCCTATGAAATAGATTATGAATCCATAGAGAATACCTGACACAAAAGTCTAGTACCCATAGAACATGCATGATGATGTTGAGTGGGTGGAACATCATGTTTGAAAGGTGTTACCTTAAAAACTATAGTACAAGCCCACCTAAGCATAGTGACAAAATTAGTATGAATAGGATCATCATCTTCTATAACCTCCTTAGGAATATCTTGAACTGGATCCTTAAAGAATGAATCCTTAAGAGGAGGTGAATCATTGAAATAAGAAGAAGGCATGGAAGAAGATGAAGAGGCATGAGATGTGAAATATTCATCAAACTATACATACATTTTAAAGTGAACATTATGAGTATCAAGATCTAAAATACAATAAGCTCTCATGTCCTCACAATACCTTACAAAAATCAAAGGTTTGCTCTTTTTATCTAATGATTTCATTTTCTTATTAGGTATAAACACCCAATTAAGGCTCCCAAAGACTTATAAAAATTAGACATCAAGATTGGTTCTAGACCAAGCCTCCTCTAGAGTCATATACTCAAGTGCTCTATGTGGTGTGCAGTTCTGAATGTAGTTTGCAGAATTAACTATCTCCACCCAATATATAGGAGGTAAATCCCATGAATGCATCATGTCATTGGCCATATCCTTTAACGTTTGGTTTTTTCATTCTACTAATTCATTATGTTAATGAGTATGTGCAATAAAATACTGGTGAACAATACCATGGGCTGCTAAAAAATTAGAGAACTCTCGACTGAAGTACTCCCCCCATTATCTGTATGAAGCTTCTTGATACAACTAGAAGACTATTTATCGACTAAAGCCTTAAATACTTTGAAGTGAGAAAAGACATCACTCATTTACTTAAGTAAATACACCTAAGTACACCCTGATAAATTATCAATAAAGGTAAGTACATACTTAGTTCTATTGAAAGAAGTAGGAAAGACCATCAAATCACTATGCACAAGCTCAAATGGTAAAGAAGCCCTTGTGGACATACCCTTAAGAAATATATCTTTGTGTTATTTATATAATTCACAACTATAGAAAACTCCATCAAGACATGAAACTGTAGGAAGACCGTCTACCATACTATGAGTGCTTAACTCCTTAAATATCTATAGTATAGGTGTCTCAATCTCATGCCAAAGTCAACTTTCAAAATCTGCATAAGAAACTAAACACATCCCTATAGAAGGAGTATCATCAAAAACATCAAAATAATAGAGTCAATAACCATGATCAACAAGATTGTGTACAATAAGTGTGTGTGGCTCTACCAAAGCTCAAACTTCAGCACCCTGCGATGTGAAAGTCATTATCTTGCCCTGATTATGATAAATTTTTTGATAAACTCAAAATAGATTGGTGGTGATGTCTTGAACATATAATGCATCATTGATGCATCCACCATCTATTTTTATGTCACCCTTACCCTTAATATAAATGAAGGAAGAATCTCCAACCTTAATAGTGGAAGTAGAACTGAAACCACTAGATATAAAGGACTCCTTGGAAGAATTAATATGATGTAAATTACCAAAATCTAGAATCTAACTGTCTAAATTAGTTGATGATGATCTCTTGATAACATTAAGTGTTTTTCCATGCTCATGAGATGGAGGAGTGGAGATAAATATTGTGTTTCTTAATTTCATCCTCTAGGGCTTGCATTATCTCAAAACACCTAGACTCTTCATGACCAGTACCCTCACAATAGGAGCAAGATAGGTTATAATTATTCTTGGATTTGGAAGATGATTTGGGTTTAGATGTGTTGATGTTGGGATTAGGTGCATTTTGAGATGGAGGAGGAGTGTTTTTCTTCTTCTCTTATTTTTTTCCTTGTTTATAAGATGTGATGCAACTAATGCTTTTTGAGAGGTGGAAGATTCAAGGTGAGACAATTTGGATTCTTCCATAAGAAGTCTCTCACAAAACAACTCTAGATATAGCATTTGGAATGTGGCACCTAAGGCATCCATACTAAAGAAAAATTTAGAATCAAATATTTGGAATGGGCCACTCAACTTATACAAAATCAAGTACACACACTCTTCATCTTTCCTATCTTATCCACTCCCCTTCAACTGTGTCAAGTTAGTTGATCTCAAGTGATATACTTTCCCAAATAAACCTTTTAGCTTAGCCCATATTTTGAATGGAGAATCACATCCATCTAAATGAAATAAAATACTACCACTCGTGTAACCCCCAATCAAAGCCATACACTCTTTAAACTTATATCGGTGCTGAAATTTTTCAAATTCACATGTGAATTGTGGTTGAGTTTCATTTATTGGGGACCATAATGTTAGGGTGTGGAGCTAAAAACTTCACCAAGGAGCATTCATTATCAGGTTTGGGTCTACACAGACACCGGCGTCGGTCAGGAGCGACCGACGTCGGTCACAGGCAGTTGCAGAGACGCCGACGTCGGTAGAGGGTCGGTCGACGGCGGTCACAGACAAGCAGCAGGAACTGACGTCGGTAACCTGCGTGTCCAGAAAGCTATTTCTGTGGACAGAAGCAAGTGTTTGCATGATAAGTTTGAGTTGAAGTCTCGAGCTTGCGTCTCTATTATTGGCATTACTATTTTTAGAGCCCTTGTTCAAGTGGCTTAACTGCTTGTTGGATGTACATGCTCAAGTCTCCTAATTCTATATGTAGAATTAGATCTTCTTAGCTTAGCAATAGTCTTGTAGTGGATTATTGTAGTTGGGTGAATTATTTTAATTCATTGTGTGAGAAGAATAGTACAGAATTGAATCAATCCAGGCTTGTTGGAGTTGATTGTTCTTGAGAGAGAGAGCTCTTGAGGAATAGAGATCTATTGAGATATCTATACATCTAGGAGAGGTGTGGAAGAAAGAAGCTTTCTTCAATTGTATTCCTTTGTAAAGAGTTTGTTAATACAAGTTTTCAGGGTGTTTTCTTGTATCTCTTGTTCTTGCTATTATCATTCTAATTACTTGTCAATCTGGTTTAATTCCACGTTTATTGCTGTCACAATTGTAATCTATTGTTGGATTGATCCCCCAACAAGTGGTATCAGAGCCTTGGTTACAGGTTCAGAGCTTGATAATTGGTATCAAAGTTCAGGTTCACTAACAGGTGGTTCAGATCTGTGTAGTGTGTATTGATTACAGGTTCTCACAGGAGTTTCTGTAGGGATTTCTGTTTGAGTGGGAGAAGCAATGGCAGATGAAAGTAAATTGAGAATGGAAAAGTTCAATGGCAAAAATTACCAACACTGGAGAATGCAGATAGAGGACTATCTGTATCAGAAAGATCTCTACTTACCGTTAGGAGGTATTGCAAAGAAGCCCAAAGACATGGAGGATGAAGAATGGGAAGTTCTTAACAGAAAGGCTCTGGGTTCTATAAGACTGAGTCTAGCATCCACTGTGATATCCAATTTATCACAGGCAAAGTCTACGGTAGAGTTGATGACTACATTAGCAAATTTTTATGAAAAACCCTCAGCTTCCAATAAGGTATATCTTATGAAGCAGTTATTTAATTTGCATATGAATGAAGGTGGATCTGTTTCTACTCATCTGAATGATTTCAATGGTATTGTGAATCAATTAAGTTCAGTGAATATAGTGTTTGATGATGAGATAAAAGCTCTTTTAATATTATGTTCTTTTCCTAAAAGCTGGCATGGCTTAGTAATGGCAGTAAGTAATACTGCATCTGCATCAAATATTTTGAAAGTAGAGGATGTTGTTAGTGTTATCTTGAATGAGGAAATACGCAGGAAAAGCACAAAAGAGACATCTGGGAACGCTTTAAGTTTTGAGAGCAGGGGAAGGCAGAAAGAGAAGAGCAAGAAAGGCAGATCAAGATCCAAGTCAAAGGGGAAAGGCAGATCTAAATCCAGAAATGGCAGAAGGCCACAATGCTGAAATTGTGGAAAGATGGGGCACATAAGCAGAGATTGTTGGTCAAAGCCTAAGGAGGACAATCAGCACGAAGGAAAGGAAGAAGCCAAGATTGCAGGTATTGCACAGGATGCTTTAATTTTCTCTCTGCATAATAATATAGAATCTTGGGTATTAGATTCTGGTGCATCTTTTCATGCTACTCCTAACAAGGAATATTTTAGTGACTATATCCATGGAGATTTTGGAATAGTGTATCTAGGGGATGATGAGCCCTATAAAATAATTGGCAAAGGTAAAGTGCAGTTGAAGATGCAGAATAGCAACACATGGGTGTTGAGAGATGTGATGCATGTACCTAGCTTGAAGAGAAATTTGATCTCTGCAGGAAAGTTAGGGGATGAGGGTTGTACAGTAACTCTCACAGCAGAATCTTGGAAGGTGACCAAGGGTGCACTTGTTATGGCCAGAGGTAAGAGAGAAGGTACTCTCTATTTGTGTAATTGTGTTACTCACAAATCTCCTTCTGTATTATCTACTTCAGATGTGGATGCTAAATTGTGGCACTCAAGGCTTGGCCACATGAGTGAGAAGGGGATGTCAATTCTTAAGTCTAAAGGTATGCTTTCAGATTTAAAAGGCATAGATCTAGAGTTTTGTGAGCACTGTGTATTTGGAAAACAGAAAAGGGTTAGTTTTCTCAAAACTGGGTCTACTAAGAAGAGGCACAAGTTGGATCTTGTTCACACAGACGTGTGGGGACCGGCTCAAGTTGCTTCCATTGGAGGATCACAGTACTATGTATCTTTCATAGATGATGCCACAAGGAAGGTATGGATCTATTGTATTAGAAAGAAATCTGATGTATTTGATACTTTTAAAGTTTGGAAAGCTATGGTTGAGAATGAAACAGGTAAAAGATTAAAGTGCCTGAGATCAGACAATGGTGGTGAGTTCTACAGTCATAAGTTTAGAGATTATTGTTACATGCATGGAATCCATAGGCAAAGGACGGTTCCAAGGACACCTCAGCAGAATGGAATTGCTGAAAGAATGAACAGGACAATAATGGAGCATGCAAGATGTATGAGATTGCATGCCGGTTTGCCCTTACAGTTTTGGGCACAAGCTGTTGACACTGCAGTGTACCTGATTAACAGAGGACCCTCTACAGCTCTGGATGGTGGTATTCTAGAAGAGGCATGGACAGGTAAAAAGGTTGATCTCTCATATCTCAAAGTTTTTGGTTGTGAAGCCTTTGTGCATATAGATAAGGAAAATAAAAAGAAGCTTGATGTTAAGTCTATGAGATGCACGTTTATTGGCTATGGCTCAGATGATTTTGGTTACAGATTGTGGAATCTAGAAACTAACAAGGTAATTAGGAGCCGTGACGTTGTTTTCAATGAAAGAGTGATGTATTGTGATCAGCTAAAGAAGTTGAATCAGTCTGAGCAGAGCAATGGTGAATTGGACGAGGTGAAAGTCCAAGATGAGCTCGCAGGAAAAAGAAATAATCACTTACAGGAAAACACAGAGACCGACGTCGGCAGGTTAGGAACTGGTGTCGGTAGGACAAAAATCGGCATCGGCAATACAGAGACCGACGTCGGCTGTACAGGTACCGAGGTCGGTCAAGCAGAACCGACGTCGACTAGTAATAGGTCTGCAGGTGACCGAGGTCGGTCACTGTCAGAGAATTTAGGTGGACAGCGTGTTGTGGACGAGTCTCAGACACCCATCAGGAGGTCAGAAAGGGTGAGTAAGCCTCCAATTAGATATTCTCCTTCTTTATTTTATCTATTGCTAACTGATGGTGGAGAACTAGAGAGTTTTGAAGAAGCAATACAGGTGGAGTCCAAGAGTCAGTGAGAGCGTGGCATGGTTGAAGAGTTGGAGTCCTTAAGAGAGAACCAAACATGGGATTTGGCTGAATTGCCAACTGGTAAGAGAACACTTAAGAACAGATGGACCTACAGGTTGAAGGAAGGTGAGAATGGACAGATGAGATACAAGGCCAGATTAGTGGTAAAAGGATTTGCACAAAAGCCAGGTATCGACTTTGGTGAGATTTTTTCTCCTGTTGTTAAAATGACTTCAATAAGGGTTGTATTGTCTTTGGTTGCTTTTGAGGATTTGCATCTTGAGCAGCTAGATGTTAAGACAGCATTTCTTCATGGAGATTTGGATGAGGAAATATATATGGAACAACCAGAAGGATTCAAGGTCAAGGGTAAGGAGAAGTTTGTGTGCAGGTTGAAGAAAAGCTTGTATGGCCTCAAGCAAGCTCCTAGGCAATGGTACTTAAAATTTGACAGGTTTATGACTGAGCATGGCTACAGTAGGTGTCAATCAGACCATTGTGTGTATTTCAAGAGATTTGATAATGGTAGATATATTATTCTATTGTTGTATGTAGATGACATGCTGGTTGCAGGGTCTCACATGCAGGATATCTCAGAGCTTAAGGTAAAATTAGCTCAAACATTTGCTATGAAGGATTTGGGAGCAGCAAATAAAATCCTTGGCATGAGCATTAAGAGAGACAGGAAAAATCACAGGTTGATATTGTCTCAAGAAGATTATGTGGACAAGGTGTTGAAACGGTTCAATATGCAGGATGCTAAACCGATAAGCACACCTTTGGCTGGACATTTTAAGTTGAGTAAAGAACAATGTCCTAACTCATATGATGAGGTAGAGTACATGAGTAAGGTTCCATATTCTTCCGCAGTAGGGAGTTTGATGTATGCAATGGTGTGTACTAGACCGGATATTGCCCAAGCAGTGGGAGTTGTAAGTAAGTATATGGCCAATCCAGGTAAGGAACATTAGAAAGCAGTTCAGTGGATCCTTAGATATCTGAGAGGAACTAGCAGTAAGCACTTGTGCTATGGAGGTTCAGATACTTCTCTACATGGCTATGTAGATTCAGATATGGCAGGTGATTTGGATGGCAGGAGGAGCACTACAGGTTATGTTTTCACTGTAGGTGGAATGGCGGTTAGCTGGATATCTAAGTTGCAGAAGGTTGTTGCCTTGTCAACTACAGAAGCAGAGTATATTGCAGCCATAGAAGCTAGCAAGGAGATGATATGGATGACACAGTTCATGGATGAGCTTGGTAGGGAGCATGAGAGTTGCAGATTGTATAGTGACAGTCAGAGTGCAATCCATTTGGCTAAGAATTCAGCCTTTCATTCAAGAACAAAGCACATACAGCTAAGGTATCACTTCATACGACAGGTATTGGAAGATGGTGAGTTGAAGCTGGAGAAGATCCATACAGATAGGAATCCTGTTGATATGTTAACCAAGCTGGTTACAAAGGAGAAGTTGAATCTTCATTCAACTTCTGTTGGTCTTCATGATTGAGTTGAAGCTGGAGGAGCTAGAAGATGTTGTTGTACAGGTACTGGTGCAGCTGTTTATCTCCAAGTGGGAGATTGTTAGGGTGTGGAGCTAAAAACTTCACCAAGGAGCATTCATTATCAGGTTCGGGTCTACACAGACACCGGCATCAGTCAGGAGCGACCGACATCGGTCACAGGCAGTTGTAGAGACGCCGACGTCGACAGAGGGTCGGCCGACGGCGGTCACAGATAAGCAGCAGGAACCGATGTCGGTAACCTGCGTGTCCAGAAAGCTATTTTCGTGGACAGAAGCGAGTGTTTGCATGATAAGTTTGAGTTGAAGTCTCGAGCTTGCGTCTCTATTATTGGCATTACTATTTTTAGAGCCCTTGTTTAAGTGGCTTAACTGCTTGTTGGATGTACATGCTCAAGTCTCCTAATTCTATATGTAGAATTAGATCTTCTTAGTTTAGCA
This sequence comes from Torreya grandis, assembly GCA_037957365.1. Classification (NCBI taxonomy): domain Eukaryota; kingdom Viridiplantae; phylum Streptophyta; class Pinopsida; order Cupressales; family Taxaceae; genus Torreya; species Torreya grandis. The sequence continues at coordinate 157,362 of JARHVA010000176.1, forward strand.
ATAGTCTTGTAGTGGATTATTGTAGTTGGGTGAATTATTGTAATTCATTGTGTGAGAAGAACAGTACAGAATTGAATCAATCCAGGCTTGTTGGAGTTGATTGTTCTTGAGAGAGAGAGCTCTTGAGGAATAGAGATCTATTGAGAGATCTATACATCTAGGAGAGGTGTGGAAGAAAGAAGCTTTCTTCAATTGTATTCCTTTGTAAAGAGTTTGTTAATACAAGTTTTCAGGGTGTTTTCTTGTATCTCTTGTTCTTGCTATTATCATTCTAATTACTTGTCAATCTGGTTTAATTCCGCGTTTATTGCTGTCACAATTGTAATCTATTGTTGGATTGATCCCCCAACACATAATCCTTTGCATTTTATGATTATTTACATTTTAGGTCTCCATGTATGGTAATTTTGTATATTCAAAGGCTCACAATGGTCAATATCAGAAGTAGAAGCCATGATAATGAATCACCAAAGAGCAGAAAGAATGCAAAAAGGTGTACAAAATTAGAACTGAAATAACCCCCCAAAAGATTGTATTAAAGACCCCCCAATTTGAAAATTTATAAAATTAGTATGTTTTTTATAAATTAATGACACCAATGAATAGATAATCAAAATAAATTCACTTTTAAAAACATAGAACTCAAATCCTAGTTATGGTTCAAAAGTTAGAGGCTTTATGAATTCCTATAAGATGGATCAAAACATTACAAAAGACACTACAAATAGATTTGAATGACCAAATCAGAAAAGAATGTAGGCATCCAACCACTCATTGAAACTAGAATTGAACTATAGACATATTCAAGTGAACCAAAGTGAAAAAAGATCCTTTTAGTTAATGTTATGCTTGCATAAGCAAACTATGCTTCCTCCTGAGGCAACAAATATAGATTATAAAGGAAAATAATGAATTAAAAATTATTTTTGAGAGGATAAATGGTGGTTTACTATTGTCTTTTAGCTGAGAAGGGTGTTTCAATGCATCTTCACTGAGACCCAAAGCTGAAACAAGTCTTTTTGAGGGTTCATAAAGGCAAAGAAGGGCACTAAAGATAATGCACCTATAGAAAGACTATGCGATAGCAAAAAAGAAGCTTACCAGATCTGTATTCCTAACAAATGCTCAAATAAGGACATAGATAAAAAATGTATTACCTAGTTGAAGACAATAAGGATCTTCCAATAGAAAATAATGCAACCAAAATCTAGGAAATTCCAATGCCAAATACTTCCAAACACTAGGCTATCCTTTCAAAGTAAGGACCTCTAGGAGAAAACAAACACCACTTACCAAAGGAGGACGTAGCCTAGATCTATAATGCAAATCTTTTAGAGAAAAAAACTCAATGCAGATTTGCAGCAAGTGTAGAATCTCCTCCCAATGCAAAATTTGATAACACCAAGTCTCAAAAAAATAATGTAAGCTAGAGGGGTGCTTTTAAAATTTTAAGCGCTAGTCATAAAAGAAAAACTTCCAACACCACCTCCTTGCTCCTTCACATAGGCATAATGTTGGTCAAAAACTCTAATGTAATCTACTTTATCTTCCAAGCCATCTTTCTTTAATGCTCTAGGCTATAATTTATCCAAGAAAAGATGCTAAGGCTGAGTTTTAATGCAATAAACAATAGATCTTTCCACATTGAAAAATAACACTTTTACAGGCTAGAGAGGTGCTTTTACAATTTTAAGCACTAGTCATAAAAGAAAAAGTTCCAACACCACCTCCTTGCTCCTTCACATAGGCATAATGTTGGTCAAAAACTCTAATGTAATCTACTTTATCTTTCATGCTATCTTTCTTCAATGCTCTAGGCTATAATGTGTCCAAGAAAGGATGCCAAGGTTGAGTTTTAATGCAACAAACAATAGATCTTTCCACATTGAAAAATAACACTTTCTTCAAAACTTCAATGCCTCTCTCTAAATTTCTAACACCACTCTCTCCAATGGAGATCAATGCTTCACTTCCTCTCTCCCACCCTTTTTCTCTACATTCCCTCCAAGAAGAAAAACCATGCACTTTCTTCAAATCTTTAATAAAAATGTTGGATCTGTAAGAGGGAAAAAAAGTTGAGGATATACGATAATGAAAGAAACAAAAATGGCAAGCAAAAATTTTAAATAAAATGCAACAATTTAGATAGATGTAACACTTTAATGTTCTCTTACTATGATAGTAATGATGAATAAACATTCCAACCCAAGATTTAGAAGTGTTAGCAACAAAAACATCACACAAAGAAGATACAGACAAATGATTGCAAATCAAAGAAATCAAGTGTTATTCAGAATAAGATGCTAATAAAAATAAAATCCCTTAAATAATTAGGCAAGGCACAATAAATAACTAGCCTAACTAACCAATGTGGGATAAATTCTCACATAGGACAAACTCACAAAAAGATGAAATAGCTAGCTAATAAACTAGTAAACATGAGAAATACATACTCTAATAGGAAAGGCAAGCAGTATGCCCCCAATGTATATGTGTATCATAATAATGTAGCTCAATAGCATATGTGGTGCTAATGATTTGCATGCCCCTAGTGGGAAATAATCAATCTACACTCATGTGATACGTAGATATATAACTATATAATCACATAAGCTCAAATAGAGGCCATAGTGTGTATGAATAGTCAATATGTAATAGTGACGAAGGTTTGAAACTGTAATTATTTTAGGATATATGTTGTGGATGTTTAGACTAGGATAAATAATTAAGAGGCAAGGGCCAAGTAAAAATAAAGCCAAGGGCTAGAAGAATGGTCAGTGCAAACACATATGAGTGAATATATGTAAAATTAGAAGGATAAAAATGATGATAAATTTAAGATACGATGTACAATAAATAATATTGAATATTAACTAATGATTCTAATTCGTAATTGATAATAATGAAACAAGTGTCATAGCAGTGGAAAACACACTTGTAAAGGATCAAAACCTTATTTTAATAATTTAATAAAATCAAATTTTAAAATGATTACAAGATTAAAATTAGATTTTAAATATCTAAAATAGATAAAATTTAAGAGTGTATCAATAAAAGAGACAAAAATTGACAGAAAATATCAAACGTGATTTGATAATAGAGTTTAGCACAATGGCCTACATCTCTAGATCCACTTCAATGGGGAATCACTCCTTATTAATTATTGTAAAAATCACTTTACAATATTAATAAGTCTTTAAAATCACCTATACAGGCTCCACTCTGTCCAAGAGATACTCTTAAAACAATATTATTATTTTTGAGTTGCTAATACAATCTCTATTTCTTTACATGCCTTAGAATACATTCTCCATGACCAAAAACATGGCTTCAAATACAAACTTGATCCCTTTATATACTATTTCCACCAGCATCCCAATCAGTTGAGAGCTTATCCTTTTATCCCATAGTGCATGGTTCGAAGCCCATCCTCAAATTTTTTGGTAGTCACATTAATCTTTTATCCCATATTTACAAGGTGGGAGTTTCATGGGATATAGATATACCATGAGTTTTATGGTTTAACATGCCAAGTAATTGGCATTGGCATGGTTTTCAATGGCATGTGGTGGCTTGGGTCTTTCACGTGGGTGTTTAGGATGTTATGTGGTTGGAATGTGAATGTTGGGATATGAAACATGGTGTCACATGGCAGTTATGTGGTGAGGTGGATATGTTATGTGGAAATGGTATAGTTATTTGGTTTGTTTAAAACATTTGAAATATTAAAATTACAATATAGTTAAAATTGGACCATTATAAATAATTGATTGGTGACAAGCCAAATGGTGGCTTGAGTTCCTAACACGTGGACTAATCTCCACTCACCACTTGTCATCCAATTGGATGTTCCATCCAAACCTCTTTTTTTTTGCTTGCCCTAGTTGATCTTTGACACATGATATTTTGCACATACAGGATCCATTTTGTGAACTGTGAAATACATTGAAAATATCTCAATGATTTCTTTATCATGACAATGATCAACCTATAATTTGATGACTTTATTTTTGAAGCATTTATGGATCCACTTGGATCAGATTCCAAAAACATAATGCTCCCATAGAGTTCTTGCATACAATATGTGATCTACTATTACATTTTGTGTTAAATAACTAATTGGATTGTGGCATTGATTTGTAGGTCCTATATCATATTTTTAATAAATAATTTATGATTTATTTTCTTGCTCTAAAAAATCTCTCACTTAAAATAATAGTAGTCACACATTCATACTCAAATGTAAAATAGTCATTATCTTTACCCAATGTTTCACCAATTGAAATTAGCCATGGTATATCTAGTTATACATTATATTGATCTAAATAAGGGTCAAAATGAAATATAATAGAACAAGTTTTGATCCCAAGTGTGACTGGAAACTTATAGGTCCAATGCATTACTTTAGCTTAGAATCTTGTTCAAATGTTGAATACCAAACCCAAGATTGGAAAATTGTCATGATATATATATATATATATATATATATATATATATATATATATATATATATTGACTTCACGGGCATTATTAATCTTAACATTAGTACATTTCATGTTATCTATGCAAGGACTAAAAATTAAGGGCTTGATAGATGAGGCATGTGTTTTAGTTTCCTACTTTGAAACCATGCTTGGCACATTAACTTTTTTGGGTATATATTGATTTTGAACTTCCTTGATGAAAAGCCCTTTTTTAAGATGATTTATTACTCAGCCTACACTTCTTTTTATAACTTTACTTTTTGTAAATTCTCTTTTTGTAATATTTCTTGTTGTAAATTTTATTTGTATAACTTATCTTGATGTAACCTTTCTTGTTATAGCCTTTCTTGTTTTGATTATTCATTTTGTAATATTTCCTTTTATTCTATTTGCACTTGTTCCTTAGAAGAAGGAATCATAGTTTTAGTAGATTGCTTAATTGTAGAAGGTGTGCTCTAATTTGGTGACAATTTGATGAATGTATTTGTAGACACAAATTCTACCACATTTAGTGTCATAATTAACTTTGTTTAAAATTGACACACTAACCTAGCCATCATCCCAAATTATAATTTCATCCTAAAATCACTTCCCTCTATTTTTTAAATAATTAATTAATTAGGCATGCACACTTTTTCCATAAAACTAATTAAAATATAGGATTTCAAAGTCACCAAATATATTCCACATTTCTCTCAACTAAATGTTTAGTCATCCAACCACTTTCTTAACTTCCTCAACTAATTATTTAGTCACCATTGAACCTTTCAACCAATATGTTGAGTCATCTAACTACTTTGACTCATTCATGAGACATTTTAAACTACCAACTTTCCATTTTTCTCTTAAACACATGAGGAATTGGCCTCTTCTACATGGATGAGGACTTAAATTTGACCATCCAAAATTAATGTGATCCAATAAATTTAAATTATTTTCAATCATTCATATTCTCACCTAAAAGCCTATAAATAAATAGAAGTGTCATCCTCCATTTTCATCATCCACCATCAAACTATCAAAGTGATATGTAAATCATCTTATGCATTTATAATAAAATCAATTCATTACATCCATATGTTATTGAAATTCCCCATGCTTAGAAAATAAATTGAAAATCCACATACCAAGAATCAAGAGTAAATCAAAGTTCAACAATGGAGGAAGTGATTTTAATTTGTTAGTATGGTGTTTTTGTAAATATTATTTTCTTTATCTCTTTTGATTGAATATCTCTAATTGAATTTTTAGTTTACATTTAGAATAAGAATTTGTATTCATTTGATTTCTTAGTTTACTTAATTTTAAAATTTAACTATCATAGTATCTAATGTAGGATCACCACTATCAAAAATACTTTGTATTTTGCTCTTCAAGGCCCAATAATTACCAGTATGATGTCCATGAATTCTATGATGGGCACAATGGTATTTTTATTTCCTGAGAGGATGCACAGGAGGCAATGAGATCAACTTATTTCTAAGCATGTCCCTTAGAATTTCACTTGGATTCTTGTGATGCCTATTAAAAAAATTGAACCATTAGTTATAGACGTATGATTATGTTGAATTTATTCTTTAAATCAAATGTTTTGAGGTACAAAACCCTTGAACAAAGATATAAATTTGTGATTGACACTAGTATTCCTAGGATTTGCTATGTGTGTATTTTTGTCTTCAAGTAATGTAAGTTTTAGACTTAGATATTCATTTTATTTTGCAATGTCTCTATGGAATTTATCTTAGTGACTATAAGATTTAGGAGGGGTTCATAAGCACAAATAGTATGAACTTATGATTTAATATGCATATAATAACCCTCACTAGGATGTGTGAGAGATTGAGGGGGTTGAGGAAGAACATGTTTACTATCACCATCCTAGGATATCCTACTTCTCCTAGTAGTGAAAATATGGATCATGGAATCTAAAATAAGTCATGGGTGAATAATGAGAGTAGGATGGTAGTCGATACAACTTTGAGGTCTAGGGGGAAGAACAAAAGGAGTCATGCATTTCCTTTGGTGTTTAGTGGTAATAAAAGGCAACTCAGATTGGATGTTGAAATAATATAATTAGAGGAAGGCTTGGGACTATTAATTTTTAATTTTAACCTTATTAGTGATCTTAGATTTAATCCATTTGATTTTATGATTGATTAAAATGAATCATAACCAAGAGGAATAATGTGAAAATATTACCTGCGTGACTTTAATTAATAAACAAAGACAATGTTCATTCATTATATCCATAGGTAATGTGTATATTAAAAACAATCAAAAATCAAGTCTAAAAATAAAATGCTAAGGTTAGAATATGAAACCCTACAGGGAAACCTAGGTTTTGTATATTTAGATTAGTGTACGGGTTCACAAATATGTTTTACCCTAATTTGTATCTAATTAAGATAAAAATTAGGATATGAATTCAAATTAATAAATATAACATTTAAGCATGAATATAAATGTAAAATCTTGAAATAAATTGTAATGATTTGACAAGTGGCATATGATAAATATACTAAGTATAAAAAATGGATAAGAACTTAGTTTTTTTATTATCTATCTAATTATGATTGACTTATGAGAGTGGAAAACATATTGAAGTAGTATTGGGATTCATACAAATTCATAACTATGTTTATATCTATGTAGGGTTGGTTTCATCAGCTTTGGGTCAATATCAATTATTGATACTAACCTATAGTGTTCAATAGTGACCTATGTGGAATAGAGGGTCCATGAATATATGGTTACCTTCACCTAGATCTAAAATCTCTGTATGTGTGATGTCAAACCCTGATGATGAAAACAAATCCAAAAATTAGCCTCCTTCACTTTGAAACCTTGGGTATTTTTGTGAGGTCTATAAACCTGAAAAACTAAGAAAGTGAAATAGGTTGAGCTGACCCTAATCACCCCTATTAATGATTGACCTATGCATACATATCTAATAGTGTAAAGAGGGAAATCAAACCACGTGTAGTTCTCCCACTTAGTTTCATTGTGTAATTGTGTTCCTTTGATATATAAATAAAACTAATGGTTTTACTTTGATACTTGACAATGTTTTATTTGACTTAGATTTGGTATGCTTCAGGCTTAGCTATGGGTTGCTTGTAGTGATTGATTTGAAAATTGGGAGGAATAGGGAAATTTATATCAATGTTCAATGGTGTATAGATGTGTATCAGATAGGTGTCAACTCCCCTATCAAGTGAGGCCTTGATTTGTATATATATGAGTCCCAACATGCCAAGAAGATGGGCCAACCTTAAGAAAAGATTTTATTTTTAAAAAGTAATCATTGTTGGGAGAGGACCACTATCATAAGCTATAGTTAAATATTGAGTGTCAATACTAACCCAATCTAATGGTATAAACCCATGTACAAGAGGATTAAAATGAGCATATAGGAATATTTGTGTAAGATAGCATGTATGTTTGAATCAAAGAGTGAGTTCTTATAGGTGTCTAACACTAGAATAGAAGGGTTCAAACTCATATGTTAGCAATTAGGTATGATAGAATGGTAGGTTACGACCATAATTGTGCATGCAAGTCGTGCATGGTAAATGTATGTCAAACTTGTCATTTTCAATTACTTAATACTATATTTTAGTATCTAAAATTTATTATATACATTGGCACTACATATTATTAGCTTCAAATTATAAGATTTACACATTACATTGACATATGAATTTTATCATTGATAAATCTTGCTTTCTTTGGGAATTTTTACATTGGGGGCATGAGGTCTTCTCCATGGACGTATGTATCTTTAACTTATGATTCACTTACTACTTGGCCTTTCCATGTAGTCAACTATATCATATGATGTTGATATTTTAATTTTATCTTACCTTTTGAGACCTACACTACATATTTGGTTTGTACTATTAAGTAGATCATAATACTTAGTACAATATTCCTATATTTTACCACATTATTATTATCATGCTTTGTGCCTACATATTTCATGTGTTGCCTATAAAGGGGATGGAATATTCCAGCACTAGCAAAATAATAAAAATAAAAAACATTGGAAAATTTCAAAATTTAAAAACATTGGAAAAAAATCAAAATTATAAAACATTAGAAAAAATCAATATTCAAAATCATTCACACCATTCAAAATTTAAAAACATTGAAAAAAAAATACAAAAATATTATAAAAATTCAAAAAAATAAAAACATTGCTTCATACATGTTACATGTTTTCCTATGTTAAATGTTTTCATTATCCATAGTTTACACATATGATTTTCATGGTATTATCTAACTTGAGTGTTATTGAGATTCATAGGTTACATAATACTATATTTCACATTATGCACCCACGTATAGGAAGGACCAATTTCATAGACAAAATGTCCTAGCTTGGGAGTTTTTTTCTTTTCAATTTTTTCTTGCACGGTCATATCTACCCTTATTTTTCCTTTACCATATTGAGCTAACATGCAAAACTTTTCAAAAAATTATGATTATGGAAAATTTCAAATCACATATTTTTATAGGATTATAACATGCTTTGGGCTAATATATTTTTCCTGACACATGATCTATGTAAAATGTTATAATGATGGAAAGATTCAAATACATATGTTTGTAGGATTGTAACACACTTCAACTAAGTTATTTTACTAACATATGAAACATTTAGCCTAATTTTTTTATAGAGTGATTGTATCACAAATTATTCATCCCACCTCAAAAGGGGGGCATATATCATGGAATTTATATAACCAAAAGTTTGAAAATAGAAAAGTGATAGAGTGGAAAATTTATCTACTTATTTGATTAAGAAGTGGATTGGGCTTATGAAGACTCCTAGAGACTATTGGTTTTGTTTCAACACCTATAAAAGGTATTGATAGTGAGACATTTGTTGTGAGACCAAGTAGGTGTATTCATTCATATGCTCTCTTTTCAAATGTAATTTCAATTTGATTATTTTTTTAAAATGAAACATATAATGAGCCTTTATGATCCAAGGTCATCAAGCACATTATACAAAGTGATCATGTTTAGTTTATTTTGTTCTCTTAGTGTGCCTTAAAATTCATTAGAATCATCAAATTAGTCTTAGAGTGTGTCTAGGTGGCCCTTTGACATTTCTCGCATTTGAAATGTTGTTAGAGAGTTAGGAGCATTTTTGTGAATTTTTAAGATAGGTTAAGTTGTCAAATGTGGTTGTTGGGTCCTAAGTGAGTTTAGGTAGATTATAAAGGTGTTTTTATATGTACATGTCATGGATAAAATCACCAAGACTAAGGTCTATTGATGTATATGATGTGTGAAAGTAGTTATTAAGAGTTAGTTATAGGAAGAAGGTAGTTTCTTGATTTGTAACAAGTTTTGGATTGATAATAAGATTAGTATCATAGAAGGGAAGAGAGGTTAGAGTAGGTAGTTATAAGTAGGATTTAGTTTTTAATTTTTTAAAAAAGTACAGGTACAGATGAAAATGAAGGGTGTAACTAATTTTTGTGTTTTTTTCATGGAGGTAGTCATTGTAGATACATAGAAATCAATAATAACTAAAAGGTTTCAGTTGATATATTATATATTATGTGTTGAAAACATTGTGTGGATGCATTTAAATGTGTTGAATGAGTTAGAAATGTTTAGAAAATAACGTACAGGAGTGTAAATTCCAAAACATAGTATTCTATAGACTTGTGGCAAAGAACCCTATTATGTTCAATGGATGAGTGACTAGAGAAGAGACGGACCTTTTTAAGGTATTGTAAAAACATTTTTAGATGATATTAAAGTTTACTTGTTGGAATAATTTGTCATGAAGCACGTGGAATTTTTTTGGGTTTTGAAAAATAATCTAAGTTCATTAGACAGTTATGTGTATACCCTGTTCATAAGACTCAGTCAAGAACTTTGATTGAATGCTTAAACCATGTGTGGGTGGAGACTATTGGGATATAATGACAATTTACAAAGTCATATTGAAGTGACCAGAACCTTGAAGGAGTTTTGAAGATGACAGTAAAGGTAAATGCAACTTTAAACCCTTTTTGAGGTAGACTGTGTGTATGCTCTCAGTTTATAATTATTGTCAAGACTGGGAAAGACATCAAGAACACATTATAAGACTTTTTATGTTAAATAAGATAGTGTAAATATATATCAAATTGGAACATACTAAGAATATCATGTGATAAAACCTAAAGGGAGTAAATGTATTCATACCCTATACTAGTCTGTATACATGTAAATTGTGCAACAATGAACTATTGAAATCTGATTTGAAAGATTATACAATGCATGTGGTTGAGTTTATTATGGTGTCACAATAGTATATAATGATAAGAGATAAGAGAGGATGTTGGAAAATTGATTTAGATATCTTTGGTAAGAATTTTGTCCATATAACCCTGTATTCTATTGTAGCAGTCAAATAGTGTCATGAAAACCACTGAAAAACTCATGGTATGAAAGAAATTAGGAGACCATTGGAATTATTAATGATTTAAAGGTTGGGTATAGGTGAGATAGATCTCAAATAGGCATTTTAAATGCTTGAAACCATTTCAAGACTCAACAAATTCAACTTATACCCTCTTGGGCCTTCAAGTCTGGAAAAAACCCTAGGTTATGGTCAAAAGACTAAAAATGGAATATATTCTATTTTAATTAATGAAATTGCACCAAAAAAATTATTTTTATAGGATCCAAGGTATAATAGGTGATTATGGATTTTTTGGATCGAATGTGTATGGAAAATTATAGTAAAAGAGAGAATGTGTGTTGTAAAAGGCTAGAGAGACCTAATTAGATTTGTAACCATGTTGGAAAAGGTATCTAAAGAAATAATTAGCACTTTAAATTTTATGAAGGGGTTAAATACAATAAATGGATTTAGGATCAATAATTATTTTTTCAAAATTCAAAGGTATAGTTCCATACCAAATGAAATTTTATTAAAAAAAGGCTACTAGCCTTAAAGAGAGAAATTGAGGGTTGAAGGTGTAAAATGGGTAGTTGAGATTGTAAGAAGGGTTTAATGGGATTGAGATGATTGTGTGATCCCAATAGGGATCATCCATATGAGGGATAGTTTACATAAGACTTAGATGAATGAGGAGTGAGTTGTATGTCAAGAAGTCCAAATCCTATTAGAGGCAAATAAAATAAGATTGCAAAAAAATGAGTGAGACAGTAGAGAGATTGATATGATTGGTTAGTCTAAGAGTGTAAAAGAATCCAAAGTTAGAGAATAAAGGGAATCAAGGTGGCTAATCCATAGAATAAGAAGAGAACAACATTGTTCCTAGTGATTAATTTGACAGATCAAGAAAATTTTGAAGTTTGAAAACAATAATTTGCAATTACAAAAAGGATATGGTAGAGTATGAGTATAATCTCTACATCATGTGGTATCATAGTAGCCAATATTATTTAAAAATAAAAAAGACAATAGCAGTCAAACAAGGTACATGTTTAGATTTGTTTTTCATTTGAGTTTTTGTCATGTTGATGAGATGTATTGAAGTGTGAGTAGATATTTAAGAGTGGTAACCTAACCCTGAAGTCAATAAAGGATTGATAAATGAGAGAGATATTGAGAAATCTCAAATAATAGATCATAGGTGAGCTTGAGGAGAGAGTGTGTCCCAATGTAAGGACAAGATTAAATGACCCAAGTGAGGTCCAAGTGAAAGAGAAAGACCCAGTGAGAGGTCAAGATGTGGAACGTAAGTGAAGACTTGTCAAAGAGATGTATAAGTCTAGATGAGGCCAAGGAGTTGATAGACATATTCAAGAAGATGACTAAAGAGAGAGGTAAGATGAAACATGGAATAATTAATGAGAGAAGCTACCACAAGAAGAAAATGGTGCAAGAAGACACAAAAAAGAGAATAGAGATGGAGAAAGAGATGATAGAGATGAGGCAGTAGTTGGATGATCTGTTGGTCAAGATAGATTAGTTAAAAGAAATGGGAATCCCATACTATGTATGGGTGATATGGAAGAAGCCACTTAAGTGGCCAATCAAGTAACACATAAATAAGAGAAAAATACAAGCTGTAAGAGAGAAAAGGAAGCATATGAGGTTGTTATGTAAGTAACTCAAGAGAGAAATGAAAAAGTATAGCATGAGAGAACAAGTGGGTGTGGGTGAAAAACACTATGAGATGGGTGAGATCAGCTTGAATAAGAAGAAAGATTACACTTGCAGCTATTTATGTGATGAGAATGACAAAGAAGCAGTAGCCTAGTATGAAGGCCTCATCGAAGGCTTTGAAAATGAAATGCAATTGTTTGGCCAAGGTAAGCAATCTGATTATGCATTTGTTTATGTGAGTCAAGAATAGGTAGAGGTAGAATTGGAAACCTTAGAGATATCATTGAATGGTAAAGTGAGAGAAAAGGAAGGGCAAGATCAAGTTGCATCAGTTGAACATCACAAGAATGAGGATAAAACACAAGAAAAAGAAACAATGTTGGAAGCAGTATGGTAGAATGGAGTAGTCAAGTATGAATTTGCCATTATTTCTGTTGTAATAAGAAATATTATGATAGAGGAAGCTAAAATTACAATAGTTTTAGAAATGTTTTTGGCCATGATTATCCCACATGATAGAGTCAAAGATAAAAGGAGTGCACAATAAGTGCACATTAATGTAAACAAGCAGTGCAAGAAAAGAAGGAGAATAGTGTTTGATCGAGGAAAGTATGAGAGAAAAGGTGAGAAACTAAATCATGTAGAAGAAAGATCAATAGAAGAAAAAGATTGTCCAAGGAACATAAACTGGAAGACAAAGAAGAAAGAACATAGCAATCCATTAGAGTATAATTTCTTCCTTCCCTAGGAGAATGATGCAAGGGCATAAGCACATTGTACAAAGTGATCATGTTTAGTTTATTTTATTCTCTTAGTGTGCCTTATAAGGCATTAGAATCATTAAATTAGTCTTAGAGTGTGTCTAGGTTGCCCTTTGGTATTTTCCCACCAAATTGGGCATTTGAAATGTTGTTATAGAGTTTGGAGAATTTTTGTGAATTTTCAAGATAGGTCAAGTTGTCAAATGTGGTTGTTGGGTCTTAAGTGAGTTTAGATAGATTATAAAGGTGTTTTTATATGTACATGTCATGGATTAAATTACCAAGACTAATGTCTCTTGATATATATGATGTGTGAAAGTATTTATTAAGAGTTAGTTATAGGAAGAAGGTAGTTTATTGCTTTGTAACAAGTTTTGGATTGATAATAAGAGTAGTCTCATAGAAGGGAAGATAGGTTAGAGTAGGTAGTTATAATTAGGATTTAGTTTTGAAGTCTTGAATAAAATAGAGGTAGGGATGAAAATGAAGGTTATAACTAATTTATGGGCTCTGCCCATGGAGGCAGTCATTTTAGATGCATAGAAATCAATAATAATTAAAAGGTTTTAGTTGATATCTTATATATTCTATGTTGACAAAATTTTGTGAATGAATTTAAATGTGTTGAATGAGTTAAAAACATTTATAAAATAATGTACAGGAGTGTAAATTGTAAAATATAATATTTTGTATACTTGTGGCAAAGAACCCTATTATATTCAATAGACAAGTGACTAGAGAAGAGAAGGACATTTTTAATGTATTATAAAAGAATGTTTAGATGATATTCAAGTGTAATTATTAGACTAAGTTGTCATGAATCATGTGTAATTATTTTGAGTTCCAAAAACCAATCTAAGTTCATTAGAAAGTTCTGTGTATACCTTGTTCATAGGACTCAGTCAAGAAATTTGATTGAATGGTTAAACCATGTGTGGGTGGAGACTCTTGGGATATAATGAAAATGTTAAAAGTCATATTGAAGTGACCATAACCTTAAAGTATTTTTTAATATGATAGTTAAGGTAAATTCACCTTTAAACCCTGTTTGAGGTAGACTCTGTGTATGCTCTCAGTTTATAATTATTATCAAGACTGGGAAAGACCTCAAGAATGGATTATAAGAGTTGTTATGTTAAAGGATTTAGTGTAAATAGATATCCAATTGGAATGGAATAATAATTTAATGTGACAAAACCTAAATGGAGTAAATGTACTCATATTGTATACTAGTTTGTATACATGTAAATTGTGCAATAGTGAACTATCGAAATCTGATTTGAAAGATTAGACAACGCATGTGGTTGAGTTTATTATGGTTGTAAGATAATATATAATTACAAGAGATAATATAGGATGTTTTAGAATCATTTTAGAGATATTTGGTAAGAATTTTGTCCATACAACTCTATCTTATGTTGTAGCAGTCAAATTATGTCATGAAAAACACTAAGAAACTCATGGTATGAAAGAGATTAGGAGACCATTTCTAAGGATTAATGATTGAAAGGTTGGGTATAGGTGAGATAGATCTCAAATAGGCACTTTTAATGCTTTAAACCATTTAAAGACTCACCAAATTCAACTTATACCCTTTCAAACCTGTACGTCTATAGAAAACCCTAGGTTAGGGTTAAAAGACTAAACATGAAATATATTCTATTTTAACTAATGAAATTACACAAAACTTTATAGTTTGATATGGTAAAAGGTATGACATTTTATTATGGAGGTTTTGGATTGAATTTGTATGGAAAATTATAGTAAAAGAGTGATTGTGTGTTGTAAAAGGCTAGAGAAACCTAATTAGGTCGGTAACCATATTGGAAAAGGTATCTAAAGAAAGAAGTAGCAGTTAATATTTCATGGAGGGGTTAAATACAATAGAGGGAGTTAGGATAAATAATTATTTTTTCAAATTCAAAGGTACATTTCCTTACCAAAAGAAATTTTACAAAAAAAGGATAATAGCCTTAAAGAGAGAAATTGAGGATTGAGATGATTGTGTGAAGCCCAATAGGGATCATCCATATGATGGATAGTTTACATAAGACTCAGATGAATGAGGAGTGATTTGTATGTCAAGAAGTCCAAAGCCTAGTAGAGGCAAATGAAATAAGATTACATGAAAAGGAGTGAGACAGTAGAGAGATTGATATATTGGTTGGTATAAGAGTCTAAAGGACTCCAAAGTCAGAGAACAAATGGAATAAAGGTGGTTAATCCATAAAACAAAAAGATAACAACATTATGCCTAGTGATTAAGTTGATAGATCAAGAAGATTGTGAAGTTTGAAAATAACAATTTGTAATTGTAGGAAGTATATGGTAGAGTATGATTATAAGCTTTGCATCACTTTAACTACCTATATCACTTGGAATTTGTTTCAAGTACATTGATATATGGTGTGGATGGAAGCTCAACTAAAATGTGCATAAAAATTCCTTCATCCTTCCCTAGGTAAGTAAAGGTGCATGTTCCAAATTATTTATATTTATATTTTGATGCATGCATGCATTTCAATCACATACTCACATTAAAGTGGGGGAATTATGTAGACACCTAAATTTGGAACAACACCTTTATTCCCAATGTCTTATTCCTAGTTTAATTTATTTAGAAAACTTTTACATTTTAGCTTATTTCTAGAATTACCCTGATCCCACAATAGGTATAAACTTGGTCCATTGAGCCTAAAATCACCTCAATGCTTCTCAAAAAGGTATATGTTAACACATATAAACTATTTCTCACATTTTACCTAGCCCTACATTAAAAACAAAGCCAAAATCATCCCATCAACATACCCAACCACTATATGAGACCATCTTAGACAACCCATTAACTCCACAAGTTGTCCTTTTTATTTTTTTGGGTCTATTAGATCATTGCCATGACTCATGCAATGTTACTCTTTATTTTATACATTAATATAGTTGGAAAGTGTGCATAAACTACCTTAGGTTAGTGTATATTTATGAGATCTAACAAGGCATTTATAGATCTAAGAAAAGCATAAGGCAAATCTAAATATCAAGCTCTGACTCACATACAAGGTTAAGCCTAGGGAAATGCATTGCTCAAATCAAGCTTCTCATACACTTGCGACATTGTCATTCTATCTTAGGATTTCAACATTTCTTTTGTGCCAAAGGAGGGTATTAGATTTCATGTAGTTACATCATCAATTATAGGTAATATGAGGTTCATAAGCTCTCACTTGATTGACTCCATCCACACACTCAAAAAACTATGTAGAGGTTTGATTCCATGTTTTTTGGATGAGTAATTAACAATGTTACTTTGGAAATTACCCAAATCTATAACTTTTTGTTTTGTTTTAGAAGTCAAGATAGATAAAGAATAAGATTGTTCTATTTTGAAAACTCTACCTAACATATCTATGAAGTGAAGCTAAATTAAAATAAGAAGGATAAAATGCATGTGTGATAGAGAAATTAGGTTCTGAAATGTTAGTAGGACAAACCTAACCATAACAAGATAAACCCAACCACAATGAGATAGTAAAAACCCTATGGGTATTTCTTGAGAAGATTTGAATAGTACATGTATATCACAATGAAATGTCTTGGAGCATCACACAATTTTAAATTTTCATGAGAAGGAAGTACATCAACTATATAATCTATCTACAATATATTATTTCTAGAACAGCAATTAAGTGTGATCATTTTTTACCCCTTTTTCATTTACATTACTTGGTCTAGTTTCATTTGAGACACTTTGAGTTGTTTCTCATCATAGCCTATTATATAGATCTAAATTATGTAATTTTAGTCATGTATGCTTAAATATATTTAATTACAACTAGTTTATTCCAAATTTTCTTAAATAAATAATTATGGTAAATAGTTCGAAGCCAATTACCAACCTTGAGTTTTTTGCTAACTCTAAGATATGTTTATTGCTTTAGTGGAAATGTAGTACCAAAAGGACTAAAGTCGAGGATGCTAATCAATGGAAATGATAACCATAATTTTGTTGGTCATCAATGGTAGTGGATGAGATATGAGATGATCAATGAGATGGTCAACACCCACTGAGAAAGCACAGTGAGGACTCATTCACACTATTATTTGATTTGTACCTACTTGGTGAGGCTTAGTCCAAAAAGAGGAGTAGTAATGAATAGTAAGTGGATGACCATTCCCAACTTGTCATGAATATGTTTTTTCCTTATTCAATCATTGTTGTAAAGATCAATAAGGCCAAGTCTGACTAATCAAATTATGAATAATTATGTGTGCAGTCCTTGTTCACATTTTCTAATTTTGGATAGTGTATGTCTCCCTATCCAAAATTATTGTAAGATCTCAGATAATGTGTGTCCCTATCCTTGATCAAAATATTTAAATATGGTATGGCCATACCCACTACCAATGTATATGTAAATATGGTGAACTGAGAGTGTGTTCCAAGTCACACATGATTATGTGTTCTCTCAGCTTGTGTTAGGGTGTGAAGCCACTATTCATATGTCACTATTCATATGCACTATTCATAGTCATTATTCATAGTGATGTGACATGCTAAGATGACATCTTGGTGATGTGGAATGTGGGTGTGAAAATGAGTTGGCATGTAGGTGATGTGGCATGCAGGTGATGTGGCATGCAGGTGCTATGGCAGGAGGGCCCATGGTGGGTCCTAGGATGTGATCAAGTTGAGGTGACATGGTGTGGGGCATAACTCTCCATTATGGATATGTTTATCCTTAGTTTTCACATGTGGGTTGTCATATGGTGAAAAATATAAGGGTCATGGTATGGGGTCAATTTTTTAAGAGGCTCCATGATTCACATGTCTAGGTAATGTCAAAAGGTGATTGCAACACCTTTTGGACTCTTGTGATCACATGTGAAGAAGAAAAAAAGGATTCTTTGTTGTTACTTGGCCTCACATGTTTGGATGGGGCACCATATTTAAAAGTGAATGGAAGCAGATGGAATCTTGTCTAAAGTGGATGGTCCACTTTTTTCACCCTTGGTAATGAATACAAGAAGAACATTATTGAGTGTTTGAACTCACTTGTGGAAGAGGGGAGTAGGTTTTGGAATTGATGCCCAAATTTGACTTTTAAGTCAAATTGGGTCACCCCTAAGTAAAAACTTGGTTTTATAGATTTTTTGGGGGCATAATATATTTTCATAAGGTGTTTCATACATATTTTAAGTTTATTCAATGATATATTGGCCTTGATCATAAGTTTCATTAGCCAACATGTCCTTTCGAGTCATTCTAGGTGTCAAAAAGGTGCATTTAATGATTTTTATGGGTTTCTTGGGAAATCTGAAGGTGTAAAAACATAATTTTATGTCCCATGTTTCATAATAAGTCATAAAAATTGTCATTAATTGAAATATGGTAGGTTTTTCAAAAAAAAGGTAGTTTTCTTAAAGAAAGGGAAGAGTTTGCCACTTGTACGGCCTCTTTGGGAAGTGTGCAACTTGGAAAATGTTTGAATATGAATCTTTAGCTTCCCCAAACTCATATACATGATTTAATTGATTTTGAGGTGTCATTTTCTGCCCAAAATTATTTTACTCCATTTTGGCTTTTCTAGACATGCAAAAATGACTTTCAAGTTTTTGCTTGTTACATCCAACAGGAAGGGTTTCGAGTCAAATTATTTTGATAGGTGGTATTAAACTTAAATACCTTAATTTTCATATAAATAGTGAAAATATTGATCAATTTTTATTTATGAACCATCTCTAACAAGTTGACTGTGCAAATATGCTAGCCATTTCATGTACCCTATAGATTTTTCTCAATTCTAGTCAAATCCATTTGAATTATTTAGTGATATTGTCTCAAGAGGATTTTTAATTCCTTATCAGATGGTATCCATTCTTTTTTTCAAGTTTTATAATGTTTTGATGAGTAATCTAGTTCATGTTGCAAGAGGGTGTCACCAGGTGCAGTTCTAGTTGAAGTGCTTCTAGTTTGTTATGTGTGTTCTCTTGTAGAGGTACCATATATCTAGGAAATGGTGTTACACAAGTTTTTGGGTCACATGACCACTTATTTCCATGTTTTGGTTTCACCAATTCATCTCTTGGGTTGTTTGAAAGCTTGTGTTCCTCCATGAACATAACCTAAAATTCATAAATACAATAAAGAACCTATCTCAAAAAGCTAGCAATGGAGGAAAATGAGCAAGGTTTCTCAGTCCTATAGGCAAGGAGCACTAAATTTGTGAGATAGGTGCTTGTAAAGCCATTATCAGGGGTTGAGATGTGAATTGAAGCAATGAAATTAATGGAGTTTGTATTTTAAATCTTAAGTGAGGTTTATACTTTGTTTTTAATACCTAGAACATGCTTAGGTACACCTCAAGCATGGAAAATGATGACCTACAGTAGGGTCTAACAGTGAATTTCTCTATCTAAGAGAGGAAAGCCCAGTATGTGGGTTCAAGGATCATATAATACAAATATAAGGTATGATAGGTTATCAATTTATCCTCATATTTTAAGTATAAACTTTACATACTATGAACTACCTTAATTGCAAATCAATACACACCTACAAGAATCAAAAAACATGTTTCCCACTCAGAACAGGGTAGAGATTAAATATTATTACCAAATTGATTGAAAATGGTTTAAGGGGAGGTTGAAATGATTTATAATGTCTAAATAATCTTTAAAAATACCATGATAGTCTCTATAATCCCCTGGTCATCAAGGATAAGCTTACATAGGGTCCCAAGACCCTATACACAGTCACACAAGGTCCAAGTAAGTAAACGCCAAGTGAAACATGGTTTGTCTAGGGAAGAGGGAAAGGATTAACATCAATTTAATATGTTCATAATGGGAATATATGTGTCTTTACATGCCAAACATTTTTCTAATATGATCATATGTTTTCCCCACTTAGCTAAAGAACAACAGCTTGTACAAAAGGTTAGGAAACCTCTTTACCCAATAGGTGAATATGAAGAATCAATATAAGAGAAGTGTTTTAGTGGATTTAAATATCCATGAGTATTAATTTAATATGGTGAAAATGTTTAATCAACCTATAATCATGGTTTTGTCTTGGAGAGGTCACCCATAGGAGGATTTGAGAAAAAAATTAGGAAAACAAGGTTTTTGAGGACTTTTTGGGCATTTAGAGATGGTTGGACACCTAAATCATGGAATAAAGAAAAACCATCTATAAAAAATGATCATTATGACATAATAAAACTCAAAAAATATTAAATTTTCCGTGGGGATGATGGATATACCTCTTTGTTTTGTCTTAGAGGTCAGCCAATCAAGAAAAATTAGGGTTTGGTAAAACAAGCTTTTGAGGTCAAAATGGGAAAAGGGCTTGATAGGAACCATAGAAACACTTCAAGAAGGTGTTTTTAATTGAGACACACATATATCAACATGAAATACCAAGATTTTAAGGTTCAAACACAATAGGTTTCTCCATGTTCCTAAGCTTACAGGCATATCTATTAAGGCAAGGGTATGCCTTGAGGCCAAATAAGAAGTCTCTTTCAATTTTAGCGTGAGAGGAGATTTATAGTGGATTGAAACATGTGTATGATATATATATATATATATATATATATATATATATATATATATATATATATATATATATATATATATATATATGTATGTATATATATATGTATGTATATATATATATATATGTATATATATATATGTATGTATATATATATATATATATGTATGTATATATATATATATATATATGTATATATATATATATATATATATATATATATACATATATATATATATATACATACATATATATATATATATATATATATATATATATAATTTTTTGAACCTTTTGTAGGTAAAAATAATCATCAAAAATCACTTTGAGTTCTAAGTTATAGACTTGATTAAGGGCAAGGTTTTGGCATAGACCTCAAAAGCATAATCACCTTCACTTTTATCATGAAATGAGAATGTATAAATATTGGAGTATGTTTTTAGGGTCAATAAATATGTTAACAAACTCTTTGAGGGTATATAAAATACAACTAAGCCACCTTTTGGATCTTAAACCCATTCAGATATACAGGAAAAGAGGAAAAGAAAATGATAGGTCAAGTTGTAATGCTCATATATCCTTTGAGGTTTTGCATCAGAGTACAAGGAAATTGTAAATTTTATCAGGGTCCCTAAACACCAATTTTGTGTCATTTTTTTTAACTTTGAATGTGCAAGCTTTATGAACAAAGCTTAAGACCCAAAACTGCTCATAAACGCTTCCAAAACCCTTATAGAGAACCGATTTGGAAAATGAGATTGGTGAGATATAAAATGGAATAGTTTGGTAGTGAAATTTATTATATCATTTATATTACTCCCTAAATCTCCCTCACGTGCTTTTTTTCTATATGGAATTATATGTATGGGGGAAAAAACAAGGTTTTTCTCACTATTTTGTGTGTTTTTTAGGCTACAAAAGAATTTTGAAAGTGAAATAAAGTTTGGGTGGAATATTAGTACTTAAAATAACTCCTTATGGCCATTTTATTCTATTAAAAACCTATAAGTGTTCAAATAATTACCTTCCTTTTAGCCAGTCAAAACTGGCATAGTGAACACAAAGGTGAGAAGGGTGAAAACTCTAAGTGTAACCATTTTTAAATAATTACGTATGCCTCTAAGGTCATGGAGGGCCTTTAAAATTTTCATTCACTCCCTCCCATGTATTTTCATGGAAAATTTAAGCAAATTTTGAGGCCAAGTGTGAGGAGTGACTAAAAATGGAGTTTTTTAAGACCATAGGTAGTGATGGCTACCTTCTAGGAGTTTCCAAATGAGTATGACTTCCACCAATGCATGGAGAGGAATTTTTTAAGGGATTACCTCTCATTCAAATCATCACACATATCCCTAGTCAATTATGATATGTTCAAATAGGTTCAAATATTGAAGGCAGTTTTTTGAGCTAAGACTGGGAGTTTTATGACATTTTGCATAAATTTCATGACTTGTGTGGACACTTGGTCCTATTTATATTGCATTTTTCATACCATGAATTTTTATCATGTATTTACAAACTCTTTTCTTATATTTACAAGTGTCTAAGTGACCTTTGGACTTCCCTTATCTTACTTTTCTCTCAAAGGATATAAATATTGACTCTTTTGGCTCTTTTGAGTAGCATCTATTGGTTAATGGTGAAACCCTGGACAAATTTTTAGTTTAATGACTCTTGAAGAAATAAAAAAATTATTTTTCCTACTCACATATTGTTCACTTGAGTTTTATTGTAATCTTGTTGGTGTTGTCTAGTAGAAGATTATCTTTTCTAGCTTGTTGTCCTTGATTGTTCACCAAATATGTAGAGGAGAAATTATTATAGGTCTTTATTACTGTTATTTTATAAGTGTATATGCATATTAAAAGTGGTTCATGAATTTATCCAATAAATTAATCCTTTGTTACCCTCTTAAACATCAAAATGGATTTTGGACCTAGCTTATGAAACATTGATGTGACAATGCAACTTGAATTATGAATTTTGTGTAATAGAAGTCCGGTTTGACTCTAAGTGGTACAATTTCAGTCAATAAGAGGAAATATACTATTGGTGCATCACCTTTTTTAGCTTTATTAGTTTTTTTATTAATACTTTTCATCCAAATTTTACAGGCATGAAAGTACTTCAAAGAATGCATCAGGGGAACTAACCCTTCTAGAGATTCATCTCAATGAATTATTACTCACAAAAAGAGAGATGTTTCCATTGTGATACTTGGATGAGGAGATATAATCATCTCCTCAAGGGGTTTAAATCTAAGTGACAATAGTTTTTGGCACACTCAATCAGACTATATGTCCTATAAGATTATCTAAGATTGGTGTTGGTCTTAGCTTAGTTACAGCTACAATAACATCTACATTCAGTACCTAGATACTCCATTAAAGTTTCAAATCTTTATTTTATGATTATTTCTTAATTTATATGCGAAAGGTGATGACTATGTCTTCTTCTAAAGGTATACCCTTTGAGTTTGTGTAATTGCCTCCATATTCTGCCAAAAGGTCTAGGTTTATGAATACTCATCCTTATTCAAAAGAGTTGGTGTTTAAGAAGTCAAAGTTCTTGTTTATTTCAACCCCTAATACTCATAGTTCACATTATAAGATGGCTAAGAACCAACCTTTTTTAGTATTCACCAAATCATCTCCTTTTAATCTTGCCTAATATAACCAAATTCCAGGAGCAACCCTTAAGAGTGTTCCATATTTTAGTGGAAAGGGTCCTATTACTACCATTAAACACATTAGAAACATATCAAACTTCTATAATATCCATAATATCATTCAATATAATGTGTCTATTAGGTTTTTGGTATTGTCTTTCAAAGGAAAAGCTTTAGATTGGTATGGGACTCTACCTAAAAATTCTCTTAGTTCATG
Source organism: Torreya grandis (assembly GCA_037957365.1). Taxonomy (NCBI): domain Eukaryota; kingdom Viridiplantae; phylum Streptophyta; class Pinopsida; order Cupressales; family Taxaceae; genus Torreya; species Torreya grandis. The sequence continues at coordinate 181,127 of JARHVA010000176.1, forward strand.
GGATGAACTAGGAGATCTATTGACTAAGAGGTTTGGAGAGAAGAGTGATCATCTATCTCTAGCTGCGAAATTGACCACTATCAAGAGGGCACCACAATATTTTATACAATATTTTAAAACTAAATTTCCAAAAACATGGGATAGGATCCCAACCCTTATGAGACCTACTCCAAACTATGCCTTCTTGTATTATTTAAAAGCATTGAATAGTGATTTAGCCATGATGATCCAATCTATGGGTGGGAATACACTCCCTGTTACCTATAATATATCCATCACTGCTAAGAATTATCTTGTTTAAGTAGGGAAGATTTCTCCTAGGCCACCAATTCCATTATTCCCTGATTTGCAGCCTCCTAGTTAAGTTATATTACCTACCTTGGCTCCTTTGCCTAGTCAAGAAAGGTCTACCATTGCTCCCACAAATGAGATTCATGAAGTCAAGAGTTTTCTCCAAAGTGTCACTAATTAATTGGTTACCTTAAAAAGGTAACAATCTCAAATTCATACACCTTATCATCCCTATAATCAGTTTGGATAAGAAAATAGACCTCCTTTTCAAGGTAATGCTCAAGGACAAGGTCAAATCACTCAAGTTAGACCTTACCAAAGTTACAATCCTAATGTTGCATCTTATTCCAAAGATATTTTTAACACTAAAAAAAAAAAATCAAGAATAGCCATGTTATCCCTCATATGACCAAAATCAAAGCCAAGTTGCATATGCCAATGAAATGCCTAGTCAAGACATGATAATGCAAGGAAATAAAACATCTCAAGTTCTCACTTTTGAGATGCCAATGTAAAATGGAATGAAAATTGGAATGGATAATATAAAAACACAATCTAATTCTACTTTCATAAATCATTTAAAGGGAGAGTTTTATGCCATCAATCATTTGGGGAATTTAAGCAATGTGAATACTAGAGTGGCTTATACCACTAGGTCTAAGAAGAGGGTTATTGAAGAGACAAAATGGGCTAATCAAGGACCCATTTTGACTCCTACAACATCTCCAATGGTTGGTGGGTCTAATCCATCTCGTAAAGTGCAATAAAATTAGAGGTTTCATAATGTGAATCCTACTCCTACACATCCACCTCCATAAGCTATATCACAAAGTACTAGTGCTTTGAAGGAGCCTTCCATGGTGAGCAATATTTCTATCAATGTTGTAGACCAGATGAAGAAGTTTCATATGAATATTTCACTATGGGATACACTAACAATGTCTAGACAAAATGACATGCTTCAAAAAGAATTACAAGGACTTAGTAAGCAAGTTGGACTAGCTAGGAAAGAGAGTGTTGTCTTGGTGAATGGGACTCAACCCATTGATGGACAAGTAAAGAAGATTGATAAAACTCATCCTTTCTACCTACCTATAATAATTGGTGACTACTTAGTTAATAATTACATCATAGATAGTGGGGCTAGTACTTTAGTTATGCCCAAGTGTATAGTGAATAAACTAGGCCTCAAGTATGAGCCAATGGCTAAAGAAGTTTTACAATTGGATGGATCACCAACAAAGACCTTGGGAGTAGTCAAGGATTTGAACTTGATTTTACATTCTTGTCCTACTTTTTCCATTCCTCATGATGTGGTTGTGGCAAATTTTCCTCCATACTTTGCTCTTTGTTTTTCAAGAGAGTTTACAGCTAAGATAGGTGGATACTTGGTAGCTAATTGGCCCTATATGGTTTTTAGGACAAAGTATGGTACTAAGGTGAAGATTGAATCAAAACCTATCCATCACAATCACTTAGATCCTTACATGCCTAAAATGGTAAATGTCAATTATGCCATTATTATGAGGAGGAACTCCACATAGACCAATCTCCAACATCTTCTCATGAAGGAGTTTCTGATTTATACTTAGATGAATGGGGAGATGAAAATTATAAACATTATCCTTACAAACTCATAGAGGAATATGGTCTTGGGGTGTATTATATGCATGAATAGGACTCTTTAATACCAAATACGATGAATCCAAGTGAAGACATGGATGGTTTATGACAATTTTTATTTGATGGATCAAGAAGCATGATTGGGGTAGGTGGTGGAGCAATGTTGGTTTCTCCTTCTAAGGAAAGGTACTATTCCACTTTAAGATTTCAATTCTCTTCTATTTTTAATGTGATATAATATGAGGCCCTCATTCATGGCCTTGAGTGGGCTGGGAAAAAAGGTGTGGAAGAGTTACAAATGTATGGTGATAGTGAATTGATTGTGAATCAAGTAAGAGGCTAAAATGTGACTAAGAACTCCTTCCTTGAGTCCTATAAGCATAGAGTGTGGGATCTTGTGGAGGATTTCTAATCTTTAAAAATCACATCTATCCCAAGAGAATACAACAAACATGTTGATAGGTTGGCAGCAATTGGATCTCAATTTGATGTTCCAAAAGGGATAGGAGAGGATAAGAACCAGCCATATCTCAAGGTGATTGTAAGGCCCTCGATACCAGATTAATGTTACTAATTGGAAAGTGGTTGATAGTGACCAAAAAATAGCACTTTTTCTACAAGAAGAGGCTGAGTTCTCTTCCAAGAATCAGTCCAAACTACAACAGCAATATGGAGGGCAAATTATATAATTGAAGTCAAACAAGCTTCCTAAAGGCCTAGTCACACTTGAGAGTATTTTCAATGATGATGACCAGTTGAAGAAAGAAAAGGTAAGCATGTCTACTAAGAAAGAAAACTATGATAAAGTACAAATCTTCAAAGATAAGTTTCTTTCACTTGGGAAGGTATTTACTAGTGAAGAGAAACATGCTTTCATTCAGTTATGCAAAGAGTTTTTTGATGTCTTTGCATGGGAATATAGTGATTTGAAGGGATTTGATCCAAACTTATCTCAACATACCATAGAGCTAGATGAAAATTTTAATCCCATCAAGCAAATATAAAGGCCAATAAAGCCTAATATTGAGCCTCTTATGAATAAAGAGCTTACTAAATTGATTAAGTCCAAGATCATCTTTCCTATTAAGCATTCATCTTGGTTGGCAAACTTAGTCCCTGTTAAGAAGAAGAATGGATAAATCAAGTTATGTGTTGATTTTAGGGACTTCAATAGAGTTTCCTTGAAGTACCATTATGCTCTTCCCTCCATGGAACAGATTTTGTAATTTGTGGCAGGTAGTGAAAGGTTTTCTCTCCTTGATGGGTATTCTGGGTATAATCAAATTTTGGTGAAGGAAAGTGAGCAGTATAAGATAGTCTTTACTACTAAATGGGGTACATATGCTTATATGAAAATTCCTTTTGGATTGTTTTATGTTGGAGCTACATTCCAATGTGCAATATATATGACTTTTCAAGTATTAATAAATGACATTATGTTGGCGTATCTTGATGACATCATAGATTTTTCTAAGGATGCAAAGGATAAATTGAATCACCTTAGGCAGATTCTTTAGAGATGTAAAGAGTTTGGAATGTTTCTAAACTCAAATAAATGTGTTTTTGTTATCCATGAAGGCAAAATTTTAGGACACATTGTCTCTAAGGAGGGCTTGTCCATAGATCTTGAAAGGGTGAGTGAAATCTTGCAATTGGCTTTGCCCAAACACAAGAAAGGTTTGCAAAGTTTCTTTGGGAAAATTAATTTCCTAAGGAGGCTCATCCCTAATTTTTACAATTTATTCAAGCCTCTAACATCTATGCTAAGGAAGGATGAAGTGTTTACTTGGACTAGAAGAAGGAAGGAAAGTTTTGAAGAGATTAAACAAGCCATTACCCAAGATCCAACTCTTGCAAGTCCTGAATTTTCAAATTATTTCAACTTGTATACCTTTGTAAATGAGGAGATAATATCTACCATGCTTACTCAATCAAATGAATAAAACTTGGAGCAGCCTATTGCCTTCTTTAGTCAAGTTTTGGAGGGCTATGAGGTAAAATACACCTATGTTAAGAAGAAACTACTTTCAGTTGTTAGAAGTCTAAATAAGTTTAGATATATGTTATCTAACAAGAAGATTCACATATTTTTATCTCATCCTAGTGTCAAAGACTTCTTTTTGATTAGATATTTGAATGAGAAAAGGGTTGGTTGGATCACAAAAATGATGGAGTGTGATGTAGAAATCAAGATAACCAAGCTAGTGAAAGGGACGAGGTTATGTGAGCATCTTGATTAAAATTTGAAAGAACAAAAGGAGGTTTTTTTAGAACTTCACGATGACCCTATGATAGCTACATCTTCATCAATGAGGAGTTAGACACAAGATATGATCCATTTTTTCCAAATTGGTGAGTGTCCACAAGGCCTTAATAGAGCTAGAAGAAGGTACTTTAGATTTCAATCCATTCCTTATGTACTTGTTAGTGGAGTGTTATTTAGGAAGTAATTATAAAGTGTGTTTTTAAGGTGTGTTGAATCAGATCATATTGAGAAAATTCTGTTTGAGTTTCATGATGGACCAGCTAGTGGTCACTTTGCTCCAAGAACCACAACTGCTAAGATTATGAGGGATAGTTAATTTTGGCCTAGCTTGTTCAAATTCGCCCATTATTGGGTAAGGAAGTGTCAAAAATGTGCTCTCTTCAATGGTAAACAAAATATCTTTGCCTTGCCTCTTCATCCAATTGAGGTTGATCAACCCTTTATGCAATGGGGTTTGGATTTCATAAGTCTAAACAATCCACCTTCTAGTGTTGGTCACAAGTGGGTGTTGACTACTATATATTAGTAGAGGATATTTCTCTCAAGGAAGAAAATGAAATTTTAGTTATAGACTTATATGAAAGCATAGTGACAAGGTTTGGATCTCCTTCAACAATAATTTAAGATAATGCATTAGCTTTCCTTGGGATGAAGACAAGTGAATGGGCTTTGAAATATGGAATTTATCTTATTACCTCCTTCAACTATTATCCACAAGGGAATGACTAGCTGAGTCCACCAATAAGAATCTAATTAGGATCATAAAGAGAATAATGGAGGAGAACCAAATGACTTGGCATTCTAAGTTGAAGATAGCTCATTGGGCTAATAGGATTACCCTAAAAAGAGCCATTGGAAACTCACCATACACATTTATTTATGGTATAGAATATAGACTACCTATATCACTTGAGTTACCCACCTTGGATCTCATTTATCAGCTGCAAATGATGGAAAATGAAAGCATGTAAGTCAGGTTGTGTGAGTTGATAGATCTTGAGGAGACAAGAGATCAAGCTATGCAAACATGAGAGACCACCAAGATCAAACAAACAGATACTTTGAAAAAAAGGCTATGCCAAGGAGTTTCAAAGAGGCAGACATTGTCCTAAAGTGGGATGAAGATAGGGCTAAGCCTAGAAGACACAAAGTTTGATACTTTGTGGAGTGGCCCTTATGTTATCACCCAATATAAGCAACACAATGTCTTCCAACTCTCAAATTGGGATGGAGAGGAGCTTCATATCTCATTCAATGGGATATATCTTATACATTGTTACTAAGGTTCTCATATCTCCTTTTACATAATTTTTTATTTTTCTTGTGTTCTCTAAGTGCTTATGCACATGTGTGAGTTGGTTTTGTGTCTTGCTTTGTCTTGTGTTTGTTTGTTATGGTGTGCTTTTTTTGTGTGTTTTAGGCAATTATTTGTTATTTGTATTCCATAATTCATCGACTCCCTTGGACCTTGATATGATATAGCTATTGGTCCTTAGTGTAGTAGGCATACTACCCCTATGAGTCACTAATTTGTTGACCAAATTTGACTTTTAAGTCAAATTGGGGCACACCTAGGTAAAAACTTAGTTTTCTAGATGTTTTGGGGGCATAATATATTTTCATAAGGTGTTTCATAGGTATTTTAAGGTTATTCAATGATATATTATCCTTGGTTAAAAGTTTCATTAGCTAACATGTCCTTTTGAGTCATTTTAAGGGTCAAAAAGGTGCATTTAATTCTTTATATGGGTTTTTTTGGAAATGTGAAGGTGTAAAAATGTGATTGCATGTCCCATGTGTCTTTATAAGTCTTAACCAATGATCAGTAACTGAAAGATGATAGGTTGTTTAGAAAAAAAGGTAGTTTTCTTAAAGAAAAGGAAGAGTTTAGCACTTGTATATCCTATTTGGGAAGTGTGCCACTTAAAAAATGTTTGAATATGAGTATTTAGTGTCTCTACACTCATATCCATGTATTTATATGGAAGTGTCATTTTCTACCCAAAACCATTCTACTCCATTTTGACTTTCTTAGACATGAAAAAATGACTTTCAAGTTTTTGCTTGGTACATCCTTTAGGAAGGGTTTCAAGTAAAAAAAAATTTTTTAGGTAGTATTAAACTCATATACCTTCAATTTCATATTAATATTGAAAATACTGATCAACTATGTTTTAAGAACCATCACTAACAAGTTGACTATGCAAATCTGCTAACCATTTCATGCACCCTATAGGTTTTGCTCAAGTATGGTCAAATTCATATAAAATAATTAGTGATATTGTCTAAAAATTATGTTTAATTCCTTATCATATGGTCCCCATTCTTGTTTTAAAGTTTCATAATGTTTGGATGACTAATCTAGTTCATGTTGTAAAAGGGTGTCACCAGATGTAGTTCTAGCTGAAGTGCTTCTAGTTTGATGAGTGTGTTCTCTTATAGAGGTATCATACAGCTAGGAAATGGTGTAAAAGTTCTTGGGTCACTTTACCACTTATTTCCATGTTTTGATTTCACCATATCATCTCTTGGGTTGTTTGCAAGCTTGTTTTCCTCCATTGCTAGCTCTTTGCCCAACTTCACTTGCAATCACTTGTATGGGCTTATTCAAGTTGTCCATAGAGTTTTAATTAGGGTATTATAATTTTCCAAGCCATAAATATTTGTATAATTTTCATATAAATGCTTGGAAAAGGTGCAATTATAGTCACAAGCTCATTCATCATGCTACCTTAGTCATGAGATGCCCATGTCTATTATATTTAATGTATATACAGGTGTTTTCCATGTTAGTAAACATGTGTTGAATCTAGTTACAGGGTTTAATTGATTAATATCATGCTTTTTAAGGTTTACCAATGCATTTTATTGGTTTTAAAAGCTATTCCTTAACATATTTCTTGCTAATTCCATATCCTGCCTGCATGGAGAATCCTAATGCACACCTACAGGCCCCTGATAATATCCTGATGATGTGTAGAGAGGTGGAAATGTAATCCAACTGATTATAATTTCCAAATATACAATTACATGCCTAATTTAAGCATACAAAGTTCACATTCATATAAGGTTTTACCTTGCTCATTCCTAGCTCACTGTTTATGCACCAAAAATCCACCTATAGGGGGTTGAACAGAGAACCAAAGTTTTGTATGGAGGGATGGAAATAGATTGACAATTATTTAGTACCTTGGTATGATTAAGTAGCCATTAAAACTCAGAATTAAGTGTCAAAATTTTAAAAATAAGTGTGGAATCATGTTTGAAGGTAGATGACTGAGTTCAGGGAAGGTTCCCTAAAAGTACAAAACAAAGATCTAATAGGTTTTGTGTATATCCGACAACATGTTTGCATAGGGTTACAAAGCATCTAGATTGGATGAAATTATTTCCTATAGTACATATTATACCCATGCCAAGTTTTAATGTCATATAGTGAGGGAAATTTCATTGTTTGAGACCTTAAATATGCCCAAGAAAACATTGAAATATTTCACTAAAATTTACAGGCCTGTAGGAGCAAATAACCTTTTGCCACTTTAAGGGAGAAACATTGAACATTATGATGGATAATATGTTTTAAAAAAATTAGATGAGTTCATATGGTTTTAAAGAAAAAAAGAAAAAAATTGGAAGTTTCCCTTGCAAACCCCATGACTACCTGTCCGTACACTGCCCTGAAAAGATGCATGTACAACCAACATGGAGTTTCAAGCTTGAAAGAAGTTCTTTATTGCATTTATGAATGTTAGGTTATGTTCATGATTTAAAAGGATTATTAGAATCTTTATCAAGGTCCCAATCATATTTATGAGCAAAATTGATTATCTTTCAAACCTAAGAGCACCTACAAGGGTCACTAAATGCAAGGTTTCTCAGTCCTATAGGAAGGGAGGACTAAATTTGTGAGATTGGTGCTTGTAAAGCCATTATCAGCGTTGAGATGTGAAGTGAAGAAATAAAGTTGATGGAGTTTATATTTTAAATCTTACGTGAGGTTTATACTTTGTTTTTAATACCTATAACATTCTCAAGTACCCCTTAGGCATGGAAAATGGTGACCTACAACAGGGTCTAACAAGGAATTTCTTGATCTAGGAGAGGAAAGCCTAGTCTATGGATCCAAGGAGAATATAAGAAAAATGTAAGGTATGAGAGGTTATAAATTGATCCTCATGTTTCAAGGATAATATTTACATAATATGAACTACCTTAATTGCAAATCAATGCACACCTACAGGAATCAAAAAACATGTTTCTCACTTAGAACAGGGCAAATATTCAATCTTGTTACCAAAGTGCTTGAAAAGAGTTTAAGGGGAGGTTTACATGATTTATAATTCCTAAATAATCTTTAAAAGTATCATGATGGTCTCCATAATCCCCTGATCATAAAGGATAAGCTTACATAGGATCCCAAGACCTTCTACACAGTCATAATAGGGTCCAAGTAAGTGAAAGCCAAGTGAAAAATGGCTTATCTAGGGAAGAGGGAAGGGATTACCATCAATGTAGGATGTTCATAATAGTATATTACATGTCTTTACATGCCAAAAAAATTGATAATATGATCATATTCTTTCCCCACTTAGCTAAAGAACAATAGTCCATACAAAAGGTTAGGAGACCTCTTTACCCAATAGGTGAATATGAAGAATCCATATAAGTGATTTTGATGGATTTAAAAGCTCCATGAGCATGAATTTAATATTTGGATCATGTTGAAACAACTTATAATCATGTTTTTGGCTTTGATAGGTCACCCATAGGAGGATTTGAGGAAAAATGCAGGAAAATAATGTTTTTGAGGTCTTAATGGGGCATTTAGAGATGGTTGGACACCTAAATTATGGAATCAGGCAAAAACCTCTAGTAAAAATGATCATTAAGACCTAATAAAACTCAAAAAATATTCAATTTTCCATGGTAATGAGGTTTATACCTATTTATTCTATCTTATAGGTCAGCCAATCAAGAAAAATTAGGGTTTGGTAAAACAAGCTTTTGAGGTCAAAATGGGAAAAGGGCTTTCTAGGAACCATAGAAACACTTAAAGAAGATGTTTTGAATTGAGACACACCTATATCAACATGAAATACCAAGGTTTTAAATTTCAAACACAATAGGTTGTTCTATGTCCCTAAGCTTGTAGGCAAACCTATTAAGGCAAGGGTATGCCTTGAGGCCAAATAAGAAGTCTCTTTCAATTTTAGCATGAAAGGAGATTTATATTGGATTGAAACATGTGTAGGATATGTATATAGAAGTTTTTGAACCTTTTGTAGGTAAAAATAATCATCAAAAATCACTTTGAGTTCTAAGTTGCAGACTTGTTTAAAGGCAAAGTTTTGGCACAGACCTCAAAAGCAAAATTACCTTCACTTTCAGCATGAAATGAGCATGTCTAATTATTGGAATATGTTAGTAGGGTCAATAAAGAGGTGACTAAACTCTTGGAGGTCAGAGAAAACATAAATAAGCTACCTTTTGGATCTTAAACCCACTTAGACATGCAAGAAAAGAGAACAATAGGTCAAGCTTTGATGCTTATATCTCCTTTGAGGTTTTGCATGGGAGTACAAGGCATTTGAAGATGTTATCAAGGTCCCTAAACACTAATTTTTTGGCATTTGGTTGAAATTTGAATGTGCAATCTTTATGAACAAAGCTTAAGACCAAAAATTGCTCATAAACCCTTCTAAAACCCTTTTAGAGACCTAATTGAGAAAAAGAGCTTGGAGAGTTATCCAAATGGAATATTTTGAAATTAAAAGCTATTGGATCATGTAAAGGACTCCCTCAATCTCATTCACATGCTTTTTATTTGTACGAACTTGTATGGATGTAGGTAAAAATAAGGTTTTTCTCACCATTTTGTGTGTTTTACAGGCTACAAGAAGAGTTTGAAAGTGAAATAAATTTTGGGTGGAAGATTAGGACTTATAAAGACTCCCTATGGCTATTTTATTCTAGGAAAAAACTTTTAAGTGTTTAAATAATTGCCTTCCTTTTAGCCAATCAAAACTGGCATAGTGAACACAAGGGTGAGCAGGGTGAAAAATCCAAGTGTACCCCTTTTTAAAGAATTATTAATACCTCTAAGGCCATGTAGGGCCTTGAAAGGTGTAATTCACTCCCTCCCATTGATTTTCATGGAAAATTGAAGCAAATTTTGAGGCCAAGTGTGAGGGGTGACTGAAAATGGAGTTTTTTAGACTACAGGTAGTGATGGATACCTTTTAGGAGTTTCCAAATGAGTAGGAATACCACCAATGCATGGAGAGACATGTCTAAATGCCTTCCCTATCATTATAACTATCCCTAGTCAGTTATGGGATGTTCAAATAGGTAAAAATCATGAAGATAATTTTTTGAGCCAAGACTGAGAGTTTTATGGCATTTTACATAAATTACATGACTTATGTGGATAATTGATCCTCTTGATATTGGATGGTTTATCCCATGCCTCTTTATCATGCATTTATAACCTCTTTTTTCATATTTACAAGTGTCTAAGTGACCTTTGGACTTCCCTTGTCTTACTTCTCTCTCAAAGGCTATAAATATTGACTCTTTTGGATCTTTTGAGTAGCCTCCATTGGTTGATGGTGAAACCCTAGCCAAATTTGTACTTTAATGATTCTTTAAGAAATTAAAAATTTATTTTTCCTATTCACTTGATTGTTAATGCAATCTTTTTGGTCTTGTCTATTAGAAGATTATCTTTTCTAACATGTTATCCTTGATTGTTCACCTAATGTGTAGAGGAGCAATTGTTATAGGGATTTGTTATTGTTATTTTCTAAGTTTATAGGTGTCTTAGAAGTAGTTCATGACTATATCCCACAAAGGAATCCATCATTACCCTCTTAAGCATCAAAATGCCTTTTAGACCTAACTTATGAAACATTGATGTGACAATGCAACTTGAATTGTGAGTTTTGCGTAAAAGAAGTCTTGTTTGACTCTAAACGGTGAAATTTCAGTCAATAAGAGAAAATTTACTATTGGTGTATCACCTTTTTTATATTTCTTAGTTGTTTTATTAACCCTTTTCATCCAAAGTTTATAGGCATAAAATTACTTCAAAGAATTCATCAAGGGAACTAGCCATTCTAGAGATTCATCTCAACGAATTATTGCCCCCAAAAAGATAGATGTTTCCATTATGCCACTTAGATGAGGAGAGATAATAATATCCTCAAAGGGTAAAAATCCAAGTGACAACAAGAACCACATGAAGGTCACACATGTTCTTATCTAGCGAAAGATATTTCTTGAATACTTTTTCACATAGTGACAAACATTATAGAGATAACATGACACCCCACTCATGTGTGGATCAAATTTATAATAGGCCACCATGAAGTTTCTCCCTCTCCTCTCTCTCTCTCTCTCATGTAAAATGTTATAAATCTTAGAATTATCCTTTATATTTATGAGAATCCCATTGGGGGATATCCACTCTTGGATCACTATTGTAGGTTGGAGCTTGGAAGGCATGGAAGCTTATCTCACCTAGATGCTTGGGTTTTAAGCATCATTCATTCTTATGTGGTTAGAGCTTGTAATACTTAGATGAGAGCATGGCTCACCTAGTTTGCATGTAAGCATGGAGGTCCTTGAGGTTAGAGGTTAGATCTTGGAAGGCTATATTAGTTGGGCTCACCTAGATGAATACATGGATCTTGGAGGCTTTTTAGGTTAACTCATAGAGATGGGGATTGATGCTTTAGATCTCACCTTGGTTGCTATGGTGTTAGAATTGGATGGAGTTATATGTTGTAGCTTGGAGGTTGGACCCTGTAAAGCTTGGTTGCAAGCTTGGTTCACCCTAGTGCTTGTAAGCACTAAAAAGGAGTTTCTAAGAGGATATAATGTTATAAAGAGAGTTTTTTAGGTTTATGAAGTCTAGATGTTGCCTTTGCCCCATGATTTTTCCCTTATTGGCTTAGTAGGGTTTCCACGTATATCTTATGTAATGTGTTTTCTCTCATGTTTTGTGTTTTACTGTAGCTTATTTTATTTTTGCATTTAAATTCTTACACATGTATTAAGATTAAGATTTTTTTAATCCTAAAAACTAGTATTAGTGTTGGGTTCTACCCCATGTCTCTATAACAAGTGGTATCATATCCATGGTTGTTGGATGGTTTGTGCAAGTGGGATCTACAAGTGGAGAGACCAAGATATGAAAAAAAAAGAAAAAAAGGGTTTGCATGGTAGGTATTTCACTCTTGGTAGAATATGGAGAGTGAAGGAAAAGATGAAAAAGCTTTACCAAATGAATCAACACCAACACAGTGTTCCTAATGAAGAAGTAGTTGTATAATTTGAGGAGCAAGTTGGTCTTCATTGGTGAAGATCAAGGGTGAGGACAAGGAAGTCACCTTGTTATGGGTTCTCAGTTGGTGAAGAAATATAATTTGTGGGTTCCTACTACCATAATGTGTGAGTTGAGATGATGTTGAAATTCCATGTAGAGGAAGAGGTGTAATAAAGTTGATATTGTACCTAGTGGGTAGAGAAAAATAAGATACATGAGGTTCCATGGAAGGAGAAATTCATGTGTTAGACATGCGATAGGGAAAGATGCAGCTTGACTATATATTTGGGGCTCAAAAACTCAATAGGTATAGTGATGTATTGAATAACATGATGACTTCCCAAGAACTATGGATGGGTACCATGTTGAGCATGGTGGGTAGCAGTTTTCTATATGTAGAAGTTAGGTGTTGATTTATGTGGGTTCTTCTCTCCTATTATTAAATTAGTTTAGGATGGATGGATAAAAAAAGAGACCTAAGGTTACATGAAAGGAAAAGCCTGTGTGTTTGACATGTGGTAGAGAAGGATGTAACTTGATTGTATCTTTGGGGCTCAAAAACTTGGTAGGTATAGTGATGCACTAAGTAGCATAATGACTTCCCAAAAATTGTAGATGGGTACCAAGTTGATCATGGTGAGTAGAAGTTTGATACATGTATAAGTCAGATGTTGACCTATATGGGTTATTCTCTCTTATTATTTAATTAATATAGGATGGATGGAGAAAAATAAGAGACCTAAGGTTCTGTGGAAGGAGAAGGTCATGTGTTTAACATGTGGTAGAGCAAGATGTAACTTGACTATATATGTAGGGCTCAAAAACTTAGTAGGTGTAGTGATGCATTGATTAGCATGATGAATTCCCAAAAACTATGTATGTGTACCATGTTTATCATGGTGGGTAGCAATATACTACATATGTTGAAGTCAGGTGTTAACTTCTATGAGTTTTTCTCTCCTATTGATAATTACTGTCAAGAGTGTTATGTACACTTGTTATTATTCATAGTTGGAGTAGTTGGTTTCCTACATGGTGGTCTCATGATGAGATGGAGTAGCTTGAAGGCTATGAGAATGAGGTAAAGAGTTACCAATTTATAAAACTGAAGACTATACGGGTTCTAGTAGGCATGTTGATGTGGTACATGAATACCTTCATAGAGAGCCAAGGTTTAGCAGCAATTATTGCTATGTGTCAATGGTATTTTGGTTATAGGCCCTAACATGATCAATGGTGAGATGGCTCAGGTGACTAGGATGAGATGAAGGAGCAAACCAAGGATGGAAATGCATAATGGACATGAAATTAAGAAAGTCAAGTATCCTAATTCTTATGGTTTGAGTTGTCTTCCAAAATATCCTAGAGGAGGAGAAGTCATGGTTATCCTATGTATTATATTCATCGAGAGTAGGAAAACCTCATGTAAGACATGGTATACACTAGATTGGATACTTCCAAGAAGTGGGAGTAGTGAGTGGTTTATGGTGGAATCCTAAAGAAGGATGGGTGTATGGTGAAGTGGGAGTCACTTCAAGGTGATATAAATCTACTATGGAGGAGCAAATGTCGTAAAAGCTAGTTAGGGTAGAGAAGTTTTAGTATTGTTGAAACACTTCTACTAGGCTTGTGTGTGAGTATTAGTGGGCATTAAAGACAACATAAATGATAGCTAGATGGTAGATGGTTCGTACAAGACATAAGTATGGTAAATTCATGTGTATATGACTTCAAGTGGGAAATTTTTAGGGTGTGAAGCCACTATTCATAGTCATTATTCATGGTGATGTGGTATGTTGAGATGGCATCTTGGTGATGTGGCATGTGGGTGTGTAAATGAGTTGGTATGCAGGTGATGTGGCAAGTAGGTGATGTGGCATGTAGGTGATATAGTAGGAAGGTGATGTGGCAAGAGGGCCTATGGTGGGTCCCAAGATGTGATCAAGTTGAGATGACATAATGTGGGGAATAACACTCCATTATGGACATGTTTTGTCTTTAGTTATCACATGTGGGTTGTCACATGGTGAAAAATATAAGGGTCATGGTATGGGGTCAAAATTATAAGAGGATCCATGATTCACATGTACAGAAAAGGTCAAAAGGTTATTGCAACACCTTTTGGACTCTTGTGATCACATGTGAAGAAGAAAACAAGGATTATTTGTTATTATTTAGTCTCACATGTGTGGATGGGGCACCATATTTAGAAGCACATGAAAGTGTATGGAATCTTGTCTAAAGTGGATGGTTCACTTTGATAACCCTTGGAAATGAAGACAAGAAGAACACTATTGAGTGTTTGAATTCACTTGTGGAAATAGGGAGTAGGTTTTAGAGCCACACAGAGGTGGCATATGTTCTTGTCTGATAAAGGATATTTAATTAAGACTTTTACACATAGTGATAAACATTATGGAGATCACATTACACCCCATTCATGTGTGGGTTGAATTTATAAATGGCCACCATGAATTTTTTCCCTCTCTCTCTCTCATGTAAAATGATATAAGAATCATTCATGCTTAGGTAGTTAGAGCTTATAAGGTTTAGATGAGATCATGGCTCACCTAGTTTGTATGTAATCATGGAGATCTTTGAGGTTAGAGGTTAGAGTATAGAAGGCTATGTTCACTTGGCTCATCTAGACGAAGACATGGAGCTTGGAGGCTTGTTATATCAGCTCATGGAGATGGAGATTGATGCTTTAGATCTCACCTTAGATGTTAAGATGTTAGTATTGGATGGATTTGGATGTTGAAATTTGGAGGTTGGATTATATAAGGCTTGGTTGCAATCTTGGTTTATCTGAGTGTTTGTAAGCACTAGAAATGAGTTATTGAGAGGAGCTAATATTGTAGAGAGAGTTGTTCATGAATATGAAGTCTGGATATTAATTTTTCCCCACGGTTTTTCCCTAGCTGGTTTAGTAGGATTTCCACATATATCTTTTGTAATATGTATTCTCTCTTATTTGGTGTTTTACTGTAGCTTGTTTTATTTTTGCATTTGATTTACTTGAACATGTAGGATGTTTGTTTCCTAACAGTTTGAACTATATACAATATGGGCATGTTGAGAATTAAAGTTATCTCATATAGTTAGGGGGAAAGATAGGTTTAAATGGTTATTATAACTTGGTTAATATTAAGTTAGAGTTAACATTTAGTGGGTCAGGTGGTTATAATACCCACTTTTATATTAGTAGTTATTGTTAGAGGGTTAGGAGAGTAGGATAAAATAGTGGGTGTGATAAGGATGATATCATTAAGTATAGGATATCAATCTCTTAAATATGTGTGTGTATATTAACTTTCTCAAAGATAATAAAGAAGGATTATGCATTGCATGTTATTTTTGGTTTTGTCAATGTGTTGATCTTATACCAAAATTAAATTTTTATATTATTGCCAAGATAATAGAATCCAATAAAGAATATGGCTTAAACAAACATAGTTGAATGTTGTCTTTCAGTCTACCTAGATACATGTCCTTGAAGTTATCATTTGTAATATTATCCACTCATAACGATAGGGGCTGAAATTGTTGAGCACAGTCCTTAACCATCCTATTTTTTCATATCTTTTCCAATTGGATAAATTAATTATCAAATAGACTGCCACCAGAGTATGTAGGTATCTCCTATATAAAAACATGTTAGGTTGTGGAGCTAAAAGCTTTAACCCTTTGCAAACTGTGGAACAGAAGGTTCTTGAGATCCAAGAGGAACTGGCGTCGGCAGCAGGACAGACGTCGGCAGAGACCAGTACAGAAGGCCACCAGCAACGGCAGAAGTCGGCCGACGTCGGCAGAACCAGACTAGCAGGGACCAACGTCGGTCGCCTGTGTGTTCCAGAACTGCTTGTTTCACGGATAGTTAGTTAAGTGAATGAAGAGTTTGCATGTTGAGACCAATTAGAGTCTTAGGCTGCGAGGATAATTGTCTAAATTAAGAGTCTAAGTTAGTGTTTGAGTTAGGGATCTATTTATAGACCCATTGGCATGTATTGTTTAAGGCATGAGATAGAAAGGAAGAGTTCCTTCTAGTTGTAAGATCTGTGAGTTGCAGGTTGTTGCAAGCTCATTGGGGATCTACATGTAAGTTTGGTCTTTGAATTGCAGGTTGCAGGTTCATGAGAGATCAGCTTGAAGTGCTATAGAGTGCTTGGTGTACCGGTAGGGTTATTACTGACTGGTTGGTGAGGTGAACACCAATTCTGTGTGTGAGTTGGTTGTTGGGACCGTTTTTTGTGTAGGAGAGTGTGTGTGAGAAGAATTACTGTACACTTGAAGTGTGGCGAATCTCTGTAAGGTGAAAGAGTGTGGCGGCTCTTTGATGTATTCTTTTCTGTATAGTGTTAATACAAGATAGTGTATTGTCTCTCATATTCTGTGCTATTGGTGAATTCTAGTTACTTATGTTTCTGGTTATTTCTGCATATTCAATTGCTTATATTTGGTAATCATACTGTGCTCTTTCTGAGGAGCAAGATCCTAACGGGTGGAATTAGAACAGGTGTGTTTGTTCTTGGATTTACCTCCACCCCTCCTAACAAGTGGTATCAGAGCTTTTGGTTGGGATACTAACAGATTGGTGTAGATCTGGGTATTGTGTTTTAATTACAGGTTACTCACAGGGTTTCTGTTTGAGTGGGAGTTGAGCAATGGCAGAAAATAGTCAACTACGAATAGAAAAGTTTAATGGCAAGAACTACCAATTATGGAGGATGCAGATTGAGGACTATCTGTATCAGAAAGATTTGTACTTACCATTGGGTGGAGTTGCTAGCAAACCCTTGGATATGAAAGATGAAGAATGGGAGGTTCTTGATCGGAAGGCTCTGGGATCTGTTAGATTGAGTCTTGAATCATCTGTGATTTCTAGCTTATCACAGTGTAAGACAACGATGGAGTTGATGAAATCTTTGGCAAATTTGTATGAAAAACCCTCGGCTTCTAATAAGGTATTTCTTATGAAGCGTTTATTTAATTTGCAAATGTTGGAAGGTGGATCTGTTCATAGCCATCTTAGTGATTTCCATGGTTTGGTAACCCAGTTAAGTTCCGTCAATATTGTTTTTGATGATGAAATTAGAGCTCTCTTAATCTTGTGTTCATTACCTGAAAGTTGGGAAGGTTTGGTAATGGCAGTTTCTAATACTGTCTCCTTCAAAAGTCTTAAAAGTGGATGATGTTGTGAGTGTGATCTTAAATGAAGAGATTCACAGGAAAAGCACAGGTGAATCATCTGGAGATGCTTTGAGTGTTGAAGGAAGAGGAAGGCCAAGAGAGAAGACAGAGCGTGGGAGATCAAGGTCGAAGATAGGCAAGAGATCCAAGTCCAGGTATGGCAGAATAACCTGCTGGAAATGTGGAAAGCAAGGGCACTTAAAGAGAGATTACAGATCGGGTACAGATCAGCATGAAGAACATGAAGAAGCAGATGTTGCGGGTTACGTTGCACAGGATGCTCTGGTATGTTCTTTGGATAAAGTAGAATCTTGGGTATTAGATTCAGGTGCCTCTTTTCATGCATCCCCACATAGGGAATTTTTTCATGAGTATGTCCAGGGAGACTTTAGAGAAATTTGTGTAGGGGATGGAAAGCCTTGTCAGATTGTTGGCAAAGGCAAAGTGAAGCTGAAATTGCAGACAGGTGACACATGGGTGTTAAAGGAGGTCATGCATGTCCCAGTTCTGAAGTGGAATCTGATTTTTGTTAGAAGTTTGGGTGAAGAGGGTTGCACAGTAACTCTCACAGCAGACTCTTGGAAGGTTACCAAGGGTACACTTGTTGTAGCTAGAGGTAAGAAAGTAGGTACGCTTTATCTATCTACTTGTTTTACTGATTCTCTTTCTGGGTTATCTACTTCAGCTGTAGATTCAGAGATGTGGCTTAATAGGCTTGGCCACATAGATAAGAAAGAGATGCTGGTTCTTGAGTCAAAGAGTATGCTTTCAGATTTGGAAGGCATGGATCGTGGTTTCTGTATGCAGAAGAAGAAGGTGAGGTTTCTTGAGGAATCCGATGGTAGTGACAAGAACAGGAAAGCCTTGGTTTTCAAGGAGAAAGTGACAGACAGAGTTCAGCACAAGATGCAGGGGAATTCTGAGCAGAGCAAGGGTGATTTGGACAAGGGTTTGATCCAAAAGGAGCTCGCAGGAAAAAGTCAGGTCTCACAAGAAAAACACAGAGACCGACGTCGGCAGGAAAACCGGCGTCGGTGTCCAGACAGGGACCGACGTCGGCTATGTGCAGCCCAACGTCGGTGACTCGGGGCAGACAGAGACCGGCGTCGGCCAGGGGAAACTGACGTCGGCAAGGAGGCAGTCACAGGGAACCGACATCAGTCGGATGTAGACTGAGATGTGACCGGCATCGGTCACTGAGATGAATTTTGGGTGGACAGCAAGCTATCATGGAGTCTCAAGCGCCCATATGGAGGACTGAAGGTGTAAGTAAGTTCTTAAATTCATCATTTACATTCTTTACACTACTTGTTGCTCACTTATGGCATAGGACCAGGAAGTTGTTAAAGAAGCAGAACAGGTAGATCCAGGAAACAGTGGGAGCTAGGCATGGATGAGGATGTGATTCCTTGGAGGAGAACCAAACAGGGGTTTTGGGTAGAGTTGCCAGCTGGAAGTAAGCACTGAGAGACGAATGGATGTTCATGATGAAGAAGAGCGGAAATGGATACGTGAGATGGAAGATCAGGGTATTTGATCTTGTGTGAGCTGCAGGGCAATGGAGGTTTGATCATTGTGTTTCTCTTTACCAGGTTGGATAGTATTAGCTACACTATCCTATTTTCTGTATGATGTGCTTGTTGCAGGGCTACATATACAGGTATTGCTGAACTAAAGGTAAAGCTAGTTCAGGTGTATGTCATGGAGAATCTGGGAGCAGCAAGATTCTTTGGCATGAGTGTGTTCTAGAGACATGGAGGTCTTGTTGACTTTGTTTCAGGATGATTGTGTGAAACCGGTTAGCACACCGATGGTTAGACAGTTCACAGAACAGGTGTCTTGATTCACATAATGAGGTTGAGTGCATGGTATGTACTAAACCTGAGTTTTCCCAAGTAGTGGGAGTTATCACAAGTTGGAGTCAATCTGGGAAAGTAATACTGAAGGGCAGTTCAGTGGGACCAGCAGCAGGTGCACATGTTATGCAGGGTCAAGTTCTTTTTCTACATGGTTGTAGATGCGAATGTGGCAGGTAATTTGGATGACAGATTTTTTGCACCACGAATATTGTGGTGGTTGGTCTTCAAGAGTGATCTTGAGGAGGGATACAAAGCCAAGGGAACAAACTAGACGGTGTACAGGTACAGGTACAGGTTGCAGCTGTTTATCTCCAAGTGGGAGATTGGTAGGTTGTGGAGCTAAAAGCTTCAACCCTTTGCAAATTGTGGAATAGAAGGTTGATGAGATCCAAGAGGAACCGGCGTCGGCAGCAGGACCGACGTCGGCAGAGACCAGTGCAGAAGGCCACCAGTGACGGCAGGAAGTCGACCGACGTCGGCAGAACCAAACTAGCAGGGACCGACGTCGATCGCCTGTGTGTTCTAGAACTACTCGTTTCATGGACAGTTAGTTAAGTGAACGAAGAGTTTGCATGTTGAGACCAGTTAGAGTCTTGGGCTGCGAGGATAATTGTCTAAATTAAGAGTCTAAGTTAGTGTTTGAGTTAGGGATCTATTTATAGACCCATTGGCATGTATTGTTTAAGGCATGAGATAGAAAGGAAGAGTTCCTTCTAGTTGTAAGATCTGTGAGTTGCAGGTTGTTGCAAGCTCATTGGGGATCTACATGTAAGTTTGGTCTTTGAATTACAGGTTGCAAGTTCATGAGAGATCAGCTTGAAGTGCTATAGAGTGCTTGGTGTACCGGCAGGGTTATTACTGACTGGTTGGTGAGGTGAACACCAATTTTGTGTGTGAGTTGGTTGTTGGGACCATTTTTTGTGTAGGAGAGTGTGTGTGAGAAGAATTACTGTACACTTGAGGTGTGGTGAATCTCTGTAAGGTGAAAGAGTGTGGCGGCTCTTTGATGTATTCTTTTTTGTATAGTGTTAATACAAGATAGTGTATTGTCTCTCATATTCTGTGCTATTGGTGAATTCTAGTTACTTGTGTTTCTGGTTATTTCTGCATATTCAATTGCTTATATTTGGTAATCATACTGTGCTCTTTCTGAGGAGCAAGATCCTAACGGGTGGAATTAGAACAGGTGTGTTTGTTCTTGGATTTACCTCCACCCCTCCTAACAAAACATACCAAATGACATTAAAATTATTCTTCTTTTGAGTACACAACCAAGTATTGATTCAATTAGAAATATAATAACATAATTTTAACCTTTTCCCCACATGAAACATGATATAGATTAAAAAAATTCTCTATTTAGTTGATGTAATTAATCAGATCTATGTCATCAAACTTACACATAATTAACTTTAGCATAAAGTGTCAACACCCAAAAGTAGTATTAATCATGGATTCATGTGGATTGGTACTTGAACCAGGAGTGGAATATTCTAATGATTAATTAGGAGTGGTCACTACACTTTTTTATGATGTCTTATAAAGTTGGAACAACTTCTATAATTACAACAAACCCTTGACATATGTTGATAGATTCATGAAGCCTACAAACATCTTTTGTTTCAAATTATTTGAATCATTTGTCATAGCCATATATTGCAGTTAATCTTTGGTGGTTTTAGTATCTATTTAACCCTAATTTGGATGTGGATACTATTTTAATGGTTAGGGTTAAATATATATAAATGATAGGGAAAAAGAGTGAATATCATATTTGCAGTAGGCCAATTAATATGTTAAACTCATATGTACCATATGCTGAATTTATTATGCTAAGATAAGTTATTAATGGAAAGTATGGCTATGCTAGATATATAAATAAAATAAAAGAAAGTACTTAGTTGTTTATGATGTTAATACAGTGTTAGATCTGATATAGGTAAGAAGCAGGTCGGAAGACAGTTTTGGAATAGTTATCAATTATGGATCTGTGCCTCTAACTCTCTAGACACATGTGTTAAACTGGGACAATTATGTCAACATTAGTGTCTTATATAGAATATTCATTAAAATAGGATGTGACCACCTATATGCTTCTAGCTTTAACCTCACCTTCACTTTGGTGTATTTTGATTTGGGTCATGGACTATCACTCCTAGTGAAATTGCAAAACCCTAGATTTGCATCTTCAATATGACCTTGTAAAAATTGGGTTAGTGGGTACATAGTATCGAGCTAACTCACAATGACCCCACTATCCAAAGGCATTGCCTACATAGCCAATACTCTAGAGAAGGGCCTCAGAATCATGTAGTTCTCCCCTATATGTTGGCTTGTGTTTATGAATCATGCAATGTGTAAAACAAGTCAAGTAGTGACCTAGCTTATAACTTTTAAAATATGACCTTATGACTACTCCTTTAGTACTTCATACTTATAGCTAGTTTGGTCCTTTGACAGATATCAAAATGGGATAGAATAGGAAATATTTTGGTAACTTGAGTACTTCATGAGTGCTTCTTGAGTGTTTTTTGGTTTGATTGCTAGGTGAGGAATGAATGAGGATTGATATTATATTTATACCGAGCCTATCAGGATATAAATCACATTAAAGCACTTAGGCAAGCCATTTTAATACATTTAATTTGTAAATTGGATAATTTTGGGCATTGTACACTTATGTTTGGATAGGATAGTAATGTCAACACTACTATCTAACCTAGACATTAGTATCCAAAGAGAAGGAGAGTAAGCTCAGGCTCAAAAATTGTAGAGGTGTAGGATAAGTACATTTAAGCATTTTGGGCAATATTAGATGTTTTTATCATCAATATAAGGCTAGTCAGACTAAGAGATAATCCAAAGGGCAACAAATAAAGTAAATGCAAGGCTTACATAAGTAAGGCATGTGTAGAACTAAGAGGAACAACCAAGGTCATGAGTTTGCCAAGTGTACAAGACTAATGTGCTACACAATCACAAAATATCATATACAATTCCCCCCCTTTAATATAGTAATGAAATTATTAGTTTAAATGAAAAAGAACAAGTTCTTGGGTGTGTATGCACACATTATATTTTCTTGACTCGAATTTGAGTGATTTATGGTGGTTAGGTTTGAGTGTTTTATTGGTGACTAACTTGAAACCAAGGACATGGTACAGTATATAGTCGATGCATATAATCTAGGTCAAAAGTACTTTAAATAGATTTAAATTAAAAGAGAAAGCTTTAGGAGTACACATGTGTATTGATGTAATTGAATTGCATATTGGTAAGTTATTTTTGTAAAACATGTATCATTATGAGGCTCTAAAACTGAGATTAGGATAAATATGGATAATTCTTTTAAATTACATATATTTGAGGAGATAGAGAGAGAGAGAGAGAGAGAGAGAGAGAGAGGTTAGAAGGCACATGCTCCCAACTTTATATAAAAAGTGATTTGACACCTAGCAATTGAGATTAGCTCAACCATGCAACCCAATGATACTTATAACCTGGTGAATATGGATGATCAAATCCAAAACAAAAACTTGGCAAGATTGAGTGATAGATTAGCTCTCTAAAGTCTATTGGGTATCAGTACATGCAATAGTTTTGGAATCTAAATTCGATTTGGATTTTATAATATTAAGCACATGTTGCATAACATGTGCACCTTAGATTTGTCTCATGATGAAACTATGTGTAACAATGGTACCATGTATAGAAATCTACCATAAATTCATATCAAAATAATATAGCTATGTGTTTTGACCAATTTAGAAAATTATGTAATTCTGTAAGACATGCTTTTGAATCACACCCCCATATATGGAGAAATATGAAACTAATATAAGTACTAATATGGTGGACATATTTCCAAAAAATTCTTGTAAATTGGAGATGGTAAAAATTGAGTAGGTGTGGAGAACATGATTCCAAAGCATGGCCCCATTAATTATATGAATTATAAGTACCATACTAAATGAATGTAGAGAACATGATTTTAAAGCATACCCCCACTATAATCTAAAAACTATGAATGTGTGGAATTCATGACACTATGACATGCCCTCACTGAATCTAAAAACTGGTGTAAGCACCATACATTGTGTGAGTGTGAAAATCATGCTTCTAAAACATGCCCCCACTATAATTTGGAAACTATGAAAATGTGGAAGCCATGTCACCATAACATGCCCACACTAATATGTCACCTCCCTTTGAGGTGAGGTAAAAATAGTACATGGCAGTTAGCTCACCTCAAAAGGTTAAGACAACTATAAATCTATGAATGTAACCATGTAGCATATAGAAGGAAATATGTCTAGGTAAATGTAACATTGAGGCACATAGAACCAATGTGATCACATTTAGGACTAAGATGCATGATAAATATCATGGAAATGTTTAGATAGTAACAATACAAGCTCAACAAGAAAATAGGTACACACACAAGAGCACTCAAAATCAAGTCAAAAGGCAATGGTCTAAGGAGACGGCAAATAAGGGGCATGTTCAAATGCCACAAAATCGAATGGACATGAATTAGTCAAATGTCCATAAAAGCAAAGAGTGACATATTTAAATGTCTATAAAATGAAATGAAATATTCAAATGTACAATAATGCAATCATAGGCATAGGGTCTACATATAATAGAGCATATTCAAATGCTATAAAAGTCAAGACAATATCAAGGCAAAACACTAAAGGAAGTGTGTGAAGAAAAAGCCTAAATAACCAACATAAACATGTCATACTGGCCTATGGATCGAATGTATTAGAAAAAATGTCAAGTACATAACATATCAATTACCATGTGCAATGTATAATCATGGATAATAGGTATACGTAAGTACATATATAAGCTCAAAGATGATACTATAGAGTGATCATTGAAATATATAACCTATGTATATCAAGATTGTAGAATATGGATGCCCTCAATGTCTTAATGACTTGAGTAAAGAGAAGACCCAACACCCATAAGTGTATCATGTATCTGTGTATGCCTATGTATGTGTATATAGGAGTAAATGATATGTTATTCCTCTACATGAAACTAACACATAGATGCCAAGGAACCAATAGAACTTGTAAGTGCTGAAAGTGTTTTTGGATTTTTAATTTTTTTTGATTTTTTTGGTATTTTTTGAAAGAGACAAGATTTTCATATGATCTCATCTAAAGGATGATCATAGGTAGCTACCCACTTTGAATATGGTGCAATAAACTGATGGTACTACCAAGGAACATGTATAGGTGCAATATTTGTCATTATAGTATCTGTGATGCTTAGTGTATGTATAATAGGACTCTGGGCTTGTGAACTACCAATAGAAGAAATAGGGTTTATTAGAACCCATCTCTATATATTATGTGGTTTATTTGAAATAATAATAGTAGGAACATGTTTATGTGCTCTAGATATCTGAATATATGCATAAAAGATGAGGATTCCATGAAACCCACTGTAGGTCTCTGATGTAATGGTTTATCAAGTACTATCCACCTAGTAAAGGAGATTTCTTGTTGTTTACCCTTTTGTAGTGGATTAGACTTAACAATATTGATAATTAACTGCCAAGGTATAAATTTATCTTGTTCAAGATGATGCTCACATGGAATACTAGAACCTTTAATTACCTAATTGGCATGAATGTATTTAACATACCCATGCATTGTAGATGGTATTGCTCAAAGCGTATGTATCCAAGGTCATCCAAATAACATGTCAAAGACTCTTGTATAAAGTATAACTGAGAAAGTAGTAACCATATTTTCAAGACTGACTTGTAAAGCTAGACCAATCTTACCAAAAAATCTTTTGGGAGGTCCCATTGAATGCTCTAACTAATCTAGTAGAGGGGTGTAAGTCATGACGAGTAAAACCCAAATGCATAAGTAATGTCATGGTGTAAATATTTTCACTCGCACCATTATCAATCATAACATTGTGTATGGGGTTCTTATCAAGGTATGCTCGAATGAATAGAGAATGAAGATCAAAGTCACCATCCTTAATTTCATTGTCATCAAAGCAAATATCAAGTTTCTGAACCATAGGAGATATATGTCTTGTGTAAGTACCAATGGCCCCTTCTAGTGGGTGTCCATAATATGATGGAGGAAGATGTGCACTATATGCCATTTGAACATATGGTTCCTTTTTGTAAGGGTCTTGCAAAGGGTTGTTAAATATTTTTTGTTTATGGTGATCACCAGGTTATGAACTGGATTCCTTTGAAGGATCATCAAATGTAAAATATTGGTCATCAATGAGGTCCTGTATATTTTGATTTAGGGCAAAACATATGTTTATAGAATTCTTAGGGCCTTGGTGATGGTCACAATAAAAATTTGCATCATATCCTTTGGGTAGAGGTCTATTTACATCAACCTATGTAGGAGGAGGGAGAGATATAATATGACACTCTATAAACCATGGGATTAATGAAATAGGAGACTCAAGTAAACATGTAAATTATCTCCTTGGTGCATTAGATAGGGCAAGTTTATTAGACTATTGTGTAACTATGTTAACTATGGTGGTTGTTTCCTTTTTAGGCTCAAGAAGTTTTACCTTATAACTTGGCTTAATTCTAAATTCTATACTATATATATATATATATATATATATATATATATATATATATATATATATATATATGCAACTGGTGTGTTTGCTATGTACTTGATCTTATTCAATGACATAAGTTTCATTTCATGATCCCATACAACATGGCATAAGTCATCAAAAGATTGAAACTTTTTGAAAATAATTAACTCATATAAAGGAGTAAGAAAACTTTGCTTGAATATGTCTTGAAACTCTTTGTCTGCCATAGGATTGATCATTTTGGCTAGCTTTATCTTATATCTCAAAACATATTCATTGACTGTTTCATTGGTTCCTTGTTTGATCTTTACAATTTGAGCATAGGAAACCTTTTTGATAATGTTAATAAAAAAGTGTTCCAAATTTTGATTTGTAAGAGGTTTGAATGTTTTTATAGATTGGAGAGATAAGTCATAAAACCACCTTAAATCATAGTCCTTGAGGCTCCTTGGAAATAGTTTGGTCAAAATTTTATCATTTTAAGCATAATTTAGGCATGATGCGTAAAAGGTCAAAGAAGATATTTAGTATCACTCTTATCATCATAAAATGTGAACTTAGGTACAATAAATCTAGTTGGAAAAAGGTACAAAGAGATATCACGTGCAAGAGCTTATGCAACACATCTTATAAATCTATGGAATGTAAAGTCTTTGAAACCTTTTATTCAATGTTTGTAACCTTATCCTGCAAGGTTTTTACAACTTGAAGGAGTGATTTAACTGTAGGCCCTATGAAATTTTGATTAGCAATTTGAGTAGTCACCACAAGGGATGGAGACATGTTTTGAGTAGAATAGGAATTGAAATCGGTATTTGTATTGAAACAAAAAGTAAGTTACTAATAGATGTGTCAATAGTAGTCTCAGGGAATAAAGGTTGGAACACATAATTTGTGCCACCATTAGATGTATTTCGTTCTATCATGTTCAAGGGGATGGATGTATACAATAAAGTTTTTGTATTTTTAGCTTCAAGAATAATTTTTAGGATTTTATCAATATATTTAGGGTTTTTTTGAATTCACTCATGAAACATTACAATTGAATGTACTTGGTCATTTTCATTTGTTTCCAGATTTTCATTATCATAATCTTCTTTTATGATAACCTATCAAGATTTTTTTCATTGGTAACATGGGTATCATCATGATCCACGATATGAGATCCCTTGTTGGTTTAAGACATCTTTGATGGGTTAAAAGGAAGCTCAATATGTTCAATAGACACACCTCCCAATTTAGAGTTACAACTAGGTTGCATGTAAAATAGTACCAATAAGAAATTAAAAAGTACAACAATCTAAAACCCTAACTAGTTTAAAACCCTAGGAATCAAAAAAAAATTACATTCATAATGATCAAATTCACCAAATATTTAACCCTAATTTAGATGTGGGTCTAATTTTAGTGGTTAGGATTAAGGATATATAAATGATAGTGTACAAGGGTGAATATCATATCTACAACATGGCAATTAATGTGTTAAACTCAGATGTACCATGTGTTAAATTTATTATGTTTAGATAGGATATTAATGGAAAGTACAAATATCTTAGATATATGACGTAAAATAAAGTAATTAGTTGTTTATGATTCTAATGTAGTGTTGGATCTAATACAAGTGAGAAGTAGGTAGGAAGATAATTTTAGAATAGTTGTCAAAGTATGGATCTGGTGCCTCTAGCTCTCTAGACACTTGCATCAAACTAGGATAGTTATGTCGACACTAGTGTTTGGGTTTGATGCTAGTGTCTTATATGGAATATATAGTAAATTAAAATATGATCATATGGATGCTTCTAGTTTTGACTTTACCTTTACTCTAGTGCATTCAAATCTAGGTCATGAACTGTCACTTTTGGTGAAATGGCAAAACCCTAACTTTGCACCTTCATAATGGCCTTGGGAAAAATAGGTTAGTGTGTACATGGTGTTGAGTTGATCTAAAATGACCCCTCTATCAAAGGGCATTACCTACATATTCAATACTCTATAAAAGAGCCTCATACTCATGTAACTCTCTCGTAGGTATTGGCTTATGTACAAATCATGTAATGTGTAAATCAAGTACAACATTGACCTAGCTTGTAACTTAGAAAATATGACATTATGACTGCTCCTTTAGTACTTCAAACCTGTATTTGGATTATTCCTTTGATTGATATCAAAATAGGGTAAAATATGAAAGCTTTCGGTCACTTCATTGCTTCTTGAGTGCTCTTTTGGTTTGATTTCTAAGTGAGGAATCAATGAGGGTTGATATTATATTTATACCAATCTTATCAAGATATAAATTGCATTAAACCACTTAGGCTAACCTGTTAGAAGCACATCCACTGAGAGGGGGGCTGAATCAGTGGCCTTAAACAATTTTATTTTCTTTAATTATCACAATTAGTCATCCATCAAATGAACATTAACCATCCAAGCAATATCAACTGATCTAGCAACATCAAAAATGAAAACATACTCATCGAAAGCATGAAACATAAAAACAAATCACATGAACATATGATCTATGTGGGAAACCCTCATGGGGAATAAAACCCATTGAAACGTAGCTTGGACAACTTGTTGTATAAGACCATGAATCAATTTTAGTTGAGCACCAACCCAATAAGGAACACCAACCCCTAAAATTTGTCAAGCGCCAACTTGACTTCAACAAAAATGAAATTATTAGGAGGATAAAATCCCCTTGATGATCAAGTACCTACTCAATCAAAATCTATTATCTTATTTCCATCTCACAATTGATGATGAACTCTTTGTTCTTTTCTATCTTGTGCTCTCTTGTCCTCTAAGCATATCAGGAACACATCACTAATATCTCAAGCCTCATCAACACATTTAGACTTTTAAGCATATCAAAAACACATCACTAATATAACAATCCTTATCAAAAAATTCATATCTCTAATCATATCAATAACACATCATTGATATCTCAGTCCTTCAACCCACTCAAACTGCCTCTTTAAACAAGTAAATTTGCCCTTCTTCTACTTCACTCAAATAGCCCACATATACTGCAATCTCATGCTCTCATCACCTAAAAAAACACTGTTAGACCTTCATGACATATTTATTAAATTATTTATATGGTCTATAATACCTCTCACGCCTCAACAACCTTCTATTTCATTTGCTTCAAAATCCAATCATACAACTAATCCAGATAGGCATATTAGGCATTGTTCTTCTACAAACCACTAGATCACTCACACTCTTAGTCAGTGAATATATTAATCCATTAGGGTAAATTAATAAATATGTCTTAGTACATGTTACATATATGAATCAATAAAAATAATATCATCATTAGATTGGCCAAACTCACTTATACCTATTTCTTCTTTTAGGCCTACTAAAGACCTAATTGCAATTAGGTCTATCCTTTCCACGAATAACTTGAACCTCTATGGCCCAGATGGACCTCACCAAAGAAATAAAACCTTTAAAACACCTGTATTTCAACCTCAAAAAACCTCCTCCATTCTCAACAATTCACAAACCCTTTGCTCACACCTTGATATCGTGCTTAGGCCTTAAATACTTATTAGGCCTAATTACCCCAAAAACATTGTCTTCAAAGATGAAGCTCAAACGACTTGTATAAACACATTATATGAATAATACACATATTTATGGAAACTTCATAACCTTATGGTCATCATAAAACTCATTAGACACTTCTATATAGAGCTTAGATCCTCAAACCCACTTCTACAACATGACTACTCAAAATTACTTAAATGATCCAAAAACCAATCAGCATGCCTTTGATTTTCCACACTAACATAGAGACTTATCATGATCATAAATATAATTATATTATCCTATTACATACATATAAAAACGTAAAATACAAAAATAACATGGTCTAAAATCAAGAATTCAACTTGCAAACCAAACACTAGTCCTTATTACACACATACTTAACTCACTCAGACATGCCCTTTTCACTTAAATAATATCACCATCTATACTTATCACCAAGATCTCTAAAACACATTTACATGTCATATAAGTCCCAAACAACATCTTCAATCACTCAAGAGCAACAATCTACCATGAAAAGGCCTTCAATAGTAATAGTTCTAGAAACACATTTTACACTATAAGAACAATTAGCGATTAGGCAAATTGAAACATCAAATTTGCATACATGATGGCTATAAATTGTCCAAAAATATTCATGTACATAGACCAAAATCCTAAAACATCATCATTTATCCTTTTATCAACTTTGTTCAATATAAATTCTAAGAGCTACTGTAAATTCTTCACAAATAAACTTATAACTCACTCTTTTCTCTCCTTTATCTAACCAATGCCACCTAGAGATGATTGAGAGAGTTGAATACAACCTCAAATAATCAAACTATTTCAAACAAACCATTTCGATCACTTTTGAATCACATCTTCCATATTGGGTCATTATTAGGGTTTTAAGGCACTAAAAACATGTTTTTACTCTTAACAATTATTCATAAAGGATTGCCCTTTAAATCCAAAAATAATGCCAATAAAATACACCTATGACCCTTCCCTAACTACCATTAACTTCTCAAGACCCTATGCATAGGTTATACATGTCAACAAGCATCAAAAAATCCTTCTCGAGTCTTCATCTCTTCATTTTGCACACATAAGAGACCTTCAAACTCATTTTCATGCTTTCTTCTTCAAATCAAGACCTAAAACTACACCAACATACTTGAAAAAACATTTCAAACCTTAATCCATTATTACATGATCTCAAAATCCTTCAAACCTAATCATGATACTTCATTTTGCCACCTAAGGTCTTAAGACTAGGTCCATGAGAAGACCACTGAAGAACTTACCCCTTTGGCTCACTCTGAGAATCATGTGATTGAATCAACACCTTTATCACATGATCTAACACTAAATTTCATAACTTAAATCTCATACACATCCATATCACCACCATCATGCCTCTATAATCCATATCCACGATTAAGAACTAATATATCAAATAGACCTACTGGGCACTATACCACTTTGAGATCTTCAATACACCTTATGAAGCTTACTACTCACCTCCAGACATCTAAGATAGGATCTAAAACATCTCCCATTATTATACTTTGACCAAGCCTCCTTAAACCATATAGGTCACTACCCAAGACTGAAATAGCCTTATTGAACACACAAGACATGAATATAATCTCTCTCTAAACTCATCAAGCTCTGAATATCTTTACCAAAAACATGAAACTTACACTACCTCAAACAATTCCACATACCTGTATCCATTAATTTCACCATAACTCACTATGCTTCATAAGACACTTCATTAGATCACTCAAAGCCACACTAGCAAGCTCAAACAATCAACCTCATACCAATGACCATAGCCACCTTCTTGTGAACCAACACTTGACCTCAAACTTCCTTTGGAATTAATGACCTTAAGCATATGACATCAAAGACATCTGTCACTTTACTAATCATTATTGACATCAATGATAGTACATAAACACATGACATTAATGACAACTTTGAATAATCTCCCCTTTTGTCATTGATGGCAAACCAAAAATGAAGTAATCATTCTCAAACTACACTACTCTCAATAGGTTGCTTCTTGCTCAAACTAAATAATTTCATCAAGAAATTCATCCCATAAGAACTTTGACCATCAAAAACTTTCTCCCCCTTTAACATTAATGATAAAGGGTCTTCTACAACCAAACTTTCTCCCTCTTTGTCATACCAACAAGCTACTAATAAATATTTGGTCCTATACACAACAATCACCAATGTGATGTTATCAAAAACTCACCTTAATCTCATATCTATTAAAGTGGACAACTATTCAACATAGAGCACCCCCTAAGACCATGCCTTCCTTCTTCAAAGGACCTCAAAAACAAGAACATTCGTCTTCCTTGACATGACTGATATGAATCAAGCTCTTGAAAATCTTCAACTTGCCTTTATGACTACAACATACCTTCTTGGCACTCCACCACCTGAGCTTCTCCACTAAAAATTATAAAACACATTACCTCTCTCAACAAGATGCCTTTAGAGAACTCAGATCACAAGATCACTCACTAAACCATCATAATCCTAACATCAACCAGAATCAAAATTAAAAACTAGCCTCTTGATCTCAAACAAATACTTCTCTCAAACTGATCGATCTCCCTCAGAACTAGCCTTCCTCTTTGACACTAATGAAAAAGAGACACCTGTAGCAACTTGACCTTGAAACATAATGAATAAACTTACCTTATTCACAACTTAAGCTTACCATATGAATCAATAGAATTCTCAAGCCATCTTCAACATAAGTCATGCATCTTGACACCAAATTTCAACACAGATAAAAACTCAGGAACCAACACAAAATAAACTTATGCTTATCTCTCAACATGGAACTTAGAAACATCTCATATACCAATTATTAACACTTTGACCTTAAAAACTTGATGTCAATCATAGATATTTCACCATTCTACATCTCTATGTAATAGCTTCAACTAGTCCTAGTCTCCATGACTCTTCATAGCTTCTTGGCATACAGCACTACTTAATACACATAGACTTGCAACACAAACAACATGAAATATTCTTAAGATGAAACCTTATTGGGTGACAACACAACTATTGGAGTAGATAAGACACCTGATCAGTTCCCACAACCAGCTTTAATTGATTGAAGAATGTCTCCATGAATTCTAATAGAGACACCCCATTCCATTGGGATCTCAAAACACGATGAACTTAGGAGATTCCTAGACTTCCAATCCACTTTTCTTAGCCATCTTGCAATCATGAGACTAATAATCCCTTATTATAATCCTATTAGGTTTGATTGAATCATTTGGCTTGACCACCTTGTCATATTTCTTCTTTTCTTTGACTGTTTGATCAATAATAGTAGATAATAAGTATTCTTTACATACCTCCACAATTGATTCTTGCTCTACCACATCAAACAAACTATCTTGACTCTTGGGTTCAACTTGATCAGATATAACTATCTTAGGTCTTCATACCTGGGTTTGTCTCTTTTCATGAAATCTAGGAGCTCCATATGCTTTAATATGACTTGAGGGCCTTCTAACACTTTTAGGAAAAAATATTGAAATGTGTCCTGCATTTTGACAGATATATCAAACAACACCATTGTCCTTACCTTTTGACTAATTTTTCCTCCTCCCATGGTTCCAATAAAACTCATCCCTTGAGTCTAATCTACACTCTTTTACTCTATGGCCAAACTGGTTACATGAGAAATAATAACCATTAAATGAATTTGCATACCTTATTGCATTAGGTTGCCTGATAGGTCTCTTTGTGTTGACTTTCATGATGGAACACTTGACATGGTTTGATTCCTTACTCTCCTTCTCAATCTTGCTCATCTTAGCTATGATCTTCTCATATTCAACCTTCACAAAATCTAGCTCTGTCTTCAACTGGTCAAACTCAACCTCTTTTGATTTGAACTTTGCATTACCAAGTCCTAACTGATCCTTAAGATCCTAAATAGTCATCTCATTTTTTTTGGCTTCTTTGACCATATCATTCTTCAATATACACATGTTGTTTCAGATCCATGACCATAAATTTCAACTCATGCTTCCTATTCTTTTGATGCTTTAAATCCTCTTGAGAACTTAAGATCTTAGCTTCAAGATCCACTTCAACTTCTCCTTCTTCATTGTCATATAAAACTTCTTCATCACACATGATGTCTTCTTCCTTTGAATAATTTGCCTCTCTATCCAATAGTAGAACTCCATTAGCAACTTGATCACAGTCATCATCATTAGAAACATTATTAACACAAAACTTAGATGACATCAGCTGGCCTCCAAGCCTCTTCATAATTTCTCATACATTCTTATCTTGTGTTATGAAATGATCTTCATTGTTATCATTATCACACTCAAAAATATCTCTTTGACAATCAGCCATACATGTGCTTCTTAAAATCTCTTTTAGGTTGTTAGGCCTACTCCAAAGGACTTGATCTGATACTAATTTTTAGAATCATAACCATTGAGAGGGGGGGTGAATTAGTACCATTAAACAATTTCTTTTTCTTTGATTAGCATAATTAGTCATCCATCAAATAAACATTAACCATCCAAGCAATATCAACCGATCTAACATCACAAATGAAAGCATATTCATAGAAAGCATGAAACATAAGAACACATCACATGAACATAGGATATATGTGAAAAACCCTCATGGAGAATAAAACCCACTAAAACATAGCTTGGACAACTTGTCCTATAAGACAATGAATCAAGTTTAGTTGAGCATCAACCCAACAAAGAACACCAAACCCTAAAATTTATCAAGCACCAACTTGACTTTAGCAAGCATAAACTTGATAGGAGACTTCAAACCCTTTGTTGATCAATCACCCATTCAATCAACACTCTGAAACTGTCCACCTTTCTCTTATTTCCCTATAATAACTAATGATTAACTCTTTGTTCTTTTCTATCT
The DNA here is from genome assembly GCA_037957365.1 of Torreya grandis. Classification (NCBI taxonomy): domain Eukaryota; kingdom Viridiplantae; phylum Streptophyta; class Pinopsida; order Cupressales; family Taxaceae; genus Torreya; species Torreya grandis. Next base: position 215,790 of record JARHVA010000176.1, read on the forward strand.
TCTGCTTTCTTATCCTCTAAGCATATCAAAAACACATCACTGATATCTCAAGCCTTATCAATACATTTAGACTTCTAAGCATATCAAAAACACATCGCTAATATTTTAATCCTTATCAAAACATTCATATTTATAATCATATCAAGAACACATCATTTATATCTCAATCTTTCAACCCACTCAAACTGCCTCTTCAAACAAGCAAATTTGCCCTTCTTCTACTTCGCTCAAATAGCCCTCATATATTACAATATCATGTTATCATCACCTATAGTGACATTGTTATAACTTAATGACATATTTATTATATTATTTATAATACCTCTCAACCCTCATCAGCCTTCTATTTCATTCGCTTCAAAATCCAATCATACAACTAATCCAAATAGGCCTATTAGACCTTGATCTTATACAAACCACTAGATCACTCACACTCTTATTCAAAAAAGACACTAATCCATTAGGTTAAATTTAAAAAAATGTCTTATTACATGTTAAACATATTAATCAATCAAAATAAAATCACCATTAGGTTGGCCAAACTCACTTAGACCTCTTTCATCTTTTAGGCCGACTAGAGACCTAATTGTAATTAGGTCTATCCTTTCCATGTAACAACTTGAACTTCTATGGCCCAGATGTCCCTCACTAAATAACTCAAACATTTAAAAAACTTATATGGAAACCTCAAAAAACCTCATCCATTCTCAAGAAGTCACAAATCCTTTAATCATACCTTGAAAACACCATTAGACCTTATAGGCCTATTAGGCGTGATTATCCCAAAAATATTGTCTTCAAAAATGAAGCTCAAACAACTTGTATAAACACATTATATGAAAATTAAACATATGTATGGAAAATTAATGACCTAAATGTAATCATAAAACTCATTAGACACTTAAATATAGATCTTAAAGCCTCAAACTCACTTTTACAACATGACTACTTAGAGCTGCCTGAATGCTCCAAAATCCAGTCTGTATGCCTTTAAATTTAAACACTAACATATAGACTTATCATGATAATAAATACATTTAAATTATCATATTTCATCCCTATGAAAACTTCAAATACAAAAACAACATGGTCTAAAAGTAAGAATTCAACTTGCAGACCAAACACTAGTCCTTATTACACACAGTCTTAACTCACTCAGACATGCCCTTTTGGCTTAAGTAATTTCATCATATATAATGATCACAAAGATATATAAAACATATTTAAATATAATTTAATTCCCAAAAAACATATTCAATCACTTAAGAATAATAATCTACCATGTAAAGGCCTTTAATAGCAACAATTCTGGAAACATATTTTGCACTACAAGAACAGTTAGTGACTAGGCAACTTGAAACATCAACTTTGCATACCTAATGGATATAAATTGTCCATAAGTATTAATTTAAATATAATAAAATCCTCAAACATCATCCTCCATATTTTTATCAACTTTTTCCAATACAACTTCTGAGAGCTACTGTAAATTTTTTGCAAACAAACCTATAACTCACCATTTTCTATCTCCTTTCTCTAATAAATGACACCTATAGATGACTAATAGAGTTTAATACAACATAAAATCATCAAAATATGTCAAAAAAACCATTATTATGACTTTTGAATCACATCTTCCATATCAAGTCACTATTAGGGTTTCAAAGCACTAAAAACTTATTTTTACTCTTAACAATCATTTATAAAAGATTGCCCTTCAACTCCAAAACCAACACCAATAAAATAAAATTATGACCCTTAACCAAATCCCATGAACTTATTAGGACCCCATGTATAGGTTGCATGTACCAACAAGCATCAAAAAATCCTTCTTGGGTCTTCATCTCTTCATTTTACACACATAAGAGACCTTAAATGCATTTTCATGCTTTCTCCTTCAACTCAAGACCTAAATCTGAATCAACATACTTGAAAAAAAAAACTAAACCTCAATCCATGCTCACATGAGCTTAAAATCCTCCAAACTTGATCACTATACCTCATTCTGCCACCTAGGGTCTTAAGACTAGGTCCATGAGAAGACCACTAAAGAATAAATTACCCTTTTGGATCACTCTGAGAGTCATATGACTAAATCGACACCTTTATCACATGATCTAACACTTCATTACATAACTTAAATCTCATACACATCTATATCACCATCATCATGCCTCTATAAGCCATATCCATGCTTAAGAACTAGTCTATCAAATAGACCTATTGGGTACTATATGACTTTGAGATCTTCAAGACACCTTCTAAAGATTACTACTCACCTCTAGACATATAATATAGGATCCAAAACATCTACCATCATTCTCCTTTGACCAAGTCTCCTTAAACCATATAGGTCACTACCCAAGATTGAACTATCCTTTTTATACACACAAGACATAAAGACACGAGACAAATACAATCACTCTCTTTAGACTCATAAAGATCTGAACATCTTTACCAAACTTACACTACCTAAAATAACTCCACATATGTTTATCTACTCATTTCACCATACCTCGCTATGATTCACAAGACACTCCATTAGATCACTCAAAGCCACACTAGCAAGCTCAAACAATCAACCTCATACCAATGACCATATCCACATTCTTATGAACCAACACTTGACCTCAAAATTGTTTTGACATAAATGACCTCAGACATATGACATCAAAGACAACTCTCACCTCAATAATCCTTCTTGACATCAATGCCAACTTTCAACATGACCATGATAATATGTTTCATTTATAAATTATATGATTTTAGCAAATTGGACACTTATGTCAGGATAAGAAAACAACATTGATGATATTATCTGACCTAGAGATTAGTGTCTAGGGAGAAGGAGAGCATACTCAAGCCCAAAACTTGTATAGGTCTAAGATAAGTACATTTTAAGCATTTTTGAGAAGTATGGGATGTATGTGTCATCAATATAAGGTTGGTCAGACTAAGATATAGGCCAAGGGGCACAAGATAAATTATATGTGAGGATTTTAGGATCAATGCATATGTATAACTAAGAAGAATAGCTAGGGTCATGAATTTTCCAAGTGTACAACACTAAGGTGCTAGATAATCACAAAATACCATCTACAATATCTTTCCATTTATAAAATTCCTCTTTTATAGGGATATTTTTTTGCATATATGAAAATATTCCTTCAACATTACTCAATATATCCTCCCACTTAGGTGGAAAATTGTCACAAGTCCCTTAAGATCCCATCTTTGAACTTGCAATTAATTTATTCAACATCTTCCCTAGTATGACGATATTCTTTCCCTTGCCTTTGGTAGAAGCATTATCCATGGTGTAGCTAGCCTTGAGTAAAAAAATAGGTTTATTAGTCATCCACAAAAATGTGAGTTCTTTATCAAAACAAATCCAATGAATGTTATTTTTCTCAGGGTTAGAAATTCAAAAAACCCAAAAAGCCTGAAAGCCAGCAAAAATTTAGGGTTCAAGAGATTTAATTGTTACAAGCATCTTTAAAATTTGAACCCATGAATACTATGTCACTCAAGGGTATAAAAATCTTGTATTTCTCAAGGGTTTTAAAAGTGTGGAATAATAATTTTGGCTTCCATTTACTACCCTCAAACAATGTAGAAACTTACCCAAATTAGAATTACCACACCACTTGTAATGAACTTACTATATCGTTAAAGTAAAATATAAAAAAAAGGTGGGAATATAACATATTTCATAACTATAATAACAATATTCACTTAAAATTAAGATCAAAATCGAACATGTCCACATATTATGAATTAGATGAAGAGTAAAATATTGAGATATATGACTGAGTCACTCTAAGGAGAAGCCTCTAAAATATTTAAAATAGGAACATAATTAATATCATGATGCTCAAATACTAACAACTACCTTCTGTATTATAACCTAATTAGGCTATGAGGAATTTATAAGCATACTCCAACTATCCATATGTAAATAGAGAAATTATCATGTAATTAAGTCAATGTTTATTCTAGCCATGAGTTAGCAACACATATCCCAATACACATCATAGGCTAAGGGTGTAGCACTTTTGTGTTGGGCTAAAAAAAAATCAAGGGGAAAAACCAATAAAATTATAGAATAAGAGGTAACCTAAGAATAATATAAGGATATATGCAAGAGGAAAATTGAAACTAGTGGAAGCCAAGAAATAAAATCAGAATGTGATAAAAGCATGACAACCTAAAGAGAATAAAAATGTAAATCATGTCAAAAATAATTCAATGAAGCATACTCAAACAACAAGAGCAAGTGAGAGTAAGTGAATCTAAAATAATAGTGAAATATAAAGAAAAATCATTAATATCGATACAAGAAGCATAGGGAAACCAAGAAGAAACATAAAATTAAGATGCAAAAGAGTAAAGAGTAACCCAAGTGTGGAACCTAACATAAAATAAATCTGAATAAGAAGATTTTTTTTCAAAAATTCATATGTTAAAAATAGGAATATGGAAGTAAATAAATAAAAATAGAAATAGAAATAAGCATGCCCACAATTAGCAAATATGGGAAATTAGTGAGTTTTCATTTACAAACATAAGTAGTTAGTTAGGAAAAGATAACCAATCATACAATCATAATCAAGTGAGTTATAATAATCATCAGAAGATATATAAGTCAAATAAATTTTATCATCAAGAGCCAAGTTAGGATGTTAGGTTACCCATGAGTCTAAGAAAGATAAAACATTATCATCATTGTTCTCATCATCTTCATTGTCTACTATATCTATTTCCTTAATAAAATGATTATTTTAATTGATATTAACTCAAATAATTGAATAATTTTTAGGCTCTTTTATTTTTGAGATACCAATAGGTTATGATAAACATAGCCTTGTAAGAGTATTCTTATGTTCTTGAAGCTTGTGTTCTCTTACTTGAGGTATAAACATTGGTTGTTTCTTTGATATTTCCTTATGTAATAACTCTTATGTAAATTTTGTTGTGTATAATCTATAATTCTTATAATTGTTGTGACTTAATATCATGCATAAATTTAAAACATTGGTGTAAATATAAAGAATTTCTCTTATTTGGTGTATCCATGTTCTATCAAGAAAAACATCATAAGTTTCATTACTGCATACCACACAAAATAAACTTAAGACTATCTTCAGACACACTCCAATAGGAAAGATAACACAACCAAGTGTTTTTTTACTAATATGATCATATCACATAATAGTTGTTCAATTATTTATTATATTTATTATATAGATTCTAAGACTATTAATAAATATCTTAGTACATGTATTGATGCTTGAACCATTTTTAACCACAACTCCATCTTTTTCTTGTCCAAGTTCACCAATGAAAACTCTTCTGAATAATGGTCCACTGTATGAGCTATCATTTAGGATCTAGCTATCATGAAAAAAATCAGAAGGGTTCTTCCTTGTAATTGCACTAACCACACCAATAAATCCATCACATGAATGAGAATTAGAAGACAATAATATCTCTCTTTGATATATGAATATTTCCTTGATCCTTTAGTTGAGTATTATAATTTGGAAGAGGGGTGGTAAAAAATTCCAAATGTCAATTTGTTGGAGTTACTAATTCATTCAAATTATTTTTTATTGCCTCTCTTGAATTTGTTTTATCAAAAATTAAGTTAATAGGTGAACTAACCATAATTTAAAAAAATTGAATAAAATATAACAAAATATTATAAATGGACTTTGGACAAACATAATGAAACTAAAAAATTGAATTTGACAAAGTGTAATCAATTGAAATAAGACCAATTATGGAATGAAATGATAAATGTATCTATTTTTGTTTGAGATCTGACTATGTGAAGTTGATAAAAGATTGAAATTGACAAACATGAATTGAATCTTAAGGTTTTTAGAATCTGGAACTAAAACAAATAAAGGTTAAGATCATCCAAATTGGGAAAAGATCAACTACCACTATAATCTTGAACTGGTTGATCCTATCTTTAAAAAAAAATTAGTAACTTTGATCATGATCATTTACAACAACTTAAATTATACGTGGAGATTTGACCTTCAGATATATGTGGAAGACTTATAAATAACTTCTCCAAATTTGAAACCGTAATAAGAATTACAATGATTGAAAACCTAAAAATAGAAAAGGGGGAAGTGCAATGGATTTATTTGACCCCAATCACCTCTATAATAATTGAACACTGCCTACATATTGAATACTCCAAAGGGGGGATTCAAGCCCACGTAGTTCTCCCACTTAGACTACTTTATGAAATTGTTCTCCTTTGATGAGATGAATGCATCTAGAGATGGATTAAATAATTGATCTTGCTTTACTTTAGCTTGGATAAAATAGGCTTTGGACTTTTTTTAGGACTATTTCAAGGGATTAAAATCAAAATTGGGAAGAATAGGGAAGCTTTGATCAATGTGCAGTAGTGTAAATATGCCTTTGTATTGAAATTTCCACGTGGTAGAATTAATGACTTAAGTGTGCCTTTATGGCCATCCAAAATGGAAAATCTCACACTAAAAATCTCATAAACATAAATCTAAAATTAATGGAGGATTAAAATTTGAAAAATTATCATTTGAAGACCAAGGACACAAGCATCCCATAGGGGACAATAACATTTGCCACTATTGTACCCTACCAGATGTTTTAGTCCTTAGAGGAAATGTATGGATTTTGGGTCTATATCTATCTGCATAGATGTTGAGGGGTGATTTTAGTTTTTACAATATTTCTTTAGGTGATCAATAATAATTTAGAAAATAAATAGGTCCATATATGTGCTTAGGATAGAGTGAGGTGGTGGAATAGGTCCAAATTAAATGCACAACTCAATTAAAGTAAAATATGGTCAAAACTAACATAATCAAGTATTTATGACCAAATTTGAGTGACTATAGAATTTTTTTGTTATCAACGATGTCTTTTGTCTTAAGCTTCGACGTAATACATTTATTTGAAGAATATATTATAATTCTATTATAATCAAAAAAAACACTCTCATCATAATTATTAGCTAATGGTCTTGAAAGATCAAATTATACGATGGGAGGCAAAGTAATCGTATTACATTCAAGAAATATTTTCAATATATTTATTGAACTTTCACTTAGCCTTGAAAATTGCCTATTCTCCCTTTATTGGGTTTTTATGAGCCCATTAGCTGGCTGTTCTATACCATTGACCACATTTTTAGCATCACTCTTAGGTTGAAAGACATTCTCATTATTCTTAGCTTTGAAATTTATCTTATTTGAAAACTATAAGTTGAAGCATTTGGCCCATACTTACACACATTTTCGTCTAAAAACTTGGTCTCAAAACCTATAACTATGAAGCAAAGTTCATCGAAAGAATGATTAGTGTTAAATACCACTCTATCATTAATAAATAAAATCAAGCTATGAGCAAATATACTTTAAATTTAAATATATGGTATTTGACAATATATATTGGTAGTCATAGTCTTAATTATAAGATAGTACTTACTGATGGTATATTTAGTCCTTGTTTGATTATAGATAATTGCATAAAAGTAACCTTCATATCAATATTGATTGAAAAATAAATGAATAAGTCATCAACTAATGTTGAAAAATAATGTATGGATGACAAAGCGTAAAACAAATCAACTATTTTTAATCCTTAAATCTCCTTGGAAATAACTTAGTTAATAATCGATCATCATGAAAAAAATATAAATAATAGGTGTATAAATCCCTAATGTGATGAGAAGGGTATCCTTTTCAATTAATCAATTCAAACTTCTGAGAAATAAATCCTATTGGAAATGGGTTTGTAAGCACTTCATAAGCCAAGAGGGTTAGAAAAATTTCATTAGAGGCAATCCTACTTTTGGAGTTTGAGACATTTGAGATAAAACCTGGATACAATTTTACAAGTCACACAATGTATGTATCATAATAGCCATTTCAAGTTTTGGAATAAAAATAGTAGGATAGGTTAGAATTAAATAGTTTTGAAAAGTAGAAGGATTGGAAACATGTAAATAAATTTTTAAAGTATTATAAGAAGATATGGTTTAATAGTAGAAATTTTAGAAACATTTCAAGATAATTGAAAGGGTTAAGAAGCGATCGAAAAATGTTGATAATTTTGAATAACTTGAGAAGTAATGGGAACAAGATGAGAATTTTGAAAAACTTCAGAAGCAACTGGGAACATGTTGGGAAATATTAAAAAAATTAGAATAAGGAAAAACATTAGTAATATTAGAATAAGGAAAAACTATATATAGGTCCACTTGATCTAGAGTTTGACTTTCAACTTGTTTTAATGCATTCGTCAATCCAACAATCTCACAAGGGTTTTCCTAAAATGTTTTCCAAAATTTACAAGAGTTCTAGTCTTATCTTATTCAACGTTATGATCATGAAACAATTCACATGAAATATCAATCTAAGAACCATTCATAATATTTTCATTCAAATACCCATAAATATCATTTTCATTAGAAAACACATTTTTTGGAGAAATGCTAGCTACATTTCAAAATTTCATTTTCTTTTTCAAGCAAGATATAGAATTGACCAAAAGAATTTTAATAAAATAAATAGGTTCTTGATTAATCCTAACACTCTTCCTATTTGGATTCTTATATTTAATCAATTTTAGTATCATAAGAGGAGATTAAACATTAGACATACAAATAATTCCAGTGTTTTAGGGTTTAAAATGAACCACAAAGAATCTAGGGGTAATAGATTTGACAGAATGTAATAGAACATATCCTATAAAATTTACCTAAGGAATAAGATCTAACCATAGAACATGTAGTTACTAAAGTTTAGTATTAATTAACTGAAAATGACAAAATTGACATGCATTTACCATGCATGACTTGTGCACACAAGTATAGTCATAACCCACCATTCTCTCACACCTACATGTTACCTTATGAGCTTGACCCTTTTGTTATGTTGTTACACAACTAGAAAAACCTCATTGTGTATGTCAAATATGTGTATTATTCTACATAGACATGTCAAGATGCTCATTTTAATCCTCTTGTGCACAAGTCAATATTGTTTTAGACACTAAATCTGAATTATATAGCACCACAGTCTTGTACACTTGAAAAATACCTATCATAGTTGTAACCTTTAGTTTTAAGACCTTCTTGATGCCAAAAGACTCATGTTCACTATCTATTTATGCCAAATTGATTATCTCTTAGTCTGTCCACTTTTATTCTAATGACCAAAACTTTTATACTATGCAAAATTATATAAACCCACTTATTATAACTTTATATAAGTTTTGGATGTGTACCTATTTTCTAGCTGCTCATACAATTCTGTTCCAATCAAACACCTATTTTGAAGCTAGTGTCCCTTTTCAACTAAGTGTTTAGTGCCCAAAAATCATCCAATTTACAAATGAAACATATCCTAAAGGTCAGCTTAAGTGATTTACTATTAGATATTTTCAAAAGGGATTCATATATATAGAATATCAACCCTCATTCATTCCTCACCTAGAAAAAGACCTAACAAATACCAATAACTCATAAGATAACTTACCAAAAGCACTCAATCAATAATTCAAGTGAGAAAACATGCCTTATTCTTCCTTATTTCCATATCAGGCATGGGAACACTATCCCCGTAGGTTTAAATTACTAAAGGAACATCCCATGAGCCACATTTATGAAGTTACAAGCTATGTCACTCTATGTACTTACTTATCACATATTACATATTTATGTACACACAAGCCAACATGTAGGGGATAATTGCATAAGTTTGAGGCTTCTTCAGAGTATTGGCTATGTAGGCAATGTTCATTGACATAGGGGTCATTGGGGTAGTTCAACACCATGTGCCCACTAACCCATTTTCACACAACCACTTTAAGGGTGAGGAAGCTAGGATTTAATCATTTGACAAAGAGTGATAGCCTATGCACATGATCTATACACATCAGAGGAATGCAACCTAAACTCAGAGGCTTTAGGTGGTTGTATCTAGATCTAGTCACTATTATGTACTGGACACCTACATCCAACTCAAACATTAGCATTGACATAATTATCTAGATCTGACGCAAGTGTCTAAGGCCACAGAGTGCGAAATTTTAGAATCTGAAAAAAATGCTAAAATCCTAATCTAGTCCACTTCTAGCCTATTTCAATGCATATTTGCATATGCATAGTAAAACTAGCTAAGTACTCTTGTTTTTAATTTATTGCAATATTAATCAACAGTTATATTTTCTATTTTTAGCATTATAAATTTAGAATATTGTTTATATAAGTTTAAAAATTAATTGGCCAACTATAGATCTATTTATCACCCTTGTAATTATTCATTTCTATATTCTTAACCCTACAGTACTCTTATACCAAATTAAATTAGGGTAAAACATTTTGGTGAACCTGCTTATTGTTAAACATTACAAGCCCTAGTTTTCTCTAGGGATACCTTCTCAAACTTTTGTCTTCCTAGGGTTTCCTAATTTTTTATATTCAAAGTATTTAAATATTAAAAAAACAAATATTATTTTCCTAAAATTATTCTAAATATGGCTACATCTATTGAGCACTTTTCTTTCTAATATATCATTATAGTCATTGTTTGTTATATTGTCTACATTATTATAAATTTCATAACAACCAAATCAGAGAATGATCCTAATTAAGATAAAATTTAAACTTCTCTTTACCAATTTTATTGCAATAATATTGAGCCTCTTCCTCCTAATCCTAAGTAGTGTGATAAATACCATCCCTCTAACTAGGTCCACGATATAACTCCTTCAAGGGGTAAGGTAGATGGTGTATATATGCATATTCAATTTGAGGTACCTATGTTTTTTAATTTTGAACCCTTAAAAATCAAATTATCCTTATGATTAAGTTAATATAAGACCTGCAAAATAATTTTAGTTTTAAGGTCACATCATTGGAAAATCATATTACATACCTACAAAATCCAACACATGCCAATGTTAATAATGTGTTTACATCCTCAACTATTATTGTTATGCCAAATAAGGTTTCATTAATTAAAATCTAAAACATAATACATTTAAAACAAGTGATTCAAAAATTGACCAAAAGGCTACTAAGATTTCAAGTGAAGTCATAAGGGAGATGCTTAGAAATAAAGTGATCCAGCTACCCCTTACATCCTACACAGAGATCCAAATACTATTATGCATATCACAGAATGCATGGGCATCATATAGATTGTTGTTTTGTATTAAAGAACAAAATACAAAATAATAAAGGTAGTGGTGATCATATCATTTAGATATCAACCAAAAAAATCACTTATATTATGAGTACCTCTCCTAAAATACAAGTACCAAAACAAAAAATGTGGTTACCAAAGAAAAATTTAAAACAAAAATAGTTGTAAATGACAAAACTAGAACAAGAAAATATTCAAAAAGTAAAATAAAACCAAGAAAAGGATACAAATATACCTCTTAATAATGATACTTAGCTTCCAAAAAAAATGATTTTAGAAAGCAATATTTGCAACACTTTTATTTTAATGTCAAGGGTTGGGAAATAATTCCCAAGGCATCACTCATCCTATTTCTACATCTGATCAAAATTACTATCAAGGCTTGGGTCATATTGGAAATATTGATACAAATCATTCAATATTCATATCCATTTTATTAATGCAAAATAACAAGAACCTAAAAATGGAAGCAATCCAAGGCAAGTGAAAAAATAAAATAAGATATCTTGCATAAACACCAAGAGGAATCAAACATGATACAAAAGGAACATTTACTAAAAGAGAAATAAATGCATCTAAAACATAATGTAAAATGGGTGCCTTCATATGAAATAATTACCAATCACTATTTAAATCATCAAACCATTGAAGTTTGAATAGATGGTAAGCAAGGTCAAAATATTATAGTTGACCTAACTTGTGAATTTAATATATGTTCTTAGGAACCATTTACATCTCTGGGATATGGCCAAAATATGTGAGTAAAGCTAATGCATCTGATTTTTGTGTTGGGTCCATTCAATGTAATGTCACACATGGATCATAATCATGTTCTACTATGTTGCATATTAGTCCATTTTTTATTAAATATAATATAAAACTTCAGAAATCATGGTTACTAGTAATAAAGGAAAACATCTCAAAATAAATATACCAAATACAAATTTACCAAAATACCATAATATAATTCCTAATTCTACTATGCACACATAGGGCATATCTTGTTCAAGAAAGGTTACACATTTACCACTACTCACAAATTTTCATCCTTATATTGAGATCATTAGATAGCTTGTGCATTTTCATAATCTCAAAAGCAAATAAACATGTTTCAATTATAGCTACACCAAAGAGACTATAGATCACTCAATGATGGGTTCCACAAACCCTTATTTATTATATTATTTTCTCATGACCATGGAGTCATATTATATATATGTAGAGAATCGCATATCCTCTAGTGACATACATTACACCTATACATGCTCCTTGGTAGTACTACTAGCTTATTGCACTAGGTTTTGTGTGGGGAGATACCTATGACCATCCCTTACATGAGATCATAGGATAGTCTTGTCCTTCCAAATATTTTAAATATAGAAAAAAAGTAAAACATTAAAAAATACATAAATATTTAGCATTTTTATATCTTATTAGCTACTTGGAATCTATGTTGTTGGTTCCATGTTGGTAGATAGCATATCATTTCAGTTTATACACACACATATGTGTCATGCATATTTTGAGTGTGATACAGGCATACTCAGGCACATGATATATACACATATAGACATTGGGCATTCCCTCTACTCACGTCATCAATACATTGGGGGTATACACTTCCTTGATCATGATACACCTAGGTTAATTTATTTTATGATCATTTCCATTATCATGTTTGATCTTATATACTTACACATGCCTTTATCCATGCTTATATCTTTTGCAATGTACTTGATGTGCTATGTACTTAACATATTTTGTTAACACATATATATAGGGACTAGTATTATATGATTATGTTGGCTGATTATGATTCCATGCTTTCCTTTTTTTCACTTCTTTAAGTGTGTTCCTTGCTTGCTATTATCTTGCATTGTATTGCATGTTCGAGCATTTGCATATGATCCATTTATTATGGCCCTCGTGCCTATGTTTGCCTATTTCAACATTTAAATAATTCATAATTTATTATATGTGGAAACTTGAGCATGTCATTATATGTCTTATGGACATTCGACTAAGTCATGTCCCTTCTATTATGTGGCATTTGAACATGCCCCTGCTATGCAATTTCTTTAGACCATTGCCTTTTGTTTTGCTCTTCAATGATCTTGTGTGTGGGTTTGATTACTTGTTGAGCTTGTACTATTACTATATAGATGTTTTCATGATTAACATCATAAATCTTATGACTTGATGTGATCAAATACTATGTACCTCATTGTTATATCTATTTAAACATATTACTCCTATATGCTCTATGATCCATACACAGATTATACGGTTATCATATCCTTTTGAGATAAGGTAACCACTAGTTTTTACTTCCCCTCACCTCAAAAGTGGGGGCATATCAGTGAGGTCATGTCATAGAGGCATGGTTTTGACACCTTCATAATTTTAGATTTTAGTGGGGGCATGCTAAAAAGACATGACCTCCATACTTATACAATACTCAACATCTCTAGATTATAGTGGGGGCATGTTATGAAAACATGTTCTCCACTCTTATAACAGTTCTCAAATTCTTCAGATTTAGTGGGGGCATGTCATGGGAACATGTTCTCCATGCTTGCACAAAATTTCAAATTTGGCCAAATTTCATAGTTATATAATTTAAATGCAAATTTGTGGTGGTATTATATACATTGGTATCATTGTTATACCCCAAATTTAGCTTGAGACATATATGAGGTGCATATGCCATACAAATAGTGACTTAAATTAAAAAATCAAATCATCTTATAGATTTAAAATATTACTATGAACTGTTATCATACTGAGGATGGACTTTGACATAATTTATTGAGTCAATCTACTACAATAGTTGGTTTACCTTTTGGAAAGGTTGAGGTGATTAAATCACTAAATCATACCATGTTTATAAGTTAGACTCGATTGAATCATCTAGCTTTACTAGATAAATAGTGTGATTTGATTGAATCACTCACACTTACCATGTTATAAGTATGATTGGGTTACACAATTAAGATATGCTCAATGTTTATATAGCAACTCACCTTTTCACCAAGGTTAGGGGCATGTTATCTTCCAGTCTCTCTCTCTCTCTCTCTCTCTCTATATATATATATATATATATATATATATATATATATATATATATATATATATATATATATATATATATATATATATATATATATATATATATATATATATACATACATACACACACACAATCTTGCATGTTTACAAGTTTTCCTAATCTTAGCTCCAAGGCTTCATAAGGAATCATCTTTTCAAATCAAATTACCAAAAGGCAAGATGATTGCATCAATACATAGGTGCACTCCTAACCTTGATCTCTTTACTTTCAAACATTTGAGATTATTTCAAATTTTAGATTATTTGCACTAATTATATAATGTCATGATCTTGGTTGTAGGTTAGTCATTAGTAAATCACTCAAGCTAGACTCATGCAAAGATAAGGTGTTTTATACACACTCGAGTATGCATTTATTTCCTTTAAATTATTAATTTCATTACTAGATTAAAGGGGGAGAGAAATGTAAGCACTAAATCTAAACTATATAACACCTCAATCTTTCACATTTGGAAAGTACCTATCATGGTTTTACCCTTTAGTTCTAAGACTTTCCTGCTACCAAAAGGCTCACATTTACTATCTCTTTATGTCAAATCACTTATCTCTTAGTTTGACGATTGTTATTCTGATGACTAGGCCTTATATATTATGTAAAATGCTATAAACCTAATTATTATCACTCTCTACAAATTTTGGACCTATACATTTTTTCTAACTTCCTAGACACTTACGTCCTAGTCAGACGCATATGTTGATGCTAGTGTCCCTTTTCAAACTAAGTGTCTAGTGCCCAAAAGTTTTTTGATTTGTAAATCAAGCGTATCCTAAAGGTTGGCATAAGTGTTTTATTGTGAGATATTTTTTAAATGGATTGATATATATATATATATAAGATAAACCCTCATTCATTACTCACCTAGAAAAATACCTATAAAATACTTGGAACTCACTAAAAATTTACCAAAATCACTCAATTAATCATTCAAGTGAGCAAACTTGCCCTATTTCCCTATTTAAATATCATGATAGAAGCAGTATCCCTGCATGTTTAAATTATTTAGGGAGCATCTCATGAACCATATTTTCCAAGTTACAAGTTAGGTCACTCTATGTACTTGCTTATCACATATTGTATCCTTATACACACACAAGCCAACATGTAGGGGAGAACTACATAAATCTGAGGCCCTCTTTATAGTATTGGCTATGTAGACAACACCCATTGATAGAGGGGTCCTTGAGGTAGTTCGACACTATTAGTATCATTACTTGAAGGCAAGATTATAAAATCAAAATGAAGATCTATGTTTAAAAGTTACATTACTTGAAGGAAAGATTACACATATAGAAAATATCGAGCATGTTAGTATCGATAATATATCCACATCTTCATTAAATGGCTTTGTATCCCAAAATATTTCATTTCAAGAATAGATTGCACACAAAAATACCATTACAACTAATGGTTCAAAATTTTTGCATAAGCATCAAAATAATCCAAGTAAAATAATAGGAAACATGCTTCAAAACAAGTTAATCATATTGTATCTTATGCATCCTATAAATAAATCAAGATATCATTGTGCCTATCATAGAATGCATAGACATCATACAGATAATTTTTGGGTCTTGAAGCTAAAAATATAAAGTATTATTCACAGTGGTGATCCTACATTAAATACATCACTAAACCACCACCGGATTCCAATACACCTTCTATCATTAAACAATGTACTTCAATTATGATTCCTTCTTCTAAGTAACAAGTGTAAAAACATAAAAATAATGGTTACAAAAGGCACAATTAGAAAATGAAATATTACAAAAAGAACAAGAGGAAAAAGAAAGGTTACATAAAGAATAATTACAAAAGGAATGGTTACATAAATAATAATTACAACACAAACAATTACAAAACAAACAATTGGAACAAGAAAATTCGGAACATGAAAGGTTACAAGTAATATTACAAGAATAAAAGTAATAAGAAGAGAAGTTACAAAAATAAAGGTTGCAAAGAGAAGTATGGGATAAACAAGAAATCATCCTTAAGAAAAGGTTTCTTAAGAAGGAAGTTCAAAAGCAAGATATACCTAAAAAGGATAATGTCATACATGTGATTTCAAATGAGGAAACTAAAAATAATTCCTCGTATCTAGAGCTTTTGATTCATAACCCTTACATAAATGGCATGAAATGTACCAATGTTGAGGTTTTTTTATGAAATCAATGTATATAGCAATGACATTTTTCAAATATCTCAAATATGATGTTCAACATTTGAACAAGATTACCAAACCTAAGCAATGCATTGAATCTATCAAGTTTATAATAAATGTTTTTCTCACAACATGTTTCATTATATTTCACATTGGCCCTACTTTGGATAATTACAATGCAATATTAGGCATATCATGGCTAAGATCAATGGGGGAAACACTATGTAGAGATCATAACTATGTTATCAGAACCCTCCAAGATATATAAATGTCACAAATTGCATAAAAACCTTCAAAGTAGGTGAGTTCAAGGTGGAAATAAAAAGTTAACTTCATAAATGTCCATTGAGTGATTAACTAAAAATTACAAAGGAGGTACATTATATAATGATATATTAGGTCACCATAAAGGTAAAAACTCAACTAATAATTAGAAAATACATTAAGTGTATTTCCATTAATGACCTTAAGAACCCTAAGCAAGTTGACTAACAACTATGTAGGTAAAAATAAAAGTAGGAAAAATCTTACACTAACACTCCCCTGAAGCGTAGCTTATGTGGGTAAGAAGAATTGGGTCTTGATAATGAGGCTTGATGGGGTACCCAAGCACAATACAACTCTCATAAGACAGAGAAAAGGATAAAACCCATAGGATAAAACTCTCTCAAAAAAGAGAGCAAAGAAGAAAAGAGGGATAAAAAGACCCACTAGAGTCTACAACTACTTGTAGCCATCCTATATCCTACAATGGATTTATCAGAAGTGATTATGGATCAGAAGTAGATGCAATGAAGAGTGGGTTATCTTGGAATAATAAATGTGTTTGCTAAGTGCTTGATGGATCTTCAACCAAGGTGTGATTCCTATACAAGGAACTATTCTTATCATGAAAGGTAGGAGGGAAAACTGCTCTAAGCAATGAATGTGTAGTGGGAGTAGAGGCTAGGAAGGACTATGGAATGCCCTAAAACTATGGAATAGATTGTCTGATATTTGAAGTGTCCTAGATTAGTATACCTATTACCTATAATTTTTTAAGTGGACCAGAGGTAATTTGATTAAAAAATAATTTCTCAACATCTGAAAGGTGACAAGGAGATGGAGAAGGTGTGTCCCCATCAATATTGTAGTCAATTATGCTAGAAGAAGAGTAACCAATATCAGAGGTGATCTTAGGCTCATAAATGTCATCATGTTTAGGTGAGTCTAAAGAAGGAGAATCTAAAGGAGAGTCAAGATCAAAGTGTGAAAAGTTATATAGTCGATTCTAATGATCAATGATTCCCACTACTAATATAATATCACTATACAACTCTCTAACATACACTGAATCTAGATTGAACTCAACTTGTATGCTTGGACCATGGTGAGTGATCTGATAAACTATTAGAAGATGGCCCACTCAATTGAATATATGTGTGTGTGTGAGGGGGGCGGGGGGCATGTGGGGGAGAGTTTCCCCCCAAGATAGAGTTTTCCTAACCAAATATCTAGTTATTTTGGCCCAATATAGAGTTTCTTTGGCCCTCTATATAAACTATAACTAAACTAGTTAAAAGTGAGGGAACACTTAGAACATTATTGAATGTTCCACCACTCACGTCAATAGACCCTCCCCTAATAACTTTTTTATATGTTTCATCACCTATTTGTATAGAGGACATGCACATGGTTATAAGGAACTAAACTCTATCTGTGAAGATACCATGTGATGTGAAGCACCACAGTCAATGACCTATTTAGGAGTTAGAGGTACAAAAGTAATTAGGCCATTGCCCTTTAATTTCTCCTTACCATTCTCTTTTAATTTTTTTAACCATGCCCATTTGCCTTAGAGAATTCATGGGTTGATAAACTTTGATTAGTAAATTAGGGACACTGATATTGTGTTTCTCGAGCATCTTAGTTAGTTGGTCAATCTACTTTTTCAAACATTTTCTTTCATCATGCTTTCCTGAGCAAAACCCACATTTGATCCTATCTTTCTTAGGCTTAACACTAAAATAAGGAGTCTCACTATTTGATTTTTAGGTAGGAGAATTTACATCCTTCTTTTGATCCTTTTTGTTTTATTTCATCTCTTTGTTATTTGAAGCCTTCATTTTTTTGCAAAAAGTGCATGAAATTTTGAGGACTTCATTGTACCCATATGTATCAACTTATCTTGCTCCCAAATCAAGTCTAAAATAAAAGTATCTAAAGAAGGCATATTCCATGTGGCTCCAAGAGCATTTTTTATGGCATGAAAAATGGACACAAATACAAAATACTCTGGACCCAGTTTTGAGAGTATCAATAGAATAAGTTGTTTGTCTTTCTTGTTAATTCCATATTTTTTCAACTACAACCTTAGAAGTTTAAATTTGGTAAAGTCTGATAGAGTGTCATAGTCATTTAGAATCAAAATGATGAGATCATTCTCTAGCTCATGACCTCTCATCACATCCTACTTCTCGAAGAGGATTCCCAGAGTGGTCCACACTTGGAGTAGGTTTTTTTATAGATTCTATGTGAAAGAGTAGATCAGGAGAGATAGAAAGACAATAACCCATAGACTTTATCACAACAATTGAATTATTTCATTTTCACTTCTATTTTTGAAGGTTTAGTCTTAGTGCCCATTATAATTTAATGGTAACCCTTGGATTGCAAAATGATTTCTATTATGGATTTGTATTCGTGATAATTAAAAAGTGTGAGTAGACTTATTGGACTTGAATCCATAGCTTAGAAGGAAAAGTTATTACAAAAAGCAAAGAAGAAATGCAAAAAAAATAAATTCAAATCATCACATAGTTCCCTCTTATAATTATTAGAGTGACCCCCCTTAAATTTGTAAATATAAGCATGTTCATATAGACATTGGGCATAGCCGAGAATGTGTCTTGAGAAATAAGTGTGTAAATATGAAATAACTTGAGGGATGTCAAACTCAATTGATAATGCATCCAAGAGTGTAAAATAGTTAGTTTTAATTGAGATTTAGTGGACCTAATAATACCACCAATGCATAGATCATGAGAAAGTAAGCACTTTTGAAGAAGATGACACTCAAATCTGAGTTACCAATCAAAAGTTATAGTCGTTTTAAAATCTTACTCGCATGGAAAATTTAAGCAAAAATAGTGGTGGAAAAATATTTTTGAATCAACTTCCCGAAAAAATTGAGGCCTTTTAGAGCAAATTATTAAATTTTTTTGAATCAATTTCCTCAAAAAATCTTAAGGCCCTTTGTAGCAAAAGTTAAGCACTTTTGGGGTAGAAGTGACCAGGCGCTTATTTCTTGTATGACTAGGGGCTAAGATATTTTATGGGTACTTGTTATCAGGGTCATTGGTTTTTGATAGGATTAGTAATAGGGGAATAAATTTTATATGAGCATGCAAGCAAGGGTCATAGATTTCATTGGGTGCTTGAGTAGGGGTGAAAGTCTGTTGATTGTTATAACTGCCAAAAATTACCTACGAGGGTTGAAAATCCCGTCAAGTTGAAGAAACCTCCAAAAAAGGTAGATTTTGTATGGATTTCCAAAAAACTAATAAAATCCCATTTGTAAACTTGAAAAACCTAGAAAAGACCTAAAATTATTTCCTAGTTTGAGAATCCTATTATACATAAATGTGTGAAATCACTAAAAAGGCTTTGAAACCCTAAAAAATCACTGAATATAGTTTTCATGTATCTTAGTCATGTTTATAGCTGATTATAAGATTTTAGCACCTTTCAAATCTGATGGAACTATCCATTTTACAATATGAGACTCTGGATATATAGTTTGCACGAGTTTTCATGAAGTCCTACCAAACTTATGAAAAAATGAAAAAATAAAAAAGCCAACAAAATGCATGCAAGAAAGATCTCATTGAGGATTTCAAAAATGATAAAATGGCCATCAGATCAGAGCTCTGATACCATGTAAGATCACTTCAAGATCTCTGAATGTCACATATTGCATGAAAACCTTAGGAGTAGGTGAGAGCAAGGTGCAAAGCAAAAGTGAGCTTCATAAATATTCATTAAGTGATTATCCAAAAAGTACAAAGAAGGTACATTGTATAGTGAAATATGAGGTCACCATAAATGTTACAACTCAATTCATAATTAGAAAACACATTAAGTGTATTTCCCTTAATAACCTTAACAACATTAAGCAAGCTGACTAACAACCATGTAGGTAAAACCAAAAATGAGAAAAATCTTACACTAACATATGTTACATTTGAGTGTGAATGTATGATTATTAATATTTCAAGAGAAAAATATTTTCTAGTGGAAGCAAACAAAGCATCAAATATTCCTTCAAAATATGATGCATGACCTACAAATTAGCACCACTTTCCACTTGGTGATTTCACATATAATTATACAAGAGATCACACATTTTATGTAGGAAATCCATGGGAGAATTTTTTTATGGGAATCATTGGTTAATATTCAACATTATTTATTTTAAATAGCCTCTCAAATTGCTCATCCATTTTATTCTTTGGTTTTGACATACGTGGACTCATATGTGTTTATATTGACCAGTATTATAGCCCTTGGCTTTGATTTCACTTGGCCCTTTCCTCTTGATTGTTATCCTGATCTGACCATCCATAACATTTATCCTACAATGATTATAGTGCACATCCTTGGTGGCACTACTTGCTCATTCTTGTATATTGACTATTCATACACGTTATGGTCTCCATTTGAGATTACACAATTATATACATCTATATTTACATATCCCATGAGAACACATTGATTCTTTTCCATTGGGGGCATGCAAATCCTTAACTCCACATAAAATTTTGAGCTACATTATTATGATTCGCATATACAGTGGGGGAAAATTACTTGTTTTCACTTCTTCCACATTGCCATGCTATTACGTCTAGTGCATATTATGCCTTGATACATTTGCTTATCATTCAAATCCCGCCCATTCTTATATTTTTAAATCCTTACTACTTTTTCTTGCTTGACTATATCAATTTGTGTCAAAATTGAAAAAAATCAAGAGAATACAAAAAAAGCAAGAAAATTTAAAAACATTCAAAATATTAATAAAAAATTAAAACTAGGTCTTGATCATGACATGATTACTAGATTACACTATTTACATATTTTAATCATAACATGCTTGGTAAACAACATATTTATTTCATACACACATTTATTTTGTGGTATATGAGTGTGGTACAGGATGCATAGGTTACACATGGGCATATAGATGCAAGACTTTCCTCTACCCAGTGGCCATGCAAATATTGGGGGAATCTTATGCCATAGATTTCAATAACATAAGTTATATATTTCTATTAACTCTCTACCATGTTGAGATATCTAGATTACTTACACATGTATTGTTAGTTACTCATATCTTGCATAGTGCTACATGGATATGCTATTATACTATGATATGGCATTGATATAAATGAATAGTATAGACTAGTTTTCACTTGTTCCATGTTTCATTGATGTCATTACTCTTTCATGATAAGCTAGTAATTACTTACATATGGTGTGCAACCCTTGGCCTTTTTTAATGTGACATTTTTATATCCCTCACATGTGACCCTTGGCCTTATTTGATATGACATATTTATGTTCCTTGTTTGTGACATCTTTATGTCCCTTACATATGGCTCTTGTACATGTATGTTTTTCCATATTCATGTCCCTTATATGAGGCCCTTGGCCTTATTTATGACACTAACTCTTGATCTCGTTGAGCTTGTTGCATTTATTGAACTTGTTGATATTAAATGGTGCTATAATCCATATCGTGTATTTTTACTATGTAGTCTTACATAGTTATATTTTAGTGATGGTTACTACTACATGATTCATTGATACATTTATCTATATATGCTGCTCATATCCCTATATTACATAGATTAGATACATGCCTTGATTGACATATACATTACTATAATGAAATAATCTCAACATTTTCACATGATTATACATGATGTTATCTTTATATATAACATGATATCATTAAGTTTTATTGTGAGATGAGTAACTTGCAGGACACATCCCTCATCTCAAAAGGAGGGTATTATAGTGGGCTTGTTAAAGAGACACAAAATCAAAATTTGGAATCAAAGTATAAATTTATGGTATTTAGAATGGTTCAAATATCAAATGAGTTTAACTACATGACATAAATTGACACATTTGTATAGATTATGGAGGCATATGCCATGCATATGCACTTAATTCATAGAGACGTGAGTATAGATTCATAAACACTTGGGTGCATATGTACACAATTTATAGGAACATGAATTATGGGGTTTTCCATATTCATACTTTTGAGATAGATGTTCTCAAGTTTAACATATTAATGCATAACATTCTATATCTGTGTTTACCCTATAATTAATTATAATTAATCAATTACCTAGGAATAAACTATAAAAATTGATGTACAATAATATATGATAAAATATAGTAAAGTACAAATTTGAAATGTGTCTATGAATAGTGAATTGTGAAAGGGAAAATATGTACTTAGCTTGAAACTGAATGATTTTTGAAGTTTCAAATTATGTATTGATTTAGAACATATCATATTGAACTCATGATCATGTTACCACAAAAATCAAAATGTTAAGATCAATTGGGACAAGAGCACATTAGGTGGGCAAGGTAGTAGTGTGGATATATCTACTAACATGAAGTTATCCCTATCAATTATTCAATAAAATATCCACTTCGATTATGTGTAGATGATTGAAAGGGTTTCCTAACTCAATGCAGAGGATGAATATATGCACAAAAAAACTATAAAAGGGATGCCCTAGTCTTGCACAAGCATATAAAAAAGATTAAATGCAAAAGGAAAAAATGGGGAAGTGAGATATAATCTAGCTATCCTCAAAAAAACCCTTATTGACTGAGTGTTGCCTACATAGTCCAAGCTGACCTCGAGTAGATGTAGTTCTCCCTTTTTGGGGAAAGTCAGAAATATGTGATGAATTTAACTAAAAGATTGATTATAATGCTTAACAATAGATACCCTTGACCTGCAATAAAACACCGATAAACTTGACACCCTTTTAGGGAAATTAATAAATCTATGATGAATATAACTATAAGATTAATTAGAATGTTTGACAAAAGATACCCTTAACCTATAATAAAATAATTATATACTTGGCCTATGACTATAGGAAAGTATTAAAATTGAAATTGAAAATAATGATGTTCTTTTGCTCAAGATATAATGTTTTTGAAATCAAATTGCCAAATGAATTCTAGGTAATTAATTAAGAGGCTTTGATGTGCTTTTATAGAAGAATATTTTAATTATTTTCATGATTCAACCTTATAAAAAGTGTGGGATGGTTGTTAATAAACATCTCAATTAAAAAACAAATTATTGGAGGTAAGGGGACAAGGGCTCATTAGGGGATAGGGTTGCACTACAGTCCTATTAGCCTAGTGCAGTCTTATCCCAGAATGTCAATAACTTTTAAAACTTGCTATGAATGTTATGTGAGAGTAATAGGTATGTTTTCAAACTATTTTATTAGTATTTGTAAGACAATGAAGGATCTTGTAATGATTTTAGTTAATGACAAGTAAGGGTAAGATGTCACAAATAAACATTGTCAAGCATTTATATATTAAATTTATGTGTCTATATTTTCCCCCTATTGTAGTGATGCAATAAAGTGAAATTATTAGAGTAAAGGAGAAAGAGATAAAACCTGAGTGTGGAAACATACTTTGTATTGAGAGGAGGAGATTTATGTCTTGAGTTGTTATCTAACCCTAGTGGAGATAAGTAGTTTTCAAACTAATTTGATTCCTAGACAAGGAGAACAAATAACTTTAAAAGTGGTAATAGGATGAATGGTACGCCATTCATTAAGTGTCACTAAACCATAATTGTACCAACTCATGGGATTTGAATCTATGATGAAATTGAGAGTAATCACGTCTTGATGAGTGACGTTTTTGATTTAAACAAGGATATGCTTTCACTTTGTGAAGAGCGCTCTAAGAAGAAGTAAAAGGTGCTACCCATTGAGGGAAGTATATCAAGATAACATATATGATAAGCATTTGCATGTGTAATTATGTACAAACATGTGTTATGAATTATATTACCTTAACATGTTATTATATTGCCTTACTATATTTTCTTATCATATTAATTGCCAATTAGATGGATATAGAAAGGCATCATATGGATTGAATGTTTGTACAATTGCCTCATCTAAGTTAGCATGTGTATGTAGATTAGTGTCCTCAATTTGTATTTGTGTTGATTTAGGGACCTAAACTTGGGTGGGTGATTTATTAGCTATGTCATTAGAGTATTTGTATATGACTGTGTTTGTTACCAGGGTTGATATGATCATTAATATGTTGAATATGATTTGGAGACTGTAGCGAACTTGGTTGAATATTTAGAGATTTGGGAGGGTTATTGATGTTGTTAAGACATTTTTGAAAGGAGATAATTCCTTAAGATGTAAGTTCATCTAGATTTTATCTTAGTACATGTAACACTTATTATCATGATGCCCATTAATGCCATGAAAAGTACAAAATGGTTTGCCTTTTATTTTTTCTAATCAATATGGAGGATGATAGTAATTAGGGCATAATTTGATTAGCCTTTTGTCCAATAATTTAGGTAAAATATCATGTGGACATTAATTGGAGAAAATATCAGTGTTGGTTCTTTTCTTACAGGGAAAAGGTGAGTATGATTATTAACTCGAGGGGATGTTGCTTTCCTTTATGAAAACCCTTAACTTGTTCATATTTAGATTCAAAATTATGGACCAACACATGAGAGAAATGGTGATATGTTATTAGAAGAAGTTGCATTAAATTTAGGTGACTTATCTTCTTAAAATAATTCATTACCTTATTGTATATGATTTGAAACAATAACAAGACCTAATTCTTCTTATAGTGTTAAGCCATCATAAAAAAGAGCTATAAATGATCCACAAGTATTATAAATTAGCTTCTCTTTTAATGGATGAATAAGACTCAATAAAAGATATATTACACTTCTAAATATGTAGGTTGGTAGATTAATTGATGCATAATAATTTTAAATCATAAAATATATTCACATACTTGCTAATTCTTACATTGGTGTAAAGAGGGTAGCTTTTCATAAGTAACCCCAAGTCCTTTATTTTGAATATATTGAATTAAAATGCATATTTTATCTCAAGATAAGTAGATAAGGATATGATAGGAAGAGAATCAAACCAAACAAGTGCACATCCTATTAGGGTTTTAAGGAATAATTTTAATAATAATTGGCTACCATTATACCCACTCATGGACTCACGAAAGACTTTAAGATGAAAGTAAGAGTCACCACTTTCATCAAATACGTAAAATATAGGGGTTTGGAAGTTATAAGGTAAAGACAAATATAAGACATTATGCACAATATGATTACTAATAATGGCATTAGAGTCAATCCAAGCATGATACACTTTACTTTCTAAGGATAAATGGTGTACTTATGTTTGTAAAACACCTACAACATGCATTAGGGAAATGACCTCTTGGAAAGGCATACTAAGATTTTAAGAGGTTCTTTTAAGGGTTGAATTATGTTGATAATCTTTACCATTGGCACACTAGTGCATATAGGATAAGTATGCTTGAGAAGAATTATTCCTTAGAGATGGTTGGTTGTAGAGATTTATTGGATTTTAATGTATTGTTAGTGTTAATAAGAGATATAAAATTATGATTACTAGAATCCTCTTGTTCACATATTGTACTATGTAAAGGAGAATGATAAATATCATTACAAGATGTACGTGTGTTTTCATCACTAGGATAAGTCTCTAGATTAAGACTAGGAGGGACATGTTCATCATCACTATAGACATAATCATCATAATACCAATCCTCATCATAATCACTATATTCATGATGGTCACATAGAATATGAGTAGGCATACTCTTTCTTTCTATTATAGGTGGCAAGATGGAAAGAGGAGATCTATGATATGTAGGTACACTAGTATGTAATGAAGGAGAGAGGGTCTCATCACAAATGGGGTGTGATTGAACCTCATGGGAAGAAGGGGAAGGAGGTTGTTCATAAATAACCGCATCTGTAAGAGTAGATGGCAATTTAAGAGAAGGTAAATAATCATAACTAAGAAGCTCCTTACTTGGTAAGGTAGTTTCTAAGGGAGATGGGGAAGAAAATGTTTGAGTGGAATTCAAGTGTTCCTCTAAAGGGGTATTTAGATGGGCCTCTATAGGTGTGACTAAATAAGATTTAGAAAGGAGACCTAAAGGGTTGTGTAAAGGATGCACGAAAAAAGATCCTAGAGGTGTAGCTAAAGAACACTCTAAAGGAGAAACTAAAGATGAATCTATTGGAACATCATCTTTTCTAGGGCACAAATTATGGGAATTGGTTGTATAAGAGTGAACGTACTGAAGGGCATTAACAAAGGAAAAATAAAAGTTGGGTGTGTAAGGGTAAGGTTATTTGGGTTGGATAGCGGGTGGTGACCTAAGATATGATATGTAAATAGAGTTAGAAAGCATCTTAGACTCTAAGGTAGATTCTAAAAGATAATATGAGGGAAGATCACAAGTGGAGCCCAAGTGCACATCCAAGGGAGAAACTAGAGGAGTGATTATAGAGGAGATTATAGTTATGACTAAGAAAGGATCTAAAGATAAATATAAAATATTGTCTAAGGGGTGAGCCAAAGAGGAATCTAAAGATGAATCAAGAGGTGCTTCCTTATCTAGGATGAACATACAAGAGTTAATTTGGATTCAAATGGCATATATGTATCAATGTTATCAAAATCAAAATCATCCATATAATCATCTTCAATGAGTTTTTGTTTATTTTTTATTTTTACATTCAACTTGATCACAATTAAAGGGGATAACATACGCGTGAAAAACAATCTATTTTGGCTACCCATAATGCAATGAAAGATAAAATATGCCACAAGAGTAATGCTAAAAAGTAATAAATAATTTATGTATAGATACACTAAGCAAACAACACACAACATTTGAGGTATAATGGGTAAACTACGAAAGGGTATTGAATAATTTGTAGGCTCTCAAATACACTTGCTCGCTTGGTTATTAGTATTGGCCCAATATTTTAGAACACTAACTACATAGGTAGAACCATTCATATAGCCCACTAACTCCAATTTTGAGGCTAAGTTGAGAGTAACTTCCCTAGGTGATATGTTCCTCTCAAGTGCAACACAAATCAAATGGATAAAAGAGGCTCCTATTAGTGTAAATAAGGGATCATGGACATTCTAGAGATACTGTGAGGTGCGTGGAAACTAAAGTTTGTATTTATATTTGTATTATGGTTATGAGTATTGAGGTAAAACCCTCACGTCATGATGATTGTGTTAGGTTGTGGAGCTAAAAGCTTCAACTCTTTACAAACTGAAGGAACAGAAGGTTGCTGAGATCCAGGAGCACCGGCGTCGGCAGCATGACCGACGTCGGTCGTGACCAGTGCAGAAGGCCACCGGCGACGGCAGGATGTCGGCCGACGTCGGCATAACCAAGCAATCAGGGACCGGCGTCGGTCGCCTGTGTGTTCTAGAACTGTTCGTTGCACGAACAATTAGTTAAGTGAACGAAGAGTTTGCATGTAAAGGCTAGTTAGAGTCTTTGGCTGTGAGGATAATTGTCTAAATTAAGAGTCTAAGTTATTGTTTAAGTTAGGGATCTATTTATAGACCCATTGGCATGTATTATATAAGTATGAGATAGAAAGGAAGAGTTCCTTCTAGTTGTAAGATCATTGAGTTGCAGGTTATTGCAAGCTCATAGGAGATCTACATGTGAGTATGGTCTGTTGAATTGCAGGTTGCAGGTTCATGGGAGATCAACTTGAAGTACTATAGTGTGCTTGGTGTACCGGCAGGGTTATTACTGACTGGTTGGTGAGGTGAACACCAATTCTGTGTGTGAGTTGGTTGTTGGGACTGTTTTTTGTGTAGGAGAGTGTTGTGTAGAAGAATTACTGTACACTTGAGGCGTGGGAAACCTCTGTAAGGTGGAAGAGTGTGGCGGCTCTTTGTAGTATTCTTTTCTATAAAGTGTTAATACAAGATAGTGTATTGTCTCTCATATTCTGTGCTATTGGTGAATTCTAGTTACTTGTGTTTCTGGTTATTTCCGCATATTTAATTGTTTATATTTGGTAATCATATTGTGCTCTTTCTGAGGAGCAAAATCCTAACAAGTGGAATAAGAACAGGTGTGTTTGTTCTTGGATTCCCACCCCCCTACAACTGGTATCAGAGCTTTTGGTTGGGATACTAACAGATTGGTTTAGATCTGGGTAGTGTGTTTTGATTACAGGTTACTCACAGGGTTTCTATTTGAGTGGGAGTTGAGCAATGGCAGAAGACAATCAACTACAAATGGAAAAGTTTAATGGCAAGAACTACCAATTGTGGAGGATGCAGATTGAGGATTATCTGTATCAGAAAGATTTGTAATTACCGTTGGGTGGGGTTAATTGCAAACCCTCGGATATGAAGGATGAAGAATGGGAGGTTCTTGATCGGAAGGCTCTGGGATCTATTAGATTGAGTCTTGCATCATCTATGATTTCCAGCTTATCACAGTGTCAGACAATGGTGGAGTTGATGGAATCTTTGGCAAATTTATATGAAAAACCCTCAACTTCTAATAAGGTATTTCTTATGAAGCATTTATTTAATTTGCAAATGTTGGAAGGTGGATCTGTTCATAGCCATCTTAGTGATTTCCATGGTTTGGTAAACCAGTTAAGTTCAGTCAATATTGTATTTGATGATGAAATTAGAGCTCTCTTAATCTTGTGTTCATTACCTGAAAGTTGGGAAGGTTTGGTAATGGCAGTTTCTAATACTGTGTCTCCTTCAAAAGTCTTAAAAGTGGATGATGTTGTGAGTGTGATCTTGAATGAAGAGATACGCAAGAAAAGCACAAGTGAATCATCAGGAGATGCTTTGAGTGTTGAAGGCAGAGGAAGGCCAAGAGAGAAGATAGAGCGTGGGAGATCAAGGTCAAAGATAGGCAGAAGATCCAAGTCCAGGTATGGCAGAATAACCTGCTGAAAATGTGGAAAACAAGGGCACTTAAAGAGAGATTGCAGATCGGGTGAAGATCAGCATGAAGGACATGGAGAAGAAGCAGATGTTGCAGATTACATTGCACAGGATGCTCTGGTATGTTCTTTGGATAAAGTAGAATCTTGGGTTTTAGATTTTGGTGCCTCTTTTCATGCATCCCCACATAGGGAATTTTTTCATGAGTATGTCCAGGGAGACTTTGGAGAAATTTGTGTAGGGGATGGTAAGCCTTGTCAGATTGTTGGCAAAGGAAAAGTGAAGCTGAAATTGCAGACAGGTGACACATGGGTGTTAAAGGAGGTCATGCATGTCCCAGTTCTGGAGCAGAATTTGATTTCTATTATAAGTTTGGGTGATGAGGGTTGCATAGTAACTCTCACAGCAGACTCTTGGAAGGTTACCAAGGGTACACTTGTTGTAGTTAGAGGTAAGAAAGTAGGTACGCTTTATCTATCTACTTGTATTACTGATTCTCTTTCTGGGTTATCTACTTCAGTTGTAGATTCAGAGATGTGGCTTGATAGGCTTGGTCACAGAGATAAGAAAGGAGATGCTTGTTCTTGAGTCAAAGAGTATGCTTTCGGATTTGGAAGGCATGGATTGTGGTTTCTGTATGCAAAATAAGAAGGTGACGTTTCTTGAGGAATCTGATGTTAGTGACAAGAATAGGAAAGCCTTGGTTTTCAAGGAGAAGGTGACGGACAGAGTTCAGCACAAGGTGCAGAGGAATTCTGAGCAGAGCAAGGGTTATTTGGACAAGGGTTTGATCTAAAAGGAGCTCGCGGGAAAAAGTCAGGTCTCACTAGAAAAACACAGAGACCGACGTCAGCAGGAAAATCAGCATCGGTGTCCAGACAGGGACCGACGTCGGCAATGTGCAGCCCAATGTCGGTGACTCAGGGCAGATAATGACCGACGTCAGCCAGGAGAAACTGACATCGGCAAGGTGGCAGTCGCAGGGAACCGACATCGATCGGCTGCAAACTGAGATGTGATCGGCATCGGTTACTGAGACAAATTTTGGGTGGACAGCCAGCTGTCATGGAGTCTCAAGCGCCCATATGGAGGACTGAAGGTGTAAGTAAGTTCTTAAATTCGTCATTTCCCTTCTTTACACTACTTGTTGCTCACTTATGGCATAGGACCAGGAAGTTACTAAAGAAGCAGAACAAGTAGATCCAGGAAACAGTGGGAGCTTGGCATGGATGAGGATGTGATTCCTTGGAGGAGAACTAAATAGGTGTTTTGGATAGAGTTGCCAGCTGGAAGTAAGCACTGAGAGACGAATGGATGTTCAGGATGAAGAAGAGCGAAAATGGATACGTGAGATGGAAGAGCAAGGTATATGATCTTGTATTAGCTGCAGGACAATGGAGGTTTGATCATTGTGTTTCTCTTTACCAGGTTGGATAATATTAGCTACATTATCCTATTTCTATATGATGTGCTTGTTGCAGGGTTACATATACAGGTATTGCTGAACTAAAGGTAAAGCTAGTTCAGGTGTGTGTCATGGAGAATCTGGGAGTAGCAAGATTCTTTGGCATGAGTGTGTTCTAGAGACATGGAGGTCTTGTTGACTTTGTTTCAGGATGATTGTGTGAGACCGATTAGCACGCCGATGGTTAGACAGTTCACAGAACAGGTGTCTTGGTTCACATAATGAGGTTGAGTGCATGGTATGTACTAAACCTGAGTTTTCCCAAGCATTGGGAGTTGTCACAAATTTGGAGTCAATCTGGGAAAGTAATACTGAAGCGCAGTTCAGTGGGACTAGCAGCAGGTGCACATGCTATGCAGGGTCAAGTTCTTATCTACATGGTTGTAGATGCGGATGTGGCAGGTAATTTGGATGACAGGTTTGCACTACATGATTTGTGGTGGTTGGTCTTCAAGAGTGATCTTGAGGAGGGATACAAAGCCAAGGGAACAAACTAGATGGAGTACAGGTACAGATACAGGTTGCAGCTATTTATCTCCAAGTGGGAGATTGTTAGGTTGTGGAGCTAAAAGCTTCAACTCTTTGCAAACTGAAGGAACAGAAGGTTGCTGAGATCCAGGAGCACCGGCGTCGGCAGCATGACCGACGTCGATCGTGACCAGTGCAGAAGGCCACCGGTGACGGCAGGATGTCGGCCGACGTCGGCAGAACCAGGCAAGCAGGGACTGGTGTCGGTCGCCTGTGTGTTCCAGAACTGTTCGTTGCACGGACAGTTAGTTAAGTGAACGAAGAGTTTGCATGTAAAGGCCAGTTAGAGTCTTTGGCTGCGAGGATAATTGTCTAAATTAAGAGTCTAAGTTATTGTTTAAGTTAGGGATCTATTTATAGACCCATTGGCATGTATTGTATAAGTATGAGATAGAAAGGAAGAGTTCCTTCTAGTTGTAAGATCATTGAGTTGCAGGTTGTTGCAAGCTCATAGGAGATCTACATGTGAGTATGGTCTGTTGAATTGTAGGTTGCAGGTTCATGGGAGATCAACTTGAAGTACTATAGTGTGCTTGGTGTACCGGCAGGGTTATTACTGACTGGTTGGTGAGGTGAACACCAATTCTATGTGTGAGTTGGTTGTTGGGACCATTTTTTGTGTAGGAGAGTGTTGTGTAGAAGAATTATTGTACACTTGAGGCGTGGGAAACCTCTATAAGGTGGAAGAGTGTGGCGGCTCTTTGTAGTATTCTTTTCTGTAAAGTGTTAATACAGGATAGTGTATTGTCTCTCATATTCTGTGCTATTGGTGAATTCTAGTTACTTGTGTTTCTGGTTATTTCCGCATATTTAATTGCTTATATTTGGTAATCATACTATGCTCTTTCTGAGGAGCAAGATCCTAACAAGTGGAATAAGAACAGGTGTGTTTGTTCTTGGATTCCCACCCCCCTACAGACTGTAAATAGAACATCATCTAACCCTTCACAACAGTCGCTAAATAGTTTTAAAACTACTTGAACACAATTTCTTAAACAAATACAAGCAAAAAAAAATAAAGAGAAAATAAAGCAGAATATTTATGTAGGAATCATATATATTTTTATTTTAAAAAAATAATATTTGAAATGAAACCCTATATCACACAAAATTCAACAAACATCAAGTAATAGAATTTTGCACAATAAATAACTAGCAAATTTAAGAGAAATATGTAGTATTTTAAAGAAATTGAGACTTGAAATTTTAGAAAAACATCAATTTACAAAACCTAGAAATTAATTTGAAAATAAAATTATTATTTGTTACTTAATTTAACACTTATTAAAAATAATAATTTTTTATTTTTAAATAATCTATGCAAAATTGTGCCAAACAAAAAGAGGGTTTTAATTTAACTTATATAAACATAAATAAACTCTAAGAATTTTTCAAATTGAGTTGTTTTGAACTAATTATGAAAAAAACCCTAGAATATGCACAATGGGAAAACTATAATTATAATTGATTTATTAGTTATTTCTGAAATATAAAATAGTATTTGTAAATAGTGAATTTACAAGACCCATAAATTAATTTGTAGAATAGATTTGCCTATTTTTAGTTATGCAAGCATTTACTAAAAATGGTAGATTATAATTTATAAAAAAATATGAAATAATTTTATGAGAAAAAAATAGGTTTTTACTTTTTTATGTATGAAAAATTAAAATCTCTAATGGATTCACAAATAAAGCTGATTTGGCTCAAAAATTATAGAAAAACTCTAGTGAAGAGCTAGGGTTTGAAAATGTTTGACAATATATGGGTTCACCAAAATGTTTACCCTATGATTAATTATAATTAATCAATTACCTAGGAATAAAATATAGAATTTGATACACAATAATATACAATAAAATATAGTAAAGTATAAATATGAAATTTATCTATGCATAATAAATAATAAAAGGAGAAATATGTACTTAGCTTGAAACTAAATGATTTTTGAAATTGTGGATCATGTATTGATTTAAAGTAGACTAGATTGAATTCATGAACATTTCATCATCAAAATTAGAACGTTAAAAGCTTCAGGGATAAGACCACATTAGGTGGACAAGATATCAGTGCAAATATGTTTGCTAA
The DNA here is from genome assembly GCA_037957365.1 of Torreya grandis. Lineage (NCBI taxonomy): Eukaryota > Viridiplantae > Streptophyta > Pinopsida > Cupressales > Taxaceae > Torreya > Torreya grandis. The sequence goes on from JARHVA010000176.1 coordinate 249,469, forward strand.
CATGAAGTTGTTCCTGTTAACTATTCAATAAAATATCCACTTAGACTACCTATGGCTATTTGCAAGGGTTTTTTGATTCTATGTAGAGGATGAATATATTATCGTAAGACCTATAAAAGTGATGCCCTAGTCTAACACAAGCACACAAAAGAGATAAAATACAAAAATAGAAAAAAATGGGGAAGTGAGATATGGTCGAGTTACCTCAGAAAACCCCTTGTTCACTGAGGGCTACCTATATAGTCCAAGTAGACCTCAAATTGATGTAGGTCTCCTTTTTGAGGAAAGTAAGAAATTTGTGATGATTGAAACTAGAAGAATTGATTAGAATGGTCGATAATAGACACCCTTGACCTGCAGTAAAACACTGTTAAACTTGTCTTATGACTACAAGAAAGCAACATACTTTAAATTGAAAATAATAATGTTATTTTGCTCAATATATAATACTTTTAAAATCAGATTGCCAGGTGATTGCTATGCATTTATTTGAGTGGCTTTGATGTGAGTTTATAGAAGAATATTTTGAGTATTTTCACGAGTCAGCCTTATAAAAATTGTAAGATGGATGTTACTAAACATCTCAATTTAAAAAAGAGTTTGTTAGACGTAAGGGGACAAGGGCGCACTAGGGGACAAGGTTGTACCATGGTCATGTTTACCTAGTGCGGTCTTGTCCCAAAATGTCAGAAACTTCTAAAACTTACTACGAATGTTATGTGGATAGAATAGGGACGAATAAGAATGAAATAAATATATCTACATACTATTTTCTTAGTATTCTTAAGACAATAAAGGCTTGTATAATGAATTTGGTTAATGATAAGTTAAGGATGTCAAGAATAAACATTGTCAAATATTTTTTGATTAAATTTATGTGTCTATAATTAGTTGGTACTAAATCAAGGGACTAATTCAAGGAGCATGATATTGGTTCATGCACATATACACACTTTAAGATTCATGAGGCATGATATTAGTTTATATACATTCACACATTTTATAGTGAGCATAATTGTTTATTCGTAAAACACTCTTTCAATCTGCACCAAGTAGTGAGCAACCTTGAATATATAGATACATCTATTTTTACAAGTAGTGTACATTGAGGTTCAACAACACTCGATGGCCATGACATTACTTTTAGTGAACCCATCATATGGTTCTCATTATTTATCAGATATGAGTAGTTATTTGAGTTAGTACATCACGTTATTCTCCCCATATTTATGAGGGTTGGGGCATGTTATATTCCCAACTCAAGGGTTTACATAGTTACAAAAAATTGGCATTTAATCGCCCTCAATTTCTCTATGATTCAACAAGCAAAACCAATCTCCAAGTGCTTCAGTGGAAACCACCTTTCTCCAATGCTACAACAAGGAAGCATCGTTTCCAATAAGTTGCAAGGGCAAAATGGTTTTTACCAACACACAGGTGTACTCCTTCCTTACTCTTTAAATTTCAAGCTCATATTTTAAATTTCAATTTAAGGACATTGACTATTATATGTTTGTTGCAGGTTTCTCTTTTGACACAATTAGAGTTTCCTACCAAAGATAAAGTGTTTTGTACACACTTAGGTATACCTTTTCATTTTACTCTAACAAATCCATTACTAGAATAAAAGGAGGGCATTTATAGAAACTAAAATTTGGTATTAAATACTTGAAAATGACAAGCTTGACATACATTTACCATGCATGACTTGCGCTTACAAGTAAAGTCCTAGTTCACCATTCTCTCACACCTACATGCTACCTTATGAGCTTAACCCTTCTGTTATGTTGTTACACAACTACATGAACCTTAGTCTATTTTAAACCTGCATACCATCCTACATAGACATGCCCAGATGATCAAGTTTGTCGTCATGTGTATGGGTTAGTAATGTCAGTTTGGGTCAGCATCGATAATCGATAATGACCTGAACTTGACATTGTTACCTCTCTTCAAAAAATGACTAATTTTTAAAATCAAATCTTTTCTTAGAATAGGCCAATCTGCCTAGTGTGAAAAATTACCCAATTAGAATCATATATACAAATCAAGGCCTCACTTGATAGAGGACTTGACACTTATTTGGTACACATCTATAAACTATTACACATTGGGAAAAACACCCTATTCCTCCCAATTTGCTAATAAATCACTAGAGTCGTCACAAGCTTAGTTTGAAGCATACCAAAGTGAAGTCAAATCAAGCATTGTCAAGTATCAAAAGTAAAATCATTAGTTGCATTCATATAATGAAGGAACATAATTGCACAATCACACTAAATGGGGCAACTATGTGTGGCTTGATTTCCCTCCTTGGGGTATCAGATACATAGGCAACGATCAATCATCAACAAGAGTGTTTGGGGTTAGCTCAACTCATTACACTTTCTAAATTTTAGCAGGTTTTTAACTCTCACAAGCACATCTAGGGTTTCAAGGTGAAGGAGGGTGATTTTTGGAGTTGCACGCATCATGAGGGTTTGACATTGCACATACAAAGTTTTTAGAGACAATCAAAGGTGACCATATAGTCACAAACCCTATTTTTCACACGTCATTATCTACCACTATAAGTTAGTATCGATAGTTGATATTGACCCAAAGTTGACAAAATTGACCATATGTAGATAAAAGCACATTTTCAAATATAGATGAATCACAAGTCTACTTTAGTCTATTTTTCATTGTTAGAACATAGTTACAGCCAGATAGTCAATCATAAAAGCTAAGCACTAATCCATTTATCATATTTACTATATTTAACATATGCCACTTATCAAATCATTAGAATTTATATATAACTTTTACATTCAGGGTCATGCTTAAATGCCATATTTAGTAATTTGAATTCACGAACTAGTTTCTATCCTATTAGGGTTTGTAAAATTAAATTAGGGTGAAACAAAAGGACAAAGAACATGCAAACAACATGAGTTCACCATAATGTAATAGAAATAAATGGATTTCGGTCAAATTGAAATACAAATATCCATACGTGTTGTAATACAAATATCCATACATTTAATCGGGCATAAAATAGATGTAATATAGTAAATTATACCTAATTAGTATTTCAAAATTAGAGCAATAAAGATAAATATAGTTTTTAGAAATGTATCTTGAATATTGGGAGATCAGGGGACATTCACCAAAATTTGACAATAAAAATGAAGTTTTTTTATGGCAAGAAAATAAGAACCCTGAAAACTTGTGGCAAACATAGGAGGTTTCCTAAAATGTCAAGTTCCTTTTCCAAGAAATGATAGACATGCAAAATCCGTTTTGATGGCTATGTTTGATTGATCTGAGGCTCAAAAAACCTCACTTGATTTTCTATGCCTTCGCTTTGATCACTAGGAAAATGGACTTCTTCTTCCTGTCCTAATTGGGTATCTAGATTTACAAACCTTAAGAGAAGCAATGTGTTTTGGGGCTTTTGTTACACTTAGCCTGATATAAACGATGTACAATATTGAAAACAACACTCTAATAATTGTCATAATTTATCAACCATGAAAATTAATGCAATGCAATGTATTGCCGACATGAATTTCAATGCTACAATGAATGCTCTAATAATTACTTGACTGATTCATGTAAACAATAAATGATTTTTTAGCTTTCACTTAATTCTTTTTGAATCCGTCGAGATGGATTATCAATAGATAAACCATATATGCCTAAATGCTCTAGGGAGCTTGTGTATTTATATATAATTTGAATTCAAATCAATGACCTATTGGCACAAATCGACATCTAATGATCGAAAAAATGAAAAAGATGGAACCAAGGTCACATGGGGCGAGGGATTGAAGGGCCCAACAAAAACTTGTCAGAATCATATACTTGATGCTTCTAACATATTATAAATGTTAATTCTACATTTATAATAAATCGAGTAGAATAATAAAAAATTTCAAGAAAGAGATGATGAAAACTGAAAGATGCTACAAAAATACGTAGAAACCATTAAAAATCAACAATTATACCAATAACACCTAATTTAAACCAAAAATTTAACAATAAAATCTAGTGATGGGACTTGAGTAATTTATTAATCCCCATCCAAATTCAATACTCTCAAAATTATAAAAGACCGATTACCCTTACAGGGGAACTCACTCTAATAACACTCAAAGAGCTTCGTATCACTTAACTTCCCGTTTTTTTTTAGGTTGGTTGTTTACACAAATCATCTCAAACGCTGAATGTGCTCCTTTAATACATGAATGGTGGCTGGTATACCCACTCTTCTAAATTTGAACCTTGCCACCCTACCAAGGAACATGGTGTCTCGTATTGAGATTACACTCTGCCAATCCCCACATCCCCCAAAACGCCCATAATCGTGATCCCCCACCACCTTATTGTTGACATAACACCAAAAAAATGATATGTGGAAATGTTTGATTGGGTTGTACGAGGAATTTCTTTATTGATTCGAATGCTTGGCGGGATCAAACATCACATAAGGACAAGAAATGGGGACAAAAAAGTATTCGTATTGGAATGTACACAGCTGTCAATCCCCAAAACCCAGTTGGAACGTGGATCCATTGATCATCTCATGACATCTGTGCGTTTGCCAATATCACAGAACAGATAAAAATAACACGTTTTAGTCCGTTTTTCATAAATCTGAACAAGCAAGAGTTTGTATATTGTCTTTGCAGGCCCTTATTAAGTTATTCATCTTCAAGAGTTCTGCACAGACATTCCAAGGTATCCATTTTTTTCTCTCCAATTTGTCGTTTCTTTATTTTCTTCTTCCTGCATTACACTCTGATAGGATATGGTCTAGAATGGATTGGAGTATGGTGCCTTTTTTATCATGAGAAAATAACTTGAAATATGTGTTTTTGTTTCTTCTTCTTCTTTTTGTTGTTTCCATTTTTTTTTTCTATTTCTTTCTGCATTGGATATGGTATAAAATCGATTGAAATATAATACCCAAATTGTCGTTTCTTTATTTTCTTCTTCCTGCATTACACTCTGATAGGATATGGTCTAGAATGGATTGGAGTATGGTGCCTTTTTTATCATGAGAAAATAACTTGAAATATGTTTTTTTTTTTCTTCTTCTTTGGTTTAGCATTCTCCTTGCCCGTATCTTAGATTGGGCTAGTGACTACAAGTAGATCCTTAATTTTAGCCCTTATTGAAATCTTAAATGGACCCACATGGAAAACTGTTTGATTTCATGCTCTGGATTGACCTGGAAAAGGGCATTTGTGGACATACAATGTACATGCATATGAAACTCTGTTGACCCATTTCTAAACATGTTCTTAGGCCTTAGTTGATAATGTATAGGATAGGGTCCTACAAAATGAAAGAGCCAGAGAGCTATAAAATGAATCCTGTTTGCATGTATATCGAAGAGTGTTGTAGGAAGTGGTCCCATGGAAGGGGGGTCCTAGATTTTCTTAGTAGGTACTGCAGAATAATTTTAGAAACATATGTAAGAAATGTGGTCCCACAATGTAAATTTTTCGAGTGCATGTTACAATTTTTTAGGAGATAATAGTTGAAATTCTTTTATTTTAATTTAGAATAAAAATTTAAATGAAATTTGTTCATTTATAAATTTACATTTGGTAGAACAACTTGCTGCAAAATAGGTGCAGAAATTGAAAATTTCCAGCCCCTCTTTTTCACCCGCTTAAACTTTCTCCCTAAAATCTTGCTGCTCTTTAATTTTGGGAAAAGATTTTAAAATTTCCTATTTCCATGTCTTTCATTTTTCATGGGATCACCTGCTCACTAAATAGGAGCAGCAGCCCCTCCATGGGACCCCTGTCTTAATTTGCAGACTTTGGAAACAGTTGTCACAGTCTGAGCAGAATTAGGGGTTTTGTGGCAAGACAGTGAGAACAATTAAAATACAATAATAGTTAAGGCTTTGTAAATGGCTAGCAAGATAAACAGGTTTGATTGTGGGGAATGCTCTGTAGTTAATCTCACTTGTGCTAGAGTAGTACTGGGATGGGTGACCTTGTGTGAAGTCCCAGTTTTAGGATGTGGGATTATCAACTTATTGAGAATCCCTACTCTTGAGAGATGTGTTATTGAAGGAACTAGTGGAATTTTAAAATACTCTATGCAGTTAATCTGGAAAAATTTAAGCAATTATGTAAAAAATAAAATAAAAATGAAAATGCTGCTAATATTACTTAAAGAAAGAATACAAGAATTAGAAGTTTAAATGAGTTCAAGATACAAAGGTCCCATGACGGGAAAAGGCCAAATAATGTAACTAAACAGCCCCTATAAAAGGAAACAGGCTGGAACAGCAGAAAAAATAAACAAAACTAGGTATGAAATCAAGACTATGATCGGACATCATGAACCTCTCTTTTTTGCACCACTTTGAGCCGTTCCTTAATATTCTTGGGTACAACATGCAGCTCGTGATTCCCGGTGTTGATTTGTTCCAATTGTAAACAAATAGAGGACATAATATGAGTTTGCTGAATAGCTAATACAATACCTTTCCTAGAGTATAGTTGTTGACAATGATGTTTCCAAATATGAAAGACAATAACCAACGGGCAAGTGTTCCAAATGACTGAGAGAGTGGAGGGGGAAAGAATGCCTAGGAAGGCAATTTTTTTATTGAAATTGTTAGGAAAGAATTCTGGAAGAGAGGAGAGAAGGGAGGACCAGAGTTGAGAGGGGGGTGGGCAGTGCCAGAAGAGGTGAGGAATAGTTTTAAGGGTAGGGTAAAAGACAAAGTTTCTCATAGCAAGCCCAAGCGTGGATAAGGTGTGGCCATCAGGAAGTTTCATATGCAGAATGCGCCAACCTAGTAATTGACATTTGGCCTTGATGGGGGATTGCCAAATCATATTTGCCATACGTTGCCATTGTGAGCCGGAGAAGGACATAGACCACTTTGTGTTAAGAGAATCGTCTAGAGGGAGCGGGGGCTGAACTAGATGATACCAAAAGAATTGCAACGTTGTGGTGACGGCCCCTTGGTTTGGCCAATGCCCATCTTTCTAGGGGGTGTAGGATTGATGGTAATTTTAAGGACTTAAAATGGGATAATCTGTATAAGAGAAGCATAAACATGATTGAGTTTTGCAGGCAAATCAAATGTATGACGTAGTGAGTTCCAAGAGAACCAATTGCCAGTTTTTTTATCCCAAATATCCTTAACTGTATTAATGCCTTTATTTGCAAAGGATTTGGCATTGAGTTCTGGTTGGGCAGCAAGGGGAAGATTATTAGATGGAATAACCCGGTTCCACCAAAGATTGGAGTTGGGGATATTCAATCCATGTCGAAGAGATTGGTGGTGCCATTGGAGAAGCGGGGCCATTTCTTGCGAAGCTACCCAATTACATCTGAAAGGAAGAGAATCAAAAATATCAAAAAAGGATGCGTTTAGAATTTTGTCTTCCCAAGGAATGGAGGTCCAAGAGCCTTTATGAGATGCATGTTGAACCCGTTCCCTAACAAGATACAGGCTCGGTAACTTGGGTGGCTCTTAATAACCATTTAGCGGCAAGATATTTTCCTTGTTGTGGATCAATGATTCCATGCCCACTTGCAGATTTACATTGAATACAACGCTTACATGAGATGACTGCCATGCAATTTTTACTAGAGTTGTTACTCCATAGGAAACTGTGGACTAGTTGTATAAGTTTGTCATTAGCTTATTTTGAAGGAAACCAACAAGATGAGTAGTATGCATGGCTGGCCAAAAAAATGCAGTTGATAATAATCAGCATCCCTACTAGGGACGTAAATTTACAAGACCATTTCTCCTCCTTTATTTGAATTTTATCAAGACCCAATCCCACATGTCTCAAGGGGAAAGGTGAATGCCAAACGAAATACCCAGGTAATGGTTAATCTTCCCATGGGAGATGATGTTCCAAGCTGAAGGGATCTAAGACAAATTTGGATCCCTTTGATGAAGATGACTTCGGTTTTTTGGCTATACACGTTGGATTCTGATAAGTCACAATATACATCAAGAATAGATTGGGCAATAGCAATTTCCTGTCAGTATTTTGTAGAAAGAGGAGAGAATCATCAACAAAATGGGAGTTAAGAGCATAGTAACCTTGCAAAAGAGTGATTCCTTTCAAATCTCCTTGGTGGTGAGCTCATTGAAACATATATCCAAGGGCATCAACAATCAACACATACAGAAAAGGGGCAAGTGGACAGTCTTCATGAATGGAGCGTTGGAGGTCAAAGGATGTTGTGAGTCTGCCATTGACCATGACCTGAACCTGTGCTTCAACGAAGAGCATTAGGATCCAATGTTTAAAACAAGGCCCGAATTCCAGCCACTCAAGTATATTGAGAATAATTTGCCAACGAATTCGATCGTATGTTATGTCAAAATCAAATTTGACCAATAATGCATCTTGATCAGAATCTTCAGCCCACTGAGTGGTTTCCGATGCATAGAGTAGATTGTCCTAAACGTATCTAGCTTTTAAGAACATGGTTTGCTTAGGGCGAACAATATCTTGAGCGATATTCAATTTCATAACAATAGCCTTTGCAATATTTTTGTAGGATACATTAAGAAGAGTAATGGGATGCCAACCACATCTTATTCTTGTTTCTAAATTTAGGAATTAATTTGATCAGGCCATCGTTAATGGCAGCCCCGAAGGATCCATTGACCTCCGCCTCCTTCTAAACATTAAACAAGTCCATCTTGAGGGTGGGTCATAGAACTTGGAAGATTTCAACCGGGACCTTGTCTAAGCCAGGGGCCTTTTTGGTCTTCATTGTCCAAAGGACCGTTTCAAGAGCTGCTAAAGTGAGATGTGGCTTAAGAAGGTGGTTGGTAGCCTAATCCACCTTTTGAGGAATACATTGTTGCAGCCATTGTTCTAGAAAGGATTCATGCTCCTTAGGGAAGTGTTCTTGAAAGAGTCTACTATAATGATAGAAGAAAACACTCTTAATATCATTAGGTGACCAGGTCTACATTCCATCCTTAGTAATAATGGTTGAAATGTGTTCATGGTGATGTTTATATTGCAAATATTTGAGGAAGTATTTAGAGCCATGGTCATCATGTTTAATCCAAAAAAGACAACCTCGTATTTTGGCACCTTGGCCCCTATAAACCTCAAATTTTTTAAATGATATTCCGTTTGGGCAACAACTTGTAGGGAGATGTCATGAGGATGATCGTCAAGAGCGAGGTGTTGCTGATTAAGCTTATGCTTCAAATTGTGTTCTTTCTTCCGTCTCTCTTTGGCCATAAGCTTTCCATATCCTCTTAGAAACTTGACTGTTCTCGCCACAACAACTTCCCACGATAAGATCCATCCAACATATGAAGTAGGTCAATATAATGAGGGGAAGAGAGATGGGGAATACTTAGCTTAAAGGGGAGTTGAGTGCGGGAAGGCAGAGAAGGTGCCAAGTTGAAGGAGCAGGAAATAAGGAGATGATCAAATAGCATAACGTCATTGAAAGTGGTAACATGAGGAAAGGCAAAGAGTGATTTCACAAATGTGCTAACATAGAATCTATCAAGTTTGCTGAGTTGCCTTTGATATCCAACTTGATTATTGGACCAAATGAACCAACTGCCTATTTGTGAAGTTGGGCATCCAAAAAGTGGGTCAAAACTCCCAATGAGTTACGACAATGTAACCATGCTGAAAATTCTTCAGTAGAGAGAGGAGATGATTGACACCAGCTATGATCTCTTTTGTTTTAATCATGTTGAAATCACCTCCTAAGATCCAAACAACAAGAGGAAGATTGGAACTCATCCAGTTCCAAAGATTAACGCGTTTTGCTATTATATTTGGGGCATAAATTGAACAAAGGCCATAATCCACTCAACATAAATTGTATCCCAAACACCCTCATGGTTAGGGTCTTCACCAATAGAAATTACTTTGGAAAAAAGAGAGGTTGTAAGAGTATAATTGCACCTCATCGTCCATCTTCATGAGAGGTATAATAGGGCGAGAGGTATAAATGCAATGTGGGTTGAATAGTAGAGCTGGGCCCCCAACTTTAACCTCCTGGAGGAAAATATCTTTAGAAGGATGATCTTGTAATACCCTTTTGAAATGGAATTTCTGTACAGGGAGGGTGAGCCCTTGAACATTCCATGAGAGAAGGGAGAGCTTCATGGGACACCGCTAGAGGGAGGCTGCTCGACCTCATTATTAGCAAGTAAGGTGAAACGGTTGTAATCAGGATTGGGGATAGGGGATAGAGATGCATTTCTTCCAACACGTTTCATTGATCAAGATCTCTCCCCAGCATCTTATCTTCCCTTAGTTTGTGCAAATCCCCAACATTGGACCCGGTTCCTTTATTATTAGGACCCTGTGTGGGGACTTTGCTTTTTGAGGAAGATCTAGTTCTTTTTCCAACAACCTTCTAGTTGTTAGGAAGGTGAATATCATTGACTTGAGTTTTTGGAATAGAGGCAGTTGGGTCAATAGAGAGAAGTTGAGTGTTATTATTCTGCGGCTTAGGGCTAGGAGCAATGGAGCTAGGGTTATTCAAGGGCGGAGAGGGTGTTTTTGGTGGAAACAAGGGGTGGGTGGCAGAAGTCTTGGCAAAAAGCTCATCTATCCTTTGTTGCTTTAGCTCATGTTTAGGGCAGTCCTGGATTAAATGACCATCTTCCTGACAATAAAAACAGGTGTTCGGTTTGTTGAGGTAAACAATAGGTTGGAGTTGGGTAAAGCTTGGACCAAAAAGTTGTATTGAACTAGGCAGTGGTTGTGAAAGGTCCATTTCAATGCAAACTCTAGGATGATTTCAAAGGCTTGAAAATTTGTCTAACGGCAAGGTTAATGTTGACAATCCTACCCCAAAGGAAAGAAAAGATTTATTCAAGCAGTTGAAGGAGCAAATTCTAAAGAGAACAGATGTTTTGTGGTTTTACAAAGGGGCAAAGATCATTTCGAAGTTCTAAAGGGTTTGAATCCTTCGGACTTTTTGTCTGAAGGGTCACTAGCTGAAGATTCAATTGCTTCGGACATTTTGTCCGAAGGAAATGGCACTTGTTTAAAGCCCGAAGAATCACTAGGAGAGGACCTTAGCAAAAATTATCCGAAGGGTCAAAACTACCAAAGATGCTGAAGGGTCCATTCATTTGCCGAAGGGTCATTTTATTGGCCAAGAGACCATTTGCAAAAAATCCGAGGGGAAAATGACAAGAGGTAAAAGGCCGAAAGAAAGAGTCCATTACAGAAAACCCGAAGGGTATGTGCCCTTCGGAAAAGTCACATTTCATAATCCCAAAGAGCAGGAAGGACCTTTTCCAATTTTATCGAGGGGCTAGTGTAAAATATGAACAGTTCTCCATTTGCCGAAGGGACATATAGAAAGCCCGAAGGGTCTTCTTCCCTTCGGGAAAGTATTTCGAGAAGCCCGAAGGTCAATTTGGAAAGGTTCATATTTAACAAATGAGTGGTCCAAGACAAAGAACGAAGGAATTCCTTCGGAAGATTTAAACAAGGGAATGGTTCAAGCAAAAGGCTGAAGCAATTCTTTCGGGTATTTTGCTCGAAAGAAAGGAGAGAACAAAGTGGTCGAGCTTAAGACTTTTTGTCCGAAGACGAATGCCAGAAGAAAATTAAGGGTCAATATAGAAGTCCGAAAGAATTCTTTCGGGAGATTTATCCGAATAACAGAAAGACACATGGTTTCCTTCGGATTTTTTGTTCGAAGGAAATGGACAGAAATGACTTGGAAGGATAAGCTTAAAGTCCGAAGAAGAATTCCGAAGGCCAAAGGAAGAGACCAAGATAATTCTTTCGGACATTTTGTCCGCAGGAAAATGACTTGACAGGAAAAGCCAAAGAGCAAAGGACGAAGGATTAATTCCTTCGGACTTTTTGTTTGAAGGGAAAATGACTTGACAGGAAAAGCCAAAGAGCAAAGGACGAAGGATTAATTCCTTCGGACAAAAAGTCCGAAGAAATTCGGAGAAATTACAAGGAGGCCCGTGCAAAAAACCCGAAAGGAAAGTCCGAAGAAACAAGGTAGTCAACAAGGGCAAAGCTGAAGGATTAATTCCTTCGGGCTTTTTGTCCGAAGGAATTTCTTCGGACAAAAAGTCCGAAGGAATTAATTCGGAGAGGGCCTTGCAAAAAACCTGACAGACCAAAAGCCCGAGCAAAGGAAAAGAAAAGAAGTATATCCTTCGGGAAAGAAGTCCGAAGGAATTCCTTTGGACTTTTTGTCCAAAGGAATACTTGGAGGATAAAACAGAGACAAGGACAATTCAAGTGGACAATTTGTTCGATGGAAATCGTTCAGAGGGAAAGTCCAAAGACAAAAAAGTCCACAGCCAGAAATTCGAAAGAATTAAGCCAAGGAGACAACAAGAAATCCGAAAGAAATGGAGGTTGACTGTGCAGAAAAGGATAGAAAATAGATAATTCGACGGGGAGTTGAAAACAGAATATCCAAGGAAATATAGATAAAGATAATCCAAAAAATAGGATCCTGCCAAAAATAGACACGAACAGGGAGACCAGAATAGGACAAAATACATGCAAGCAAGGGCTCTTTTCGATTGACCGGTCAAAGCTTCAGTCGATTGGTTGTTGAAGTCCTGCGCATCTCTGGATCAACTCATGCATCCGAAGGTCCAACTCAGCTTCAATTGGAGTTCCAAATTTGAACGTTGAGTTGACTGTTCTTGATTTAGAGTTGACCAATTGTTAAACACCACATCTACTAGTTGTTTCCCATGCGAAGGAGAATAATCTCTTCGTCCAACTCAGCTTATCAAACGGCCAACTCAGCCTTTCAAACGTTCCAATTCAATCATCTCAAACGTTCCAGCAGCTCACGTAAAGTTCTAAGATTGACATTGGCGTGGATTTCCATGCAAGAGAGGTGGGCGGTTCAAAACAAAGACAAGTTCACTTCCTCAAGCGCAAGAAGCTTCATGCAAAGGCAAAAAAGAAAATATATTTTATTGAAAGGCCAAGTCAGCGTTGAGTTAATCTAAGTTAATCCTTCTCTTCAAATTTTCAACGCCAATCTTTGGCCTTTTGTGATTCTCTATAAAATGGCTTTCAACCTTGATTAAAAAAAAAATCATCCATCCCTCTTTTGGTTAGACCAGACTTTGCCATTGGTGAGTTGTGTAACCTCTTCGATCAATAAAAGCACTGTGCTTTCAGATTTCAAGTGTTGGCATAGTGTATATTCATTCAGCAATTTGCATAAGTGGTAGATTTCTCTCTTTCCCAAATTCTAATTCGTACCTAGTTGCTAGCTTATCGTATTATGTAGGGCATGTTTAGTGTTCTTTATGTCTTTTGCTGAAGCTGTAAGTGGATGTTAGGTGGCTGCAAAGTGTCTTGTATCGGACCTCTCTCCATCGTTTTCCCTCATGTTTTGGTCATTGGATCAAACCTCTTCATGAAATATTTATGCTTAGGTGATTGATTGAAATCAAAGGTCTTCCTTTTCCCTTGTTTGTTCAGTGTTCAAGGTTTCAAGTTGAGTGGATCAAACTTTTGGTGTATCAGCCTTTTTAGGTAGGATTTCCCCTTAAAGTTTCCTTCTCCCTTTTCCATGGTAGTCCGCAACATAGAGTAGAGATCCTCATTGATACATCATACAGGAATCAGCGTTCTCTGGAGGTTCTTCTCACTGTTGAGGCACCCACCCTCGTGGGAAGATCCCATTGTTTCAACCGGATAGAGGATTGGCCATTTCATGCACGTCTTCGATTCAGGGCGCAGCTCCAGGTTGACAACAGTTAAGAAAGGGGAATTCAACCCACATGGGATATTGTGAGTGGGATGGCCCTTCAAGGTGAAAGCTAAGCTTCCATCCCTGAAGATAACGCACCTGACCACAAATAACCCGCGTGCCATATTGAAGGGCTGCCTGGGCAAAATCAAAGTAAGCAAAAATAACATAGACATCCTTTGCCTAACCCCCTTACAGAGTTGATTTTCCACCCGCTAGTACCCTCCCAAACTTGACATGTCCATCTATAAAAGTCACTTTCAGAAGGAATGCCTCTAAGGAAAAAAAGCACAGTTGTATGGTGGGAAATGTCCGCAGAGACCTCAACAAACTCATTAGGCAATTGAAATTCAAAAGCCTTACCTTCTTGATGATGTCCAAGGTCGTTGGGTCCATTAGTGGCCGCCTTGGGACTGTTGACTTCATGTGATTCATGGCATTCCAGCTGTGTTGCATTCTTGGAGGGATGGTGGACGTCTACATCCATCCATGCTGCACTGGATGAGCTTGTTTAGAACCCCCAAATAGAAAAACTGTTTGCTTTGCGGAAAAACCCTAGTTCTTTGTGGTTTGCTTTGTGGAGAAGCCGTCATAAGCAATTATGTATTAGCAAACACTTTCAAATACTTTAAAATCTGACTCTTGTCAACCTTATTACTTAATCCTTGTCCTTAGATCCTATGAAAGGGCCCAAAAACTTAAGTTTTGTGGGGTCAAAGAAACACTTCCAAATACATCAAAATATCAATTCGTCAGCCCTACTATTTAATCCAATTCTTAAGTCCCAGGGAAGGGGCCAAAAAAGGATGTTGTTTTGGGGGCGATATAATTGCAGGTAAGCAAAGAATTTCATCCCCGTGATAGAGTCCTGATTACTTCTGGCATTTTGGTGCTGCTTCTTGTTCATTGATTGGTCAACATAGGCATTGCTTGAGCAAGGTTGTATGTGTGCCCCTTGAGGTGGAAACTGTAATATCAAATTGATCCTGTTTCGTTGAGTCAAGGCTGTGGTCTAGAAATATGTTGGCGCATTTCTTGCAATGATATTAATCCTGGTTAAAAACTGGGGCGCATGGCCCTCATGTAAATGTAACTGTTTAGTAAGTGAAAGAAGGTAAGTTCCTTAACAGCTGGCCATTATTTCCTTAGGGCAAAGGTTCAGATGTTAGCCTTTCTAGCATTCATGGGACAAAATTATCCTGGCAACTTTGTTACTCAATGGATGTGCTTGGTGTAATATACGATGCAGTTTAAAAAAAGCAACGGATGCTTATTTCCCTACCCCAAAAAAAAGCCACTGTTTATTAGCCATTTTCTACAGCTGTCCTCCTACCTTAATGACTGACACATGATCAGATATTTTGTTATCCTATGGTGCTAATTGTATAGAAGAGGGCGAGGATTTAGCTGCTACTTAGTTGGTTGTGCCTTTAGGTTCAGCCTATTCAGGGTTTGTATCAGGACAGTTTGCAGCATAGTTACCAGGAGATGAGTACGGGTACATGGAGATGGGGACGGGTACTGGTACTCCATTTTTCAGAAAATAGGAGATGGGTACTTGTACTCCATTTTTCAGAAAATAGGAGATGAGTACTCAGAGATGGCAAAAAGAAAGTGTGTGTGTGTGTGTGTGTGTGTGTATATATATATATATATATATATATATATATAGAGAGAGAGAGAGAGAGAGAGAGAGAGAGAATTATACAGCCTAATTTAGCCCAACAAAAACAATAATAACTTTTAAAGCAAAGAAATTAGATGTTGCCAAAAGATTAGAGTAATTAAATTAATATTTGTCTTTGATATCTCATCATGTCAAGGGTCAAGAATACCCAAAAAAGAAGAAAAAAAAGAAAAAAAACACAAATGCAGGTCTCTGAGACGAGTACCAGTCTTTGAGGCGTGTCTTAGGGGGTAGCAGATGCACCTCTGTGCAATAGTGGTTTGCAGCAGGGCTGTTAAATTAACTCATTTTGGTTGCAGTTGCTTCCTGGGGAATTAGGGTAACATAATGACAAATGAATTATGTATGTGCATGTTTACATATCCTTTCAGTCTTTCAGATAATTTTGTAATACAACCATTTGAATTAAGAGTTTTTATAGTTTCATATTTTCTTACAAAACCAAGATCTTATATTCAAATGGCAAAGTTTTACTCAGTTAGAACCATATAATATCCAACAGTGAACTCAACTAGGTAACTGCTGTGAAACTGCATTCATAAATTTAGAATAATCAACAAGTATCATAAAAGATCAACAATATATTAATATAATGATAATGATTACAAAATAATGAATAATGAAGATGGAGCACAGCTCTCAATAGAGAATTTCAAAGCCACAGCTTTCAATAGAGAATAATGAAGACAGAACACAGCCCATAAAAGAGAATAATGAAGGCAGAGTACAGCCTTAATAGAGAATACTGAAGACAGATCACAGTCCTGAATAACAAAGGTGGGGTTACAACAACGGTGGATTCAACTAGGTAACTGCTGTGAAACTGCATTCATAACTTTAGAATAATCAAGTATCATAAAAGATCAATGATATATCAATACAATGATAATGATTACAAAATAATGAATCATGAAGATGGAGCACAGCTCTCAATAGAGAATTTCAAAGACAGGGCACAGCTTTCAATAGATAATAATGAAGACAGAACACAGCCCATAATAGAGAATAATGAAGGCAGAGTACAGCCCATAATAGAGAATACTGAAGACAGAGCACAGTCCTGAATAACAAAGGTGGGGTTACAATTACTATATTGCCAAGGATATCCAATTATAGGATATCATTCGGCCGTGGTGTTACCCATTAGAATAGAAAGCCTTCCATATATATTAATTGTCCATGTTTAGCCTTGCTTAACCCACAGTGTAGTTGGGCTTCCGTGATGAGTAGGCCTAAACCCTAACTTTGTTTGCAATAGATGCATCGTACCAAAATTAAATCCCATGACCTTATCAGAAGTAAAGATTAGATTTTGGAAAGGAAGTTAATGTAGGATGCAGCTATGGGGAAGGAGATAATGGGCCATCTTCATCTGGATGATCTCTGCATTCATTTGACAAGGACAAGCTTTCTTAAGCATCAAAAGTAGCATGCAAGTGGAAATTTTACAGTCAACAAGGCAGTAGAGATGGAAGCAAGACCCACCAAGTCCATTATGCCTTCTGAGCCTTTCCTAGCATATTATTAAACTCCGTATTACTTGGCCACTCAGGACGAGTATTCTGTTCATGATTAAGAGCATGGGGGAGAATTGAAAATCATAACTAAATAAACAATCCTGAAAGCCGAAAAACCATTTACAAGAAGGTTCAAGAAGCATTAGAATTTTGAAATGTTGTAATGCAGCTCTGGGAAGAAGAAAATATAATTTTAAAAGGTGGCCAGAAGAAGCTTATTGAAGAAGTTGAATTATAGCTTAACAATAGACGTACAGAAGAAGAGTTTGGAAGGTATTCTCTTAAAATGAAAGGAAAATGAGGATGACAAGGACAATCACAAGAGGAAAAGGCCTAGGCTCTACAAAGATAAAGCCATATCCACAATTTTTTTAATGAAAAAGCTGACAGTTAAATGCATCAGAATGTTTACTGACATCCTTATTGCTACAAAAGCCAATAAATAGGACTATGCAATAGATATTGACACCCACTGGTCACCTGCAGAGCTTTAAACCTGCTTGTACAACAATTTTTTCCATCTCCAAGACCTAAGGAGCAGGCATTGTCAATATGTTTTTATTGTTTATGATACAATCCCTAGCCCCTGCCTTTCTTAGGCTGTTTCTACGGACTCCAACAATCTTCATCAATCTTCAGCTTGTAGGTTCTTTCTCTAATAATGTTCAGTTTGGAAGAGGCATTCCTTTGCGTCCCCTCTTGGACTAGGTTCATCATGCTTCAATGGCCAAGAATCATTGTCTGGACTCTGGACTCTGGAGTGCTATAATTTCCTTGGGAAGATTGCTTCACCGCATGAACAGTATTTCTATTGAGAAATGATACCACTAGCTGAACTTTGCATTGCTGGCCTTGAAAAAATGGTTGTGTTTCAAGCCAACCAAATTCCCTTGTATCATGTTAATAGCCTTTGACAACATTCCAAGACCGGTTTCTTATTCAGCCATTCCTGGTAGCTTTTACCCCTTGGGCAACTTTTCCATAAGTCCCACCAATCGTACTTGTTGAAACTTGCAAATTCTGTAGATACCCAAAGGCCAATTTGATTCCAGATACCTTTGATCATCCATGAAGACCATAGAAGATGGTTAGTATATTCCTCTTCTTTACCGAGAGGACAACATCTTGGATAGGTAAAGGCTCTCTTCATCGGGTTTTCCAAGTTAGTATTTGATTAATGATAGGTCAACTGAGTAAATATTGAAAATTTGGGCTATACATTAACCAACTAAATGCAAGGTAACTGCCTATATCGTGTGGTTCTCCAGCTTCAATGCTTTCCCCTTAGAACCACGTATGTTGACTTTGCATTCACCTTGTATTGTTTGGGTACCCATTTAAGTTCATCTTGTTATATTATTCAAAAACGGAGGTCTTCAGGCTAACATATTATTTACATTCCTTTTTAAGTTTCAACAACTGCTTTATGGTTGTTGGCCTTTTCTACCATTCCTCTATTTGTTTTCTATCATTTGGCTGAATCATATGAGGTCAGGTCTATTCTTATCCCTTCCATATCTAACAATGAGCTCATTTAATGGGACACTCAGTCATCATGAACCAAAGGGAGATGGTCGTTCCACTAATCTGCCCATATTGCTGCACTATTTCCATTGTTAACTTTCCGAGTTAATTTGTCTATGGGCAACTTCTTGTTGACTATTATGTTTTTTCAGATGCACATTATTTAGGAGCAATTTCAGGACTTAAGATATCTGATTGAATTATTTGTTTACAATATTTTGCTAAAAGATATTCTTCCAAAATATTGACTTGCCTACATAGAGCCTCTATTAATTCTCCGCATCTAATACAATATCAAATAGATCCAGGCACGTCAAGTCTATCTTGCATAGTTTCTTAGATCCACATACATTGGCCCACCTAACCATGCTGAGTTTTTGCTCTTGCTTGGCCCTTGCCAAACCAATTTTTTAACAGCTTCTCTAATTCACATAGATTCCCCTTTGGATTGCCAATTTTGGAGCAAATGCAGATTGTAAGTTGTCAAGTCATTTTTCATTAGATGAGTTCTACCTGCCCGAGTTAGTGACATGTTATTCCATGCCATAACCTTCATATGAAATTTCTCTACAATCCACTCCCATTTGGATTTTGACAACGTCTTACATCTTATTGGTTATCCTAAATTCTTGATGGGGAAAGATCCCCTTTTAAAGTACAAACAATTATATATTTTATAGAGAAGCGTTACTCCTTCCTTAACTAGGAAAATCTCCTACATGTTTTCTTTTACCAAAGGCTATGAGATAGGATTTTAAATTACCTCTGAAGACATTTGCTTCCTTCAAGCTAGTTTTCCCCACAGGTTAAATGTCATCCTCAAACTTTAAGTGAGAAAGAGTATGTAAGTTTGTGTACAGTTCTGATATATTATAATTTATTGCCTTCCTGAGGGCCCTTCCAAGGTCCCATGTGACCTGAAAGAGAGAGTAGGAGAGAGGGGACAACCCTGCCTCAGATGACTGGTGGGTCTGAAGAAATGGATGGATTTTCCATAAACCAGAAATTGAAGAGGAAAAAGAGATTTATCCTCTCACCCAACCTAACCATCTTTCATGGAAACCAAATACCTGCTATGTCTTAAGAATGAATTTGAAAGTTCTGATATTTTGAACATTGCAGCTATACTCGCCAGCCATGTATTGAGATCTGCCACTATACTCCCCAAGGTGATATGATTTGTCACCTTTGATACCCCAAGGTGGTGGAGGTGGAAAAGAATTTAATTTTAAGCTGTCATATCTATTGTGAGATTTGGTGGAGATTATTTTTTGTACAAACAGTCAAGAATGGCAGTTGCTATCTTTTTCAGCTACTGCGATTAGAGGTACTTGGCTCTTTTTCTAAGGGGATTCACCTTCGGGTGTCAGGGTTTGCAATGGGCTTCAAGCATTACTAGGATAATTACTTCCTTCTTTTAACCTCATCCAGCGTTTGGAAGTGTCGAGTGTCCTTTGGATGCTATAATTATCTACATAGTTGGTGATAGATCGGCAAGACAATGTCCACCTCCGTGCATATTTTGAGGAACTTCCATATGCCTTTCCTCGCAACAGACGTGTTGTATCCACTGCTCTTTGGCATATCGGCCACGGATATTAAGATATTTTCTGGAAGATGTTCTTTGCATCCATGAAAATTGCATAGCCAGGCCCACGTAATCCGTACCATTTTCCTATGGACATAATCAGAGCTTGTATCAACTATTTGATGGTGGTTGATGAGGATGCCAGTCCTCCTCTGCATTCTGATACAGATAAGGGTCTAAATTTGCCTCCAAGGCTCCAACCACTGTCTCTGTCAGTATTATCTTCTTTGGTAACAAATCTTATTCTCATACAGTTATTTTTAATGTTTGTAATACATGGCATTGTCTTTTCAGACACGTTTAGGGTTTCCCTGCCTCCCGTAGTTAGAATCTATTGTTGTAGTTGTATGCACTCAAAAATCTGCTCGCTCTAATAATTCTATTAAGCCCACTAATTTAACCCATTAACCATGTCCCTAGTTGATTAACTAATATCCTAATTCTTACACAAAATTCCCTACATCCCACAAACCTTACCATACCCGTCTAAACCAATTAATCACTCCATTAACCTACTAACTAGCCTACATAGCTACTAATCTACCCACTAGCCCACTTGACAATTTAAAATTCATTTTATTCACCTACCCCCTAGCTACCCTACCACCCTAGCCTCTCCTACACCCTTATGAAACCCTAAACCTCATTAACTCCCACCTAAACCTCCATTATCCCTAAACCAATCAAGAAACCTCTAGAACTAGGGAAGCTGCTCCAAAGTTCTAGAAGTCTCTAAACTAGACGCTTCTAAAATGATTTAAAATTCTCTAAATTATCCTTCACCATCCTATATAAACAATGCTTGGGCCATGACCAAGCTAACTTAGAAAGCCATAAGCCTCCATTATACTCTCATTATCAGCCATTGTTCAAGCATCCTTACACTCTTGTCAAGCCATCAAACAAGTCAAAGAAGCCATTGAAGCCATTTGGAAGCTCAAATCAAGCAATCCACAATCTAACTATTTTGCATTCAAATCAGCTTGGAGATCTTGGAGAGGAGCTCTAAGGGACAAAGGGATGGTAAGAATGTCATTTTAATTATCTGATTGTTCCTTTATCCTCTCCTTTGATGTTGTTTGTGTTCTTGGCTTTTTATTACTAAGTATAGTAATTTTGAGAATAATCCAAAATACGATCACACAGTAGTGCTTCTAGCCTTTAGCTTGTAGTCTCTTGTTTCTATAAACATTGGAGCTCAATTTTGGCTCCATCTTGCTGTTGTCATTAGCCGTGCTTTTGAGTTCCATTGACCTATTTCGCTCATTTGTGGGCATTAATATAGTTTATTTTGTTCTTTCTTTCCCCTTGTCCGAATAGTGCGCCACTTCTAAATATAGCAATATTGTCTAAAATTTGCCTTCCCTCTATAGAACACCCTTCTTCATTGTTTAGGTAGGGGAGGATTCTTTTCAATCTGTCAAATTTCAACCATCACCTTGGTTATTATCACATAGCCTGAGTTGTAAAGGGAACTAGTCCTGAATTTGTCAAAAGATGGATTCCTGTTATTTGAGAAAAAACTATGCAAGCTGCATTTAAAAACTTAAGGGCCTTATCTGTGTTCATGGAGTCATTAATTCTGTATCATTCTTCTCTGCAGAATACCATATTATTGTAAGTAATGAATGGGGAAGCCTTCCAGACATTGGGGCTGTATATACATATATATAGTTAGCTTACATTTTTTCAGTAGTTTCCTTCGCTCTGTCTAAAATAGTTCTTATGAGTATATTTTGTGTTTCCTCGACCAAACGGAAAATATGCTGAAGAACTTCTGCCTGTGCTCTCCCTCTTTCCATCAGTGGTTCAGTCATAACTTCTCTGAAGAACTTTATTGCATTTTCCTTTATCTCATGATTGGCTAGTCTTTCTCTGTCATTCAAGTTTGAATATATTTTTTGGTGCAATGATCTTGTTAATACTGTCTAGTGAACGTGCCTGGTATTTTCTTCCCTTCTGAGTCAAACAGCTCTAGACCTGTCTCTTTATAGAATTTGTTCTGGTTCTAAGAGTTTCTACAGTTTTTCTGCAAGCCTGAAATTGAGACCCCTCTCTTGCATTTACTTTTCAGAATACTTGGTATTGTTCCAATCTTTTTGTTTATGCTTAACATATGGGAACCATTAATTTTCTAGCTTCCTCGCACCACTCTTTACTACCTTTGCATTCAAGTCTGATTCCCCTGCCTTTTTGTATTTGGAAGGGCGATTCTTATTCCCACCTGAAGGGTTGAGCCCCAAGACGATGAGCCAGTGGTCAGACAGGGATCTTGTTAGGTCCCTGGATTCAACCTGATCAAAATTTATCAAGACTTCATTTCATCCACAAGATAATTGTCCGACCTTTCTGCCACGAGGATTGTGTCTACATATATATTATTTGTAGTATGAATGCACTCCTTTTGAGGAGATATCAAAACGGCCACAAGATTGAATGATTGTTGTTAGTATATTTCTAACAGCTTTCCGAAAGACAACTCTCCCTTTCTTTTCCAAAGGTGAAGAGGACTATTTAGGTCCTCCCCAATGGTACACGGGATGCCTACACGGAAAGGTTAAGCGGGTGGTGGAAGGTTCCAGGCCCCCAACTCAAGGCCCACTTAAAATATACTCCAGAAAATGCTTATTCTTTGTTTCTTGGCTTGCTTTGTATGTTTCTTCTATGGTTGTAGTTATATGCTATATTTCAGTTCCTTGCAGTATATAGAAGCAATTCTGCATAGTATAGAAGCAAATTCATAACAGTAAAGGTCTATGGAAGCTAGATTTAATCCAAGTGAATAGAGTCGGGGTATAAATAGTGAGATTGTTTAGGCCATTTAATATATGGAATTAATGAAAGCTGTATTATTTTGAGCACGCAGAGATCAACTCAAGTGAGCGAGTATTCAGATTTCTTCAAGGCTTGATTGGGTATGTAGCTGTTCTATTTTTGTTCAGCAACTAAATATTTTGATCAATGAGATGAATATCAAACACAGGCCGTAACTTGGATACGGGGGCTTAGGAAAATATTGGCTAAAATGATGACCTCTTCAAATGGAGCTATAGGTGTAGGAACAAAGCAGCCACTTTTTTCTTTTGGGGTCATCACTGATGTCCAATATGCTGATATTCCTGATGGTCGTTCATTCCTTGGTGTTCCCCGATACTATCGACACAGCATTCTGGCTTTGCAAAGGGCTGTCAGGAAATGGAATCAGATGGGAAAGCTTCAGTTTGCAGTTCATTTTGGTGACATAGTGGATGGTTTCTGTCCTAAAGATAAGTCTCGCACAGCTGTATTGAAAGTTATTAAGGAATTTGATGCGTTGAATGGACCTGTTTATCATATGCTTGGTAATCATTGCCTTTATAATCTTCCTCGGAGTGATTTAATTAACCTGTTGAAAATTCCTTCCTCTCACAGTCATGCATATTATGAATTTAGCCCTGTTCCAGATTATCGATTTGTTGTTCTTGATGGATATGATATCAGTATTATTGGATGGCCTGAGGATCATTCTCATAGATTAGAAGCTGTTAAATATATTGAAACCAAAAATCCTAATGTGGATAAAAATAGTCCTGATGGGCTCACTGGTAATGAGAGAAGGTTTCTGATGTTCAATGGCGGAGTCAGAAAGGACAGCTGGCATGGTTTGATAGCATCCTCCAAGATGCAACTACACTTGATCAGAAGGTGATTGTTTGCTGCCATCTCCCTTTAGATCCTGCCGCATCATCACCTGAATCATTATTGTGGAATTACAATGAAGTGATGAACGTTATTCGCAGATATAACTGTGTTAAGGCTTGCTTAGCTGGTCATGACCACAAAGGTGGGCATGTTGTGGATTCTCATGGAATTCATCATAGGGTTCTGGAAGCTGTGCTTGAGTGTCCTCCCGGCTCAGATGCATTTGGTTATATTGATGCTTACCATGATCGACTTTTGCTGATTGGAACTGACTGCATGGCAAGTACTGAAATGCTCTTTAGTCTGGAAAAAATATCAACGTAGATTTCTGGTCTAACTATCTTGATTTAACAGGATGGATGCCTGAGTCACAATTCTGAACATATGAAATATATACACATTGTTTATCTCAGAGGCAGGAATGGGAGGTACTATGTTTTCTTTGATGCATCCACAGACAGACAGGCAATGCTATCTCTGTCTCTGAGATGCGTATCTTAACGTTACAACCGGGCATTGGCTGAAATTCAATTTTTTTATGTTGCTTGATATTATGTACATCTTTTTCATTCATTTAATTATATTAATGTTTGTTAGTATTGTTGTGAAGCTTGTATTCCTCAAGAGAAGGCATAGACAGTGGTTTTGCAGAGATTGCATGAATTTTATTATGTATGATCCACTATTACTTGTTGTAATTCATTAAATTCAGTTTTCCCTGTTGTTTCTAGCTGTTGATTGTTGAGTGTGCAATTTGGTGATGAATGCTTTAGTGTATGTGGGAGGTACTCAAACCAATGGATGCACCAATGCCCATTCAAGACTGCACATTTTTAAGGGCTAAATACCCTTTTCTATCCGGTTGATGTCACACCTTTACTGTTTGCAAGGCTGGGTTGATTTCTCTTGCAATTTGGTATAAACCCCAGGACATGGGATCAAAGGGTATACACTGCCTCTCTCTTGGGAAAATTGTTCCTATTATGCATCTCCTGTAGCACTATTTTGAACTTGGATGGATTAATAACCATGTGGCGTTAGTTTGATTCCTGAGCCCCTCCAGCCCAAGAATCAAATCAATTGATTGCAAGCAATATAAGTAGGCCAATAAACTTGTTCTTCTAGGAACTAAGTAGAGAGAAGCATTCCGCGTGTAGCATGCAAATTTGAATGGACGGTAATCCGGAACCGAGTAGAGATAAACATTCTGCGTGTAGCATGCAAATTTAAATGGACATTATTCTTTATGACTTAAACAAAAAGCTTCATCATGCCAACTTCCAAGGGATTTAAAAACAGGCAGCCTATCAGCTAATAATACTCTATAAATGGACATTAATCCGGAACTAAGTAGAGATAAACGTTCTGCTTGCAGCATGCAAATTTAAATGGACATTATTCTGACTGAAACAGAAAACTTCATCATGCCAACCTCCAAGGGATTTAAAAACAGGTAGCCTCTCAGCTAATAATATTCTATAATTAAATAACCCAAAATCACCAAAAATCACCAAGATTCTCTAATTTATTAATTAATTCACAACTTTAGTTTGATACTGCATATCATGAATAATTAGTTGGATCAACTATATATAACATCAACCACAAATATTGTCTACATGTGTTCATTTTATCACATATAATGGTCTCATATCTCCCCAATTTCTTTGCTCCAATATAGAACAATACATTTTGATGGAGTTCTAGGGAATAATTATTTCTTTTGCAATAAGGAACCATTAAAGTTCAAGGACTTATTGCATTGATTTCCTTTCTCCAATACAGAACAATACATTTTGATGGAGTTCTAGAGAAACGTTATTTCATTTGCAATACGGAACCATTAAAGTTTCAAGGACTTATTGGATTAATTTCCTTTGTAGGACATTGGCAGGGGATGAAGACAATCAATTCGGAACTATCCCATTTTTGTGGGGATAATGCTCTTCCTCATGCCATCATAAATATCCCTCAATAACAATGACACGATCCCTTGGAGTCCTGAATATCTAAAGAGGTACAATATAAGTAGAACTAGAAGTGATAAAATTGCAACTCTACAAAGCTAACCCCGACATAACATTTATTTCACCACATAATCCATAGATATCTGCTTTCTTTTCTGCCTACAAATTAGGACCTCATTGTCTGCAGGCTGAATATTCATAAACGTGATCTGTCTCTTATTTGTAATATGTTTAGGTCTGTAAAACTAGTATAACTTTAATGGGTTCTTAATTAATCCAAATTTGATGTTAAGGATACTATCAGATAAACTCACCACTAAAACTGGATTCAGAAATAATGGATTCTGTTTGTAATCCTTGTGGTCTGTTTACTATCTTATTTTTCTATTTACTGTTATTTTTGTTAGAGATAAATGGCTTCTAGGGGACTTTTCCTTGCCTTATGTGTATGCCCAAACTCTAAAATTAGCATTGCTACTTCAGTTCGCCATTTTTAATTTCACTTTCATTGATCTATTACAAGGTGGCTTACAAGGCATTTCAATGAAATTGTCATGTTAAAGGCTTTATCATCATCTTCCTACATGTTGGGTTTATCACCTTATAAGTAGGGCTTATCAAAACATGCATGTTGGACAAGTGTTGCCTACTCTATATGATAGCTTATCACCTTATAAGTTGGGCTTATCAAACATGCATGTTGGAAAAGTGTTGCCTACTCTATATGGTAGGACTAACATCCCCTTTGGTTTTGGTGGTGCCTGCCTTTCCAACTTTGTTGGATGTTGATTCTAATAACACCCATCTTGCATTTTTGCTTTAGGGTTGATTTTTTTATTTTGAAAACTAAATTAAAATATAAAGATACCAAATTTACAATTTATTAGTGAGGAGCAATATTCACATAAGAAGGGTTACGACTTAGGGTTATAATTAAATTCTGTCAACTCTGTGAGAAAGGCTACAACATAGGGTAGTAGTTAAATTCTGTCAACTCTGCGAATGGTATTTCATGTACGGTTTTCAGAGGGGGAATTTTAGTTGACCTATCTCAATAAATGTATAAGGCAGAATAATTAGTTTGATGTTAAGGTTATTATTATTTAAAATTGAAGTTATTATTTTTATTTAATATTTAAAGTTTCAGGGTTTACCCTTGGAAATAGATTTTATTGACCAAAAAAATTTATATAAATAATAAAAAAATTCATTGTCTAATAAATCTCATACTTCCAAAGTATAGTATCTATAAGATTTTAAACTTAATGTTGTTTTTTAAAACTATAAATGATAATTTTATTTTTTCCCTGTAAATTTAAGCATATATTTTTTCCAAGGAAAAAAGCGCAATGTTTTTATTTCAAACGATGAAATGGTAGTATTGCATGTAGTAGTTGTGCGAGGCATATAGAATCCATATAGGATTGAAAACAAAAATCTGTCAACACTGAACTGATCATAGTTGTGCATGAGGCTAACCTACTAGGAGCTAGAGTGACATTAGCCAAACCAAAATCATAAAATATTACACGCGGGAACTTCGAAAATAACTCATAGTCAATGATTTGCCAAGCCACAAAATCAGATTACAAGTGGGAACGTGGAAGGTGTTCATTAATCACCTCATCTTGTCTTCAAGCATATCCAAGATCCCAAGTGTAGTTGTCACGCTTACCTTGCATTGATGATTTGCCTTCTTGTTGATTTCCTTGTAAATGTGCTTGAAAGAGATGACATTCCCTGATCTATTAGTTTGTTGAGACTCAAATTTTGAAAGAAGAAATTGGCATTCAACTAGCTAATGATGAGTTGAGAATTACCAGAAATTTGAAAGGACTCAATCCCCATCTCTAAGGCAACCCTGAGCAGTGCTGCAAGAGCATATAGGTTTGCCCAATAGTTTTTTAAGATACCTAAATCCTTTTGATTGGAACTAAGAATTGGAAAGAGGGAATCTACAGGTGCCCTCACCCAAAAAAACATTGAAATTGAAGTATAATAAAAGAGACAAAGAAACTAAAAAAGATTCTTTAAACAAATTCGCCAGAAATAAAAAAGTTGCACCCCCACATCTTGCCTAGACAAACGCCCGTCTTTCCTTGTGAGAAAGGAGCACCTCCATAGTCCATTGAGTGCCCTCATCAATGGAGTTCATTGCCTCAAGATACCATCTTTTTGCTTTCATTTTTTGTCCTCTACACTTTGGGGTTCCACAAATTGCTTGAGATTGCTTTGACTCTATCTGTGAGATGGTGCAAATATTTGTAGAAGCCAATATCACCTTCTTTCTTCTAAATAGAAGCTTCTTCCAAAGTCTTGAAAAAAATCAAACGATTTTTGCTCCAATGTTTTTTCCAAGCCATTTTCCTTAATGCATTTATTTCTTGTGGCTCCACACTCGAGTCCACCTTTAATCCAATGCTTAACACCGAGCCCGCCTCCATAAGATCGGAGTCCCACAACCCATCCTCACCCTATTAGGACAAGATGTTCCACAATTTGAAGGCACAATTACATTCAAAGGCTCTCGGGTTGCTAAATGCTCCATTCTATTCTCTTGGGCAACATAAGGAGAAGCTTGGTTCCTCAACCTTGAAATCAAATCCACTTGCCTAACTTTTGATATCCATTTGTGGTGTTGGATACTTGCTGACCTGTAACTCTAAGAGTGGAAAATCAACAATCTTAGGAACAATTTTGTTGCAGCGAAGACCCTTGAAGGGCATATCCTCAAAATCCACATGCTAGAACCAATAACCTTACTTAGAAAGAATGCATACAAAGCAAAGAACATGATCTGAGAGGTCCAAATAAATGTAGGCTCTCACAAAGTTAGGTTATGTACCATCGGCTTTGAAATCCAACCTCACAAACTCCCCAACCTTACTTGCCAATTGCTTGATTAAATGAGGATTTTGTAGATCCAAAGGGAGATGGTAAACATGGAGCAAATTGAGACCATTAACAATAGATTCCCAACCTCACAAGCTCCCCAACCTTACTTGCCAATCTCTTGATTAAATCGGGATTTTGTAGATCCAAAGGGAGATGGTAAAAATGGAGCAAAGTGGGACCCCTTACAATAGATTCCCAACCTCACAAACTCCCCAACCTTACATGCCAATCGCTTGATTAAATCGATATTTTGTATATCCAAAGGGAGATGGTAAAAATTGATCAAAGTGGGACCCCTAACAATAGATTCAACCATAGGGTTGGAGAAAGGTTGCCAAGGGCAAAGGAACAACCCAATCATACTTCGGAACCAAGGACCATTGTTCCAGACAAAATGTCGATCTGTCGTGGAGAGAAATTTTATAATGAAGAATCCTTTGGCCATTAAAGACAAAGGGGCATCCAAAGTCCTTCTAAGTGGATTTCATCTACTAGCTAATCATTGATGAAGTTGACCTCTTTCCTAGAAATCTGCCAACAAGTGAAAAGCTTCCCATTTCCTTAATAGCATGGTCCATGTAGTCCTCTAACAAGCATAATTTCATCACTTCCTCAGTGATTTGAACATGGATGTCCCTCAAGTAAGGGGCACATAGTTTCAATCATGGGATGGAGGATCTCAGGTTGCTCCTTTTCATCGACTGAGTCATTTAACATTCTTTCTAGAGTCAACAACGAAATCCCCAAGCCATTGCAGAGCCTTTGAGGGTTGGATTGACTTCTGGTCAGATCAAGAGCAATGCCCGCTAGGGTGGGGGTGGGTAAATTTATTCCTTTCCTAATTAGGGCCTTGCAAAATTCGTTGCTGGAGTGGAAGGGGTATGAAGAGTTTCTACATTTGGAATATACCTTGTGTTGTAGATCCCTCCTCCACCACTTGCACATTGATTGACAATGCTGCCTGCAAATCCATTTGTATAAATTTTAGGATGTCCAAGTAGAAGAGGCACTTGAGCCAAAATAAAATTTCCCTCTTGTTGATTTGATCCTTGAAGCCCTCACAATGTGCCATTGCTATGTGGAAACCCCCTTTCACTCTCCAATCCTCACTTTTCCTCTATGTTCTTTTTTGCAATGGACTACTACTCCATCATCCATCGTGCCTAGTTGTAGCCATGCCCAATTATTAGTACCACAACCCAAGTCTAGATTCAAAGAGAAGGAATGAGATGCATTTAGAAAGATTACAATCCCAACTCCACACAAGCCAAGGTTTCATTGCGATGACCCATCGAAAAATTCCGATGCCATATCCTCCACTACCTCCAAGTGGTCAACCTGTCTAGGGACTTTAGTCCTTGCTGTGAAGCTAGTGCCCTCAAAGAAGTACTTGACCTTTTGGAAGACTAGAAGAGGACATGACACCTTACCTTGAAACGACACCTTGTTTCTTGCTAGCTAGATGGCCCAAATAATAGTTAGAGGGAGTGCCATGAGATTTTTTACTTGAAGATGTTTCAATAAGGCCTTAAAGCTCTTAGATAATGTTTGATCACCCCAAGCATCGAAATTGCCAATCCAAGATTGTACTGTAGACTAAACCTCCATTGAAAAATGACAAGGGACAAGTAAATGAGTGATGGATTCACCTCGTTCTCTACAAAGATAACATATCCTAGGCCCTCTTTCTCAAGGTCAGGCGGTCAATGCCTGGATTGAGAGATTAACAACACAGGGTACTCAAAGGTTGCGTTCTACCATTGGATTTTTGAAGAACCTGAGTGAAATAAAAATAGAAATTTAGCAAACAATTAAAACACTCACGATTTGGAATTGACTGAAAAGGATATTAATATATGGACTCAACTACACAAATTCAAACTTGAGATTTTGGTTGAGCAGAAGGTCATTCTAAATAGGGAAAAGTTTATTGAATACATGGAAACTATGAGGAATACAAGAGAAGTTCTCAAGAATCTAGTTAAAGATCTCAAAGACGCTGAAGATATGTGTGATAATAAGGTGTTAGATCTTGCAGAGAAAATTGAAAAACTCCCCTGTCAAGTTAAAAATGATTCTCAGGAAATTCTTCTTGTGGAAATTGTTATTCAAGAATTTACATCTTTGCTCCAAACAAAGACTGAAACAGGGATTTTCATGCTGGACTCCATCGACAAATTAATTGAATTTCAAGTCATTTTGGATAAACTACAAAGAATCATGGAAAAAAGCAATGATTTGTCAGTTAACTTAGAAGATTCTATCACAAGGGTATTTGCCATCTCCAAGAGTACATCCAACCCAGATAACGATGAAGTCCAAGCTATTTTGAATAGATATGAGAAATTTTTACAGAAGAATAAAAAGAAAGAAATTCCTGTGTCTAAAAACACAGTCTATTTTTTTAATTTTCCATATGTAGTTTTGTTCAATGTAAATTACACGTAGGAAAAATACATAGTCCTAAGTCAAATAAGACTATATCAATGAATAAGTCAATGTATTTATGTTTTTCTTATTTTTGTTCATAGCTCTTTTTTATAAATAGGAGGATGATCTTTGTAGAAAGGATCACCAATTGTTATGGAGGGGAAATGCTACTGAATTGAGAAACAATTTTGACACTTTGTGTTCATATTGTAAATGAAAAATTCATTCAATATAAGAAAATCAAGTGATCTTTCAAACTTTTTGTTGAAATATACTTGTGGTGAATTGGAAATGTTATTTTGTCTTTTCCATTACATTTTCTTCTGCTTTGAGTGAATTGTGGTGTGAAATTTCTCTAAAACGAAATGTGCCAGAAAGCTGATTTTGGAGTCTTTGAGCTACTTATTAGTTTTTGGGTTTGTGATCGTCATTGAAGGCGAATTACTGATGATACTTTGAGCTATCAGTTATTCTTCTTTGGTAATTTTAATCTTTGTTGGAAATAAGGTGAAGACTTTGGGCTGCACTTTATTCTATCTTGTAAGTTTACTCTGTTGGTATTATTCTTGTTAATCTTTTGGTTAACAAATTTGACTATCGGTTATATTTGGTTCATCAAGTGATCTTAGATTTTCAAAGTATATCACAAAGAACAGAAGGAAGTTTGTGATTAACGGATGATATGACAACAACCACTATGCTACAATTATTGTAAATAAGTGTAAATAATTAAGTGTTGTGTTAGTTAACAATAAAAAGGAGCCTCCCCTTGTCTTGAGGAGAGATTTTATCTCATGACATTGTGGTTGAAATAACCATTTTGCTACCATTGTGTCGGTAACAAAATATTCACCCAACACCGTGCAACACCTATCAATAAGGCTTCATTCATTAGAAACCTATCTAGCCTTTTTGAAATACCTTCATCTCCCAATCTGTTTTTCCTGCAAGCTGGCGAGAGCTTGAGAGGCTCAACATCATAGAACATTTCATATTCAAGCTTATGGATAAAGTGGGAAGTAAGTGGTCCATCTAACCACTGTCCCCTCAAACTTCCCTCTCATTCAAAATATAATTTAAATCCCCCCTTATTATTACATTTTCCTTTTTATAGCTTCTGGCACAAAGAACTAATTACAATAAGCTTTTATGTTTTGATAGGGGCCATATGTGTTGATCATAAAAAAATTATTAGCTAGCTCTAGGGAATATAGATTTGTCTAGATGGAAAATTACATCATGTCAAAGTTTTTTAACAAATTGTTTTTATTCTAATTAAACCCACATGATCTTCCATTTGAATCTTGGGAAAAAAAACCCAATTTTTAGGAATCCTCTCAAAGTATAAATAATACTTGAGCCCTCCCAAATTAAAATAATGTCTAGATTGTGAAAAACTACTAACCTATGAACTGCACTTTTATCAAGGGCAACACTCTAACCCCTTATATTCAATGACACTACAAATATTTTATCACTTTCCTTAAGGCACACTCCGCTGTAAGGGCACCTTGTATTGTCTTCGGTTTGACTCAGTAGATTTCCCTTTTTTTTGCTTTGCATGATGTATGTAAGATTGTCTCCCGAATACACTAATTCATACCATTTGACTAGTCTATCCTAAACCCCTCTTAAACCCAGGGTTTCCATCATTAAGGTATATATTTTTAGAGGACCTCACAAGATATCTAGTGTTTTTAGAGGACAAAGTTCCTTCATCTAAATCCCCTCCCTCTCTAAAAACCCCATGATCTCTTGAAACTACAAACCCTTTTGTAAGATCCAATGCATCACTTAATCTCCCAGAAAATGAACATCCCTTTGAGATTTTGGGCACAATGATTTCCCCCTTTGATATAGTAATAGTTTCACTAGGAGATCACCTGTGATTTTGTGACTGTGCTTACTACACTCCTCACCACAATGTAAATCAACCATAGCAAGAGATGGCATCATGATCCCATCCGTACTTGTTTTTCTCATTGCATCAAGTGGGAGCTAATATGGACCAAATAGATAAGCTTCCATCGAGGTGACATGGATCTAGAAACATTTATGTGCAAACATCATTTGCTCTTCCCTGGCTATGTCATATAAAATCTCTAAACCATCTACTTCATTACAAGAGCACATAGGCAAAAAAAACCTCAATGGGTTAGTGTAAAGGACGATTATATATGCCATTCAACCGTTTTACCCTTTTTATGTCCAACTCTTCTTCTTCAACTAGTATCACCATTTCCCTAACCTCATGGCCAACTAGAGATTGCATAATATCCTTACCAGGATCATTACAGTAACCTTGTGAGGAATGCAGTGGACATTCTCTTATGATATGGCCATGCTTATGACGATTTGAACACCTAAAAGGGATGTTTTAATAATCAAGAAATTGTGTGATAGACCATTCTTTGGGATGCCATCCTTCAGATCAAATTTCATAGAAAATTTTACAACTAACTTTTGGATTTTGGACTTGGTGCATTCATCCAATGCTAAAACCTCCCCCAATCTTGTTCCTAATCACTTCCATAGTTGCCATAATTCCACTGGTAGAGAAGGTAGTTTTACCCAAACTGGTTGAAGGCTAACATTTCCATTTTGGGGGTCAAAACAAGGGATCAAGGGTTTAACTAATAAAACAAAATTGCTCCAAAACTAGTTACCTTGAAGAATGCACTAACAGTCCCAACCACCCTTTTGACAAAATGTAGAAAGAGGGATTGTAACCTAAAATAGGCCACTAGGTTATGTTGATCCAATATTCCATTAAGAGATATATCACCCATGAAATTTACCCACCAATGGAACTCTCTTGGTAGCGAATTACTTGATCCTAAAAAAATTCATCCCCCAACACCAGACACAAACTTTCCTTCCAAGCTTTAACACATCAAATGTTATTTCTTCTATATTTAGCACTCTGTGAATTTGATGAGGATTCCTTGACTCCATAGTAGCTAAGCCTAATTCACCGTATCCACTTGAAAGCTCCTCCACAAATAGTTTCAAGCCACCCACACAAAGCTATGCTATGGGGACACTCAAGGTTGTCTAAGGCAAGTGGCAATGAAGATAACTTTATACATATATTTAAAAAAATAATGGATATTGTGTTAAGGTGTGGAGCCTAAAAGCTTCACATATGAGCGCATTACCAAAGTTGCAGGTTTACACAGTCACCGGTGTCGGTCAAGAGCGACCGACGTCGGTCAGGTGCAGTTGAAGAGACGCCGGCGTCGGCAGAAGATCGGCCGACGTCGATCACAGGCAAGCAAGCAGAAACCGGCGTCGGTTACCTGTGCATCTAGAATGCTATTTCCGAGGACAGAACCGAGTGTTTGCATGATGAGTTTAAGTCTTAGTCTTAAGTTCGCGTCTCTATTATTAGTAAGATTATTTTTAGAGCCCTTGTTCAAGAGGCTTAACTGTTGGTTGTAAGTGCATGCTCAAGTCTCCTAATTCTATATGTAGAATTAGATCTTCTTAGCTTAGTGTGGTGGTTGTAGTAGTTCATTGTATGTGAATGTTGAAGAACAATATAGAGTTGTATCAATCCAGGTTGGTGGAGTTGATTGTACTTGAGAGAGAGAGCTCTTGAGGGATAGAGATCTAGAGAGAGATCTTATGCATCTGAGAGAGGTGTGGAAGAAATAAGTTTTTTCAATTGTATTCTTTTTGTAAAGAGTTTAATACAAGTTTTCAAGGTGGTTTCTTGTATCTCTTGTCCTTTGCTATTATCTGATTCTAGTTACTTATTTATCTGATTTAATTCCGCGGTTTATTGCTTTCATAAGTGTAATCATATTGTTGGTTGATCCCCAACAAGTGGTATCAGAGCCTTGGTTGTAGGTTTAGAGTTTGATATCCAATAATTGGTATCAAAACTCAGGTTCACTAACAGGTGGTTTAGATCTGTGTAGTGTGTATTGATTACAGGTTGCTCACAGGGGTTTCTGCAGGGATTTCTGTTTGAGTGGAAGAAGCAATGGAAGAAAAAAGTAAACTGAGAATGGAGAAGTTCAATG
Organism: Torreya grandis; assembly: GCA_037957365.1. Lineage (NCBI taxonomy): Eukaryota > Viridiplantae > Streptophyta > Pinopsida > Cupressales > Taxaceae > Torreya > Torreya grandis. Next base: position 284,514 of record JARHVA010000176.1, read on the forward strand.
GCAAAAAATATCAACATTGGAGAATGCAGATAGAGGACTATCTGTATCAGAAAGATCTATACTTACCGTTAGGTGGGATTGCAAAGAAGCCCACAGACATGGATGATGAAGAATGAGAAGTTCTTGACAGAAAGACTCTGGGGTCTATAAGACTGAGTCTAGCATCCACTGTGATATCTAATTTATCACAGGCAAAAACAACGGTAGAGTTGATGACTACTTTAGCAAATTTGTATGAAAAACTCTCAGCTTCTAATGAGGTATATCTTATGAAGCAGCTATTTAATTTGCATATGCAGGAAGGTGGATCTGTATCTAATCCCCTGAATGATTTCCATGGTATTGTAAATCAATTAAGTTCAGTCAAAATTGTATTTGATGATGAAATAAAAGCTCTTTTAATATTATGTTCTTTGCTTGAAAGTTGGCATAGCTTAGTAATGACAGTTAACAATACTGCATCTGCATCAAATATTTTAAAAGTAGAGGATGTTGTTAGTGTTATCTTGAATGAGGAAATTCGTAGGAAAAACATAGAAGAGACATCTGGGAACGCTTTAAGTTTTGAGAGCAGGGGAAGGCAAAAAGAGAAGAGAAAGAAAGGGAGATCAAGATCTAAGTCTAAGGGGAGAGGCAGATCCAAATCCAGAAATGACAGAAAGCCACAATGCTGGAATTGTGGAAAGATGGGGCACATAAGTAGAGATTGCTGGTCAAAGCCTAAGGATGACAATCAGCGCGAAGGAAAAGAAGAAGCAAAGGTTGCAGGTATTGCACAAGATGCTTTAATATTCTCTTTGCACAATAATATAGAATTTTGGGTTTTAAATTCTGGTGCATCTTTTCATGCTACCCCTAATAGAGAATATTTCAGTGACTATATCCATGGAGATTTTGGAATAGTGTATCTAGGGGATGATGAGCCTTGTAAAATTATTGGCAAAGGTAAAGTGCAGCTGAAAATGCAGAATGGCAACACATGGGTGTTGAGAGATGTGATGCATGTTCCTAGCTTGAAGAAGAATTTGATTTCTGCAGAAAATTTAGGGGATGAGGGTTGTACAGTAACTCTCACAGCAGAATCTTGGAAGGTGACCAAGGGTGCACTTGTTATGGCCAGAGATAAGAGAGTAGGTACTCTCTATTTGTGTAATTGTGTTACTAACAATTCTCCTTCTGTATTATCTACTTCAGATGTGGATGCAAAATTGTGGCACTCAAGGCTTGGCTACATGAGTGAGAAGGGGATGTCAATTCTTAAGTCTAAAGGTAAGCTTTCAGATTTGAAAAACATGGATCTAGAATTTTGTGAGCACCGTGTATTTAGAAAACAGAAAAGGGTTAGTTTTCTCAAGACTGGGTCTACAAAGAAAAGGCATAAGTTGCAGCTTGTTCACACAGACGTGTGGGGACCGGCTCAGGGAGCTTCTATTGGAGGATCACAGTACTATGTTTCGTTCATAGATGATGCTACAAGAAAGGTATGGATCTATTGTATTAAGAAGAAATTTGATGTATTTGAGACTTTTAAGATTTGAAAAGCTATGGTTGAGAATGAAACATGCAAAAGATTGAAGTGCCTGAGATCTGACAATGGTGGAGAGTTTTGCAGTTATAAGTTCAACTGGTATTGTTATATGCATGGAATTCGTAGGCAAATGACGGTTCCAAAGACACCTCAGTAGAATGGAATTGCTGAAAGGATGAACATAACAATTATGGAGCGTGCAAGATGTATGAGATTGCATGCTGGTTTGCCCTTAGAGTTTTGGGTAGAAGCTGTTGACACTGCAGTGTACCTAATTAACAGAGGACCCTCTACAGCTCTGGATGGTGGAATTCCATAAGAGGCTTGGACAGGTAAAAAGGTAGATCTCTCATTCCTCAAAGTTTTTGGTTGTGAAGCCTTTGTGCACGTAGATAAGGAAAATAGAAAGAAGCTGGATGCTAAGTCTATGAGGTGCACATTTATTGGCTATGGCTCAGATGATTTTGGTTTCAGATTTTGGAATCTAAGAACTAACAAGATAATTAGGAGCCGTGATGTTGTTTTCAATGAAAAGGTGATGTATAGTGATCAACTGAAGAAGCTGAATCAATCTGGGCAGAGCAATGGTGAATTAGACGAGGTGACGGTCCAAAATAAGCTCGCGAGAAAAAGAAATAATCACTTGCAGGAAAACACAGAGACCGACATCGGCAGGAAAGGAACTGGCATCGGCAGAACAAAAATCGATGTCGGTCATACAGAGACCGATGTCGGCAGGACAGGCACCGACGTCGGTCAGGCAAAATCGACGTCGGCCAGTAACAGGTTTGGAGGTGACCAAGGTCGGTCACTGTCAGAGAATTTGGATGGACAACGTGTTGTGAACGAGTCTCAGACACCCATCAGGAGGTCAGAAAGGGTAAGTAAGCCTCCAATTAGATATTCTCCTTCATTATTCTATTTATTGCTAACTGATGGTGGAGAACCAGAGAGTTTTGAAGAAGCAATACAGGTGGAGTCCAAGAGTCAGTGGGAGCGTGGCATGGTTGAGGAGATGGAGTCCTTAAGAGAGAACCAAACATGAGATTTGGTTGAGTTGCCAGCTGGTAAGAGAACACTGAAGAATAGATGGACCTACAGGTTGAAGGAAGGTGAGAATAGACAGATGAGATATAAGGCTAGATTGGTAGTGAAAGGATTTGCACAAAAGCCAGGTATTGATTTTGGTGAGATTTTTTCTCCTGTTGTTAAAATGACTTCTATACGGATTGTACTGTCTTTGGTTGCTGTTGAAGATTTGCATCTTGAGCAGCTAGATGGTAAGACAACGTTTCTTCATGGAGATTTGGATGAAGAAATTTATATGGAACAACTGGAAGGATTTGAGGTCAAAGGTAAGGAGAAGTTAGTGTGCAGATTGAAGAAAAGCTTGTATGGCCTCAAGCAAGCTCTTAGACAGTGGTATTTGAAATTTAACAGGTTTATGACTGAGCATGGCTATAGTAGGTGTCAATCTGACCATTGTGTGTATTTTAAGAGATTGGATAATGTTAGATATATTATTCTATTGTTGTATGTAGATGCTATGCTGGTTGCAGGATCACACATGCAGGATATCTCTGAGCTTAAAGTAAAATTAGTTCAAACTTTTGCTATGAAGGATTTGGGAGCAGCAAAGAAAATCTTTGGCATGAGCATTAAGAGAGACAGGTAAAATCACAGGTTGATATTGTCTCAAGAGGATTATGTAGACAAGGTGTTGAAACGGTTCAATATGCAAGATGCTAAACCGGTAAGCACACCTTTGGCTGGACATTTTAAGTTGAGTAAAGAACAATGTCCTAATTTACATGATGAGGTAGAGTACATGAGTAAGGTTCCATATTCTTCCGTAGTAAGAAGTTTGATGTATGCAATGGTGTGTACTAGACCGGATATTGCCCAAGCAGTGGGTGTTGTAAGTAAGTATATGGCCAATCCAGGAAAAGAACATTGGAAAGCAGTTCAGTGGATCCTCAGATATCTGAGAGGAACCAACAGTAGGCACTTGTGCTATAGAGGTTCAGATACTTCTCTACATGGTTATGTAGATTCAGATATGACAGGTGATTTGGATGGCAGGAGGAGCACCACAAAATATGTTTTCACTGTAGGTGGAATGGCGGTTAGCTGGATATCAAAGTTGCAGAAGGTTGTTGCCTTGTCAACTACAGAAGTAAAGTATATTGCAGCCACAGAGGTTAGCAAAGAGATGATATGGATGACACGGTTCATGGAAGAGCTTGGAAGGGAGCAAGAGAGTTGCAGATTGTATAGTGACAGTTAGAGTGCAATCTATTTGGCTAAGAATTCAGCGTTTCACTCAAGAACCAAGCACATACAACTTAGGTACCACTTCATAAGACAGGTATTGGAAGATGGTGAGTTGAAGCTGGAGAAGATCCATACAGACAAGAATCCTACTGATATGTTAACCAAGCCGATTACAAAGGAGAAGTTGAATCTTCATTCAACTTCTATTGGTCTTCATGATTAAGTTGAAGATGAAGGAGCTAGAAGATGTTGCTGTACAGGTACTGGTGCAGCTGTTTATCTCCAAGTGGGAGATTGTTAAGGTGTGGAGCCTAAAAGCTTCACATATGAGCGCATTACCAAAGTTGCAGGTTTACACAGTCATCGACGTCGGTCAGGAGCGACCGACATCGGTCAGGTGCAGTTGAAGAGACACCGGCGTCGGCAGAGGATCGGTTGACGTCGGTCACAGGCAAGCAAACAGAAACTGGCGTCGGTTACCTGTGTGTCCAGAATGTTATTTTCGAAGACAGAACCGAGTGTTTGCATGATGAGTTTAAGTCTTAGTCTTAAGTTTGCGTCTCTATTATTAGTAAGATTGTTTTTAGAGCCCTTCTTCAAGAGGCTTAACTGTTGGTTGTAAGTGCATGCTCAAGTCTCCTAATTATATATGTAGAATTAGATCTTCTTAGCTTAGTGTGGTGGTTGTAGTAGTTCATTGTATGTGAATGTTGAATAACAGTACAGAGTTGTATCGATCCAACTTGGTGGAGTTGATTGTACTTGAGAGAGAGAGCTCTCGAGGGATAGAGATCTAGAGAGAGATCTTGTGCATCTGAGAGAGGTGTGGAAGAAATAGGTTTCTTCAATTGTATTCCTTTTGTAAAGAGTTTAATACAAGTTTTCAGGGTGGTTTCTTGTATCTCTTGTCGAAACAAACTTTCCTTTCAAGCTTTAACACATCAAATGTTATTTCTTCTATATTTAGCACTCTGTGAATTTAATGAGGATTCCTTGACTCCATAGTAGCTAAGCCTAATTCACCGTATCCACTTGAAAGCTCCTCCACAAATAGTTTCAAGCCACCCACACAAAGCTATGCTATGGGGACACTCAAGGTTGTCTAAGGCCAGTGGCAATGAAGATAACTTTATACATATATTTAAGAAAATAATGGATATTGTTCCCAAGATATGTCACATGGGTTATGACCCAATTACAAATTTATACTCGGCCACTTATTCTAGAATTAAAGGCTTCCTTAAGTACAATTTTTGCTACATCAAGTCATAAGTCTTAGTGCACATTTATAATTTATGGTTATTTACATCATAAATGTTAGCTACAACTTCAAGGTAAAGGCCAACTATTAGTCTATACTATTTAATACTATGGTTTAAACCTTTCAATTCAATGTTCTTAACTGTAACATAAAGGCCCATCTTACTAACTACTTTATAACACTCATTAACAACATAGGTAGACTTAGACATCTGCCAAGGTGTTGGTTACCACCATTAGTAACCTACAACATCAAAGGTACTACCGAGTATAATATGATTACAAATGTATTCTGACGCAATAATGCATGTAACACAATAATAATGGTAACAATATCATACATATAATAACTGATACCCAAGTTAGAAGATTATCTTCTGTTTTATACCTTCTTTGCATATTAACTTTTGAAAATGATCTAAGTATACATAGTAAAACATAGTACTACAATTTATATAGTGTCTTCTAATACAACATAAAGGACTAAAAACCAAACAATTCAATCCTTTAAAATAATAATCCCAAGTACCAAACATTGCAATAGTCCCTAAAGACTTTGTCATGCAATTATATAATCATAAACACTTAGACAAGGTGTATACACACAATATTTTAAACTTTATCAATTATTGATGCTTTCTCTCTTGTAGGAAACCGTCGAGTCTCACTCTCTCTAAGTGCATACCTTAAAGGGTACACCAAGAAAGAGGTGGGCAAATAATTGATGCTTTGCAAGATTGTTGTCCCCTATACTACCACTTGAAACCAACACAAATCTTTCCTATACATTTTCCTAAGATTTGACACCTCTATTACACACTCCTCCAAGTAATTCATTGCTTCAAACAACCCCTACCTAAGCCAAAATCTTTTTTTTTCATTTAACAAACAAATTTGGCCAGGGTTAACCACGTTCTTAAAATATAAACACATTACGGGATTAGGTCAGCCCCAACCGACCTAGTCCAAGACCTAACTATTTTATTTATTAAAGAACAAGGTCAATTGGGCTAACTCTATTAGCTAAAACTTTGAAAGAGTTTAGGGTTAGATTCGGCTATATAAACACATCATTTTCACCATTTTATTGAGAGAGACAAAGTTAATCATTTATTTGTACATCTACTTATCCACCATTCTAACTAGGAGCCATTACTTAGGGTTTCATACTACACTTGAGAGAAGAATCTTGTCTTGTGGGCAAAGTATTTTGGATGCATAGGAGAAGTGGTGTAGCTTAGACCTGACTTATCTTTGTTGTCTTTGCAAACTACAACAACCTCTTGCGAAACATATTGGCTAAGAGAGATATTAAGGCTCGATGGGTTCATCTTCAAGATAAGTATTCCTAACTCTTGCTTCTCTTTATTAGAGTAGATAAATTTGTATTTATTAGCTTATGAATATGTTTTTCTCTTCATGCATTAGGATTACCTCTATATTGACTTGAGTAGAGTTCGTTGCATGTTTACTTTTATGTTTATTACTCCCATTTCATGCCACATGCTTTGGTGAACACTAGGTTAGATTTACTTTACTTTGTCATTTATTTTGATTAAAAAACATAGGACCTAGTTAGGGTTATTATGTAGTATTACTTGACTAGACGCTTTGGAACCTTCTCTAGTGATATTGTGTAGTAAGAGACCCTTTAATTAGGTTTAGCAGATCCATATTGGTCACGACCTCGATTATGTAAATGTACCAACAAGTGGAAGGGCTAGTGTAAATTATCTTCTTCGAGTTATGATTGATTTGTAGATCTTCACTTTCATTTATATACATTTTGGTGAACCCGATGTGAACTAACCCTTGCAAGTTTTCTTTCAAGCCTTCATTTATTATCATTTATCATTTATTTCATTTTTACAGTACTAAATCGAATCTATCGACTCATTCTAACATTATGTGTGCATATTTAACACACAATCACTTCAATCAATGTTGTATTTCTATATGTAGGTTATCTTGAACCATAGGTAATTGGATCGATCTGCTCGACTCAGTTTGTGACTTTTCAATCGACCAAGTTGACTCTATCTGCAGGGTAAAAATCTTTATCTGGACGACATAGTATAAAAAAACAATTTTAGCATCTTAAAAAATTATCAGGGTCATTCCCACCATCTTAGTCATTTATGTTATTTAATTATAGTCCTATTTTTCATAGTTTTTAGTCTATGAAACTATAACTCTATAAAAAACTAGGTCAACTAGATCGACATACTTATGTAGCTTGCTTTCTTGCCTAAAAGATTCAGTTGACTTGTTCAACTACGTTTTTCTAGCTCTTGATTCAATAGATAGAACCAACCCAATTGATTATGTTTTGTACTGTTTGCATACTTGGTTGTCTGAACTGAATTTATACTCTTCAAGCAAAGAAATTAACTCATATTATTAGTAATTAATTCATTTTTCAATTTGTCGCTTGCTTGTTTAGAGTAGCACACAGACTAAATAAGAAGTTTTAATTTATCAATTTAGTCACACTATTTTTATTTTTCACACACTTTCGAACCACATAACATCAAAAAATATTAAACAAATTCTACCCAAGGTCTACGTACTTGGATTTTATCAACAAGGGGGAAGCCGACTCAGTTTTTTGGACAAGTATAAATACGTGGTTGATGGTATATATTGGCAAGACACTCGATACCCTTACTGCTGTGAGATTATGAAGTGAGGGGGTAGGCCCCAACACCAAGTTAGTACCATCATCAATATAGATCCCTTTCAGCCTTAACTACCTGAAACCATCTTTAGATTGTCTTTCTAATTTCTTCTTTATAGAAACTCTCTATTACATTTATTTCTAAAAATATTATAATTTAAAACATTTATAAATGACCACATAGATTAACATTTCTATTTTTATTGCTTGCTCTTTGATAATTGTATGTTGTATTGCAAAACTTGTATCAACTACCATTGGTGCAAGGTTTATGAAGTGTGTCACAATTGGATCGATACGATTGTTTGTGTGTTTATTTCAAGTATTCTACAAATTAACACTAGATCATCTATAGTCATAATTGTCAAAACCTATATCTACCTTCAGAACACAGTTGATCTGCTCGACTGTGTCTCCTATAGTCTATTTTTTCATAGAACATAGTCGCTCTGTTCGACCCAATCTATTACATAGTATGAAGTAAAAATACATGATAATGTTGGATTTAGATGAATAAATGATGGCAAAGAGCACAAAGAATTGATACAATACACAAGAATTTAAAGTGGGAAAACTTCGAAGAGATAAAAATCCATGAAGATGATATTCAATAAATTGAAAAACTTCGCACCCCAATACAAAGCCTTCCCTTCTCACTTATTCACATAAGCCTTCATAGAACCTTCGTAAATATTTGCCACACACAAATATCAAATTCACCGAGTGTGTTCAGAGTGAATAATACAATAGGGGTAAAACCCTATTTATAATAAATGTGAGAAGAGGTGGCCGTTGTAACCAATGGATCCATCTTTTATGAGAATCATTTAATTTAATTAGTCAATAATAACCGATAATATTTATTATTTATTTACATTAAGTTTTCACCTTGTGTTTAATAAATAATATATCATTATTATTTAATAATACACCAAAGTATGCTAAGGGTCTAAATTAGCCCACTTAGACATTAAATGTTTTAACATTATACAAAATAACACTAGATCATCTATAGTCATAATTGTCAAAATCTGTCTCTACCTTTAGAACACAGTCGATCTGTTCGATTGTGTCTCCTACAGTCTCTATTTTTCCATAGAACACAGTCACTTTATTCGACCTAGTCTCTTACAGACTCTTGTTTTGTTTACCTTCAACATACAATCGACCTATCTGACTGTGTCTTTCAGACTTCCTCAGTTCCACCATCTGCATAACTTAGTCGACTAGTTCGACTATCTTTGGTAGACTATCCTATTTATATCCTACAAGACAATACCGACTGGTTTGACCCTGTATCTTACCAATTAACATTCATTTTTATCAAGTTTTTAGTTTCCCTCCATCACAAATTTATTGCTTCATGATACTATATAATTGAACCAATCAAACATGATGAGTTTTACCAATCCCAATAGGATTCCTAAGACACATCTTATGGCACCCACCATGGATCAAAGTAATGCCAATGCTGCCACTCGCACTACCAACTATGGGACTCCTCCCCATTCTTCCTCGACCCCTTGTTTTCTTTATAATATGAGTGTGATCTTAAATACACAATGGAAATGCTCTTTTTCATCAATGAAAACCCTCAACATAGAGGAAAACATCCTACAACCATCTATAATCTCACGATGGGACCTCATATAGGAGAACCCCATTCACCTTCCCCTACCTTTTCCTAAGGATTTAGGGGGAGACCTTTTTTTGCATCCCAATCTTTCCCCTCCATAATGTCTCCTTATCACATCATGACATCATCTTCTATTCCTCTTCAACCTCCATGCCAAGTATTTCTACCAACATGGTAGTTTCAACTTCTAGTGGGGCTCTTCAAATCACTTGCATCCTTAACCATGCTTATTTTACTACCAATGCTAATCATGCCACTAGTACGCCGCATGCTACTACATCATCACATACTCATAGTGCATCCCAAGATCATGATACCTCACATAATACTAATGCATCACATGCTACATCCACTAGCCAAAATGTTGTTCAAATTAATCAACTTATTTTACAAATGCACACTTTTTAAACCAATAATGAAAATCAGATGATGCAAATGCAAAATCACCTCTTACATCTCTAAAACCAATCTCACTAGGTTCCATGGGTAACACAAACTTCTAATGCCCTCGTACCCCCCCTTAGGAATTCCCATGATAACCTCATACCACAACCTCTACTTATCAACAAAACCATCAAACATTTACAAAATGAACCTTTAGTACCTCAAATTGCCAACATTGACATAGGAGGTATCACTCCCACCATCACTTATAACGGATCTACAGATCTTACTTTGCACCTAAAAACATTTGGAAACCTTTATAAAGATTGGGTTAAGTTTAATACCTTCGTTGCCGCCAAATTCTTAGCTAAAACATTCTCAGGAGATGCTTTAGATTGATATAATCAATTAAAAACCCACTCCATCACTATCTTAGAAGAATTGGTCAATTCACTAGTGTTAGAATTCCAAACTAGTGATCTTCCTGAAAACAACTTAGCTCATTTTATAAATTGTAAACAACTCAAAACCGAAATGGCACAAGTCTTCATCAAACGATGAAAAAATTTGTCTAACAAATTTGAGCATAATATGGCAGATGACAACCTCTTCCACTTATTTACCAATGCTCTCCACCCTAAATTATAATATCACGTTAGGACCCTCTCTCCAAAAACTTTGGAAGAAGCTCTTGACCAAGCCAAATGAAAACACTTCCTCATGCATCAATTTGAACCTCCTCAACCTACAATGGGCACTCACATGCTCATCAAAAATAAAAATGATCATGAAACCAATGATGGTGTTACCGACACTTATGACACCATATATACCAGCTAAGCTATTGCTCCAAACAACACCATGGAGCATGTTCCTCCCCCTAACAACACTCCTAATCATACTCCCACATTTACTCAGAACAACCACACTAATGTGCAAAAACCATTGTCTCTAGCAAAAATTCAAAAATTCTTCCACGACCTCTACCATGAGATATTGACCCCATTCGTCCTATGAAATCATGGTATGATGCAAATAAATTCTATTGGTTTCATGCAAGTTGGGGCCATTCTCATGAGACTTGTAGACAATTAAGAAATATTGTTGTGGAATTTCTTCTTGGTCTTAACTTTGACCATGAATCCCTTATTCAAAAATCTCAACAAGCTTATGACATAGTGTTTAAAGCTCATGAAACACAAAATAAAATCAAGCTTTAAACTGAGCCAATGCTCATTTAGCTATTTACAAGTATCCCCTTCCTAACCACCAATACAACATTGACCAACCTAATCCTACTACTAACAACATCAAAAGTCTTATAGACTTTAACACTAATGATGACAATGTGGTTCATATGACTACTATGAGAAGAGTAATTGCTTTTATTGACTCAAATCCAACACCTACCCATCACACCTCTCAACCATTCCGCATCATTCAAGACACTTCCCCATCCCATCTCATGGAATTGGGGCAAGAGGAACCAATACCCATACAAGCACTACTTCCAACTACACAAATTGAACATATCTCTCATACCATTGATATAACATCTACTCTTCCCCCAACTCTCATACCACAAGACAACATACCTCAAACTTCCAATAATATTATTCTATTCAACCACAAAAAATACCTCAACCAATTGTCACATCACCTAAAGTTAGTTAACCCACTTGCAACCAACCTAAGCCAACCATACCCTATCAACACAAGTTTAATTTTACCTTCAACTCTCCTCTCAAGTTACTTCTAGAGTATACACCTAAATATAGAGAAATATATTATCTTTGGCACTAGTGTTCTACCCATCATATTGATCGGTGTCAAGTGCTCCAGTAGCATCTCTATGATTTCTTACAATCGACACTAGCACCAGTTATTCCTCCTCTTATAGGTCACCCATGTAAGAAGACTCATCCTTCTCCGTTAATTGCACCTCCTCCTAGTCCCACAGATACCATTCCCATCAAGACACCCATTCCTAATATTAAGTATCCCACACATGAGATACCACATGAGTATTATTATTCTTCTGCTACACCTACCTTTTCAATTGAGATGATATGAAATGAAGTCTTTTCAAAACTTTCTGCAAATATTGATGAGACTCTATCTAGCATTATAATTCAACTACATACAGATGTTTCAGATGTTATGGATAACTTTTGTGGTTAAATATATTAGTATTTATGAACATGACATGGTGTTCTTTCACATTGTTCTATTTTATGATTTGAATTGGATTTGTGATCCATTTATATATCTTATATCTTTGACTATATGTCAAATATGATTTCACTTTGTATTTGCATGGACCATTATATTATGCTTTATGTGTTTTACAAGGTTTCATTCTCTTTCACTTTTTCTTATGACTTATTCTCATTCTTTTCATGAATGCAAACTTATGTTTATGGTTTTGATTTTTTCATGAATTCCTTTATTTTCTCTATAATGATTGTTTGCTATCTTTTACACTCAAATAAAGATAATTATTATTGTGACTTGGTTATACAACCCTAACTCCCTTAGTATCTTATCTTTACCATATGATCAGTTATCAAACAAGACTTTTCATTGTACTACTACTATACACTGATCTATTTTGATCTCCCTTCTTCCCTTATTTTCCTTTCACATACTAAGCATACATACGGTTGAAACTTGAGATTACATATTGGTTCACAGGTAAGCCTAAGTTATTTAGTCAGTCATATCTCTGGTTACTTAGTCTCCTTTAACCAAAGTCTAAATCTCATTCGTGTGTATCAATTTTATCACAAATGTTGGTTATTCAAAATCCGTATGGAGGAGGAATCACAAAGGCCTTAAAAAGTTAAAATCCTAATCATGTAAACAAAAAATGATGATTCAAAAGGCAACATACAATGCAAAAATCTAATCACATCAAAAGATGCGATTCACTATCTTTAACACATCTCCTATTTCTAATCAAAGCTCAAACTCCACAATTGGTCTCATGATAGAACCGAGGTCCATTGGGTGTAGTAGGCCATGAGATTGGGATAAGAGAATAAAAAAATATATAAGTGTTACCTACTTTCTCACACAAGTATTCGATCTTCATAGTAGACCGACGACTCTGTAAAAGGTAATGAGGAATAGGGAACATGTGAGAAGGTAGGTCCATTTTAATTTTTTTGTTCATATAATCTTCATGAATTGATCTTAGTATCACACTTATTTGCCTATACAACTTTGTGCTTATTGTGAACATGCATCCTTTGTATTTTGATGGTCACAAGACTCTTCGTGTTTTTTTTACCTAGTATGCATTATGTTTACTAAGGTCTTCTCATAAACACATACGTCATGCTTTTTACATTCCCTATTTCATTAAAACAATCCTAATATTTCCTCTTGAGGAATATTATTTTGTTAATTGATCATACCCCCTAGGGTTTCCCTTTGTGAGTTACAATGTAAGACCATGGATAGGACCAGGCTCTCCTCATAAATTACCATAACAAAATATTTCCTTATTTTGATCTTATTCGAATTCACCTCATGAGTGTTCACCTTGTGGGTTGCAGTGTAAGACTATGGATATGACTAGGCTCTCCTCACAAATTACCACATTAAAACATTTTTAAAGTTATTTTCACATTTGTCTCCACCTCATTGGCGTTTCATTTGTGAGTTGTAGTGTAAGACCTTAGATAGGACCAAGCCCTCCTCACCGAATATTCCAAGAAAAAGTTCATACTATAACCAAGTCAAAATGAAATTACATGCTTCAAATTTGAGATAATTTGTGTTATATTATGATTTACACATCATTTACATACTTTCCATCTTGATTTAGTATGTTTTATACTTCATAAATACTTCATTTTTATCTTCTTATTTTTTGATTGCATATATATTTACAACTATTTTATTAAATTTATCATACTTCCCATCTTGATTTAGTATGATTAATTTGATTATACTTATTTTTTGTTTTTGTTTTCATACTTCCCATCTTGATTTAGTATGATTGATTAAATTTATTATTTGTTTATTTTTATACTATTAGTTTTCACATGTTTTCCACTTTATTACAAATTTTCATACTTCCCAACTTGATATAGTATGGCATATATTTGTTTTAATTTAGTATAATTCTTTTACATGGTTTGAAAACACTTATTAGTTGTCACTTTACTATTTTGGTTTCTTATATTTATTCATCTTTTGTTTTTACACATTTCCCATCATGATATAGTGTGTATTACATTGTATGATTATTTATACTTTTGCAAATAATTTTACTTTTCTTTTCAACCATGCATGTGTATCATATAACGCTAGAAAATAAAACATACAACACATATTTCTCATAGCATATACAACGAAAGTAAAATACATGTGTTAGAAAGGAAATATATCCATATAACCATCCATAGACAAATACAAATAATAGACCAAAAAATGTCTATATCAATATATATACCACGAGTTTTATACAATACAAATACAAAATATAATAGTTACAAATCTAAGGCTATGCTCCATCATGTCTATCTTGTGGCCAAGCCACATTACCCATAGATGCTGGTGATTGACCCTTCTGAATGGTAAGCTATAATGAGGTAGTTCGAGATCTTAAGCAATCGATCTGACCTTGTAGATTGGCCACCTAGTCCTACATGCATCCAAGTGCTACAATAGTCACCATATAAACGGCTTGCTCTAATGCTAATGCTTATCAAGCTTAGGTCTCTCCCTCTCCTACTCTTTCAAGTGGCTGTGCCCCATCTCCTCATGCCTGCAACTGTCGAACAAACTCCTCCACCAATCTAAACTAGTTAGCACAAGTTGGGGAAGATGGTGCCACAGGATCTACCAAGATAGATGGCTCATAATGTGACAATACCCTACCTAATATATCATGGTGTGCAGCCATAATCATGGCTCCCCATTTGATCTCCTCTGCTATAGTACCTATAAAAAAAAATAAAAAATACATCATATCTCATGTATATATATCTCTAACCATCTATCTATCAATAAATACATAAACGACAATGCAACTAGTGATCCATGTTAAAAACTTAATAAATCAAAATATTTATCACTAGTGCTGGTATCGCCAACCATGATCTCCCTACTAGTTCGACCACCGAGCACCTCTTCTATCGACTAGCTATACACAAGTGTAAAACTAGGAGTCACCACCTAAGCCCATCACTATCCCCAGTTTAATGGCCTCTTTATCAACTAGTTGTGTCCCATAACTACCATAGGATCACCATATGTGATTGCTCACACGTGTGTCCTCTCTCATCGACGGTGCCTCCATCTCTGATGAGCTCAAAGCAGTCGTTATCACTCCTAATGTGGCTCCACTCTCGCATCCTCACCTACAACATCCACAACCATAACATCCTTTGCCTTAGGGTTCACCACCTGCTACTACTACACTTGCCTTATCTATGGTCTCGTCCACCAAGGCCTATTAACAAGTATCTCGATAGGAACCCCTGCACCTCCTTTCCCTCTCAACTCTCTAGCATGTCGTGCTCAATAAGCAGGCACTACTAAAGGAGCCATTAGATGTGGTAGGCCTAGTTGCCTGGGTACATGCGCTACTAGATGTGGCTCCACCCATGATGTATAATGGTTTATAATACAAACATGCATCAAACTTGTGGCAATAGTCACCCAAGTTGGCCATATGGAAATAATATCAGTGTAAGGTTGCCACACTATCTACCTTTGTGTAACTATCTGTAAAGCTGAAACATGGGGCATGACATGCACTACATGAACTTGTCTCGATAGTACAACCTGAGGTAACCTATCATTGATCACATGGACAAAACCAACTAATCGATACATAGGGAATCTCTCATATATCCATGCACTCAGCAAAATAATGGGGCCTATAATCTTTTGCCCTTAGGTCAATATCTCATACATATCATATATGAGTTATATCTAAATGATAGATCTAAAATCATACAATGCACCCTGCTCTAGGATGGACTGACACAAGGTACCACGTATAACAAACCTTCCCATCTAACTTTTGACACAACACACGTGCTGTCACAAGTCTTATCAAGGCCTTCTGGATATTCAGAGTGGTCGAGATATACACATCAAACAAACTAATATGCAACCCAAGATAAATCCTCTCTAACCCTATCATCCAACGGGCTAAAGCTCGCCTCTCATCCTTCATCTCTGATACAACACATATGACTAGAGTTTCAACAATGGGAAATCCAAGCAAGGCATGGATATCCTTTAAGGTGATGCCCTTCTCTATCGTATCCCCCTCCACCTCCCATCAGAAAGTGTTGGTCAGTCATTCCCATGATCCTAAGAACATGACTAGATCAACACTAAGTGGGGTCCTCCTCATCTTCATTATGCCTCCAAATCCCAAGGCAACCAACTGAACTTGATCTACGTTTGACCGCTGCTCTAACAAATCTAGTTGTCATAATGCATTAACTAGGGACTAAAATCTCCATTGCCTCTGCAAAAAATCAAATAGAGAGTGTATTAGATATCGGTGTCATAATATTGAAATACATTATTAAATATACTAAAAAACCAAAAATTAACTACTTTATCAACATGTTTTTCTCATTTTTCTTTTTTCGTACATAATCAGCCCTTTTGATACTAAATCAATCCTGTCACCTCTTTGACATACTAAATCGGCCCTTTGCTACATAGTCAGCCCATTCTTATAGATACAATTGACTATTTTGATACTAAACCAATCATTTCTGATCTTTTGCATACTATATTAGCCCTCTGCCACGTAGTCAACCTCCTTTAACAAACTGTGTCGATAACCTACTACATACTGCATTGATCGGGATGCACTATGTCAACCATATCTATATTTGTAACTGGATCGACCCTTTGCTACGCAGTTGGCCACCCCTAACAATACTAAATTGGCCCTTTGCTATGTAGTCAACCACCTTGATTTCTCTTTCCTTTCACAAATGAGTCAACAGGTTCGACTCTATTTTTAGTTTGCAATGACTTTTCAATCATTTACCATAAATTCCTCAAGCACTTATTGGTCCAATTCCTTCCTACCTAGTATCTCATTCTACCTCAAGTTTACGTAAAAATTTATTAAGGTCATTTTTGGTATCCACTTATTAACTAACATTTATTTTTATATATCTAGCTTAATTTGAATTAAAATTATCAAAAAATTTGAAATTAATGCATCACTTCCCTAAGATGCACTGGTTGTGGTCACTAGGTGTCATCCACGTCGAAGTTGTTATCTCCTCACCATGATCACTCTTGGGACTCAACTGGGTCTCTTAGATAAATATTTTCTCAGAATAGTAAAAACAACAAATGAATAAATTTTCAACCTATTTATATTTATTATTTAAAATTATTTACCAACAAATTCTATTTTTTGCCCATAAATTTGTTTCTACTAACTCTTTTTCTAAACTAAAAGATGTTTTGGAATCCTGATGTCATAGAGAATTATTCCACATATTACATGTATATTCTACAAAAAAATATTTTTTTGCTTATTTTATAGGTTCACCTAATGTTCACTACATTGGACACCTTCACATTTCTCTTACTTTCGTCTTCTTCTATAACATTAAGGTAAATAAAGGTATGCATTTTTCAATTCTATTTTTTCATTTATCTTATTCATTTCTTATTGTAATTTACTTAGCTCAGCGTTGTGTGTTGCTATGTTCTTTTCTCAAAGCACCATCCTATGTTATAACTGCGTGACACGTGATGAGCTTCGAGTGGGGGATATGTATACACACAATATTTTTAAAATTTATCAATTACTGATGCTTTCTCTCTTGTAAGAACTTGTCAAGTCTTAATCTCTCTGAGTGCATGCCTTAAAGGGTACACTGAGAAAAGAGGTGGATAAACCATTAGTGTTTCACAAGATTGTTGTTCCTTATACCACCACTTAAAACTAACACAAACATCTCCTATACATTTCCCTAAGCTTTGACACCTTTATTACACACTACTCCAAGCAATTCACCATTTCAAATAGCCCCTACTTAAGCCAAAACCTTTTTTTGTCATTTACTAGTAAAATCAGCTTGGATCGACCCTGTTCTTAAAATATAAGCATGTTACGAGATTATGTCAGCCTTGACTAACCTAGTCCGAGATCTAATTGCTTTATTTATTATAGAACACGGTCGATTAGGTTGACTATGTCAAGTAAAAATTTGAAAGAGTTTAGGGTTAGATTCAAATATATAAACACATCATTTTTACCATTTCATTGAGAGAGAGATAGAGTTAATTATTTATTTGCGCATATGCTTATCCACCATTTTACTTGAGGAGCCATTGCTTAGGGTTTCATACTACACTTGGAGATAAGAATCTCATCTTGTGAGAGAAGTCTTTTAGATGCATAGGAGAAGTCATGTACCCTAAAGCTAACTTTGTTATCCTTACAAACCATAATAACTTTTTGTGAAACACCTTGGCCAAGGGAGAGATTGAGGTTCGATGGGTTCATCTTTAAGGTAAATATTCTTAACTCTTACTCCTCTTTATTAAAGTAGATAGATTTGCATTTGTTATTTTATGAATATGTTTCTCTCTCCATGCATTAAGATTACCTCTACATTGACTTGAGTAGAGTTCTTTGCATATTTAATTTTATGTTTATTACCCTCATTTTGTGCCACATGCTTTGGTAAGCACTAGGTTAGATTTACTTCACTTTTTCATTTATTTTGATAAGAAAACATATGATCTAACTAGGGTTATTGTGTGGTATTGCTTGACTAGAGGCTTTGCAACCCTCTTTAGTGATATTGTGTGGTAAGAGATCCCTTACTTAGGTTTAGTGGATCCATATTGGTCATGACCCCTATTGTCTAAATGTACCAACAAATGAAAGAGTTAGTGTGATTTATATTATTTGAACTAAGATTTTTTTATAGATTAGCTTCACTTTCCCTTATATACACAAGGCTCTTATAAAATTACAATTAAAGTACAAATGTTTTACACCATATCATCTTATAAGATTTAAAATGGAATAAGACATGGAATTAGCCCAAGTTATCATAAAGTCAATAAAATTTTCATATTGCATTTATATCATATTCTAACAATACAGTCAAAACTTATTCAATAGCTTAATAACTTAATTTGATAATTTAATCACTTCTACACAACTGTTATAAATCAATGCAATATACAAGCAACTACAACAAGAAGGAATTGAATCTCCTCAAGATCTTGTCAATAGGCACAATAATTTTTTCTTGATATTCTTCTAAAGAGATATTAGCTTGAAAATATGCATTTCTCATGAAATCATATTTGTCAACACAAGGTTGACATGTCTAATTTTCCAAAATCACAACATTAAAATCAAAACTTATACTTGTAGATCCCCCATAAAACCATAATACTAAGGGTTATATTTATATCAAAGATATAATAACACTTTCAATATCCTTGTCATTCTTTTTCCAATAGCCAATAGGAACAAGAATCATATCTTTTTTATTATTATCGAAATTGGAGATTAAGAAAGTATTAATCTAATTAAGATAAACTGCTAAGTAAAATATGAATATGTGAGATATGAAGTAAATACATGATTGATTTGGAACTTATTAGTTTTGGAAATATGTTAAAAAAAGAATTTACTAAAGACAAATAACTTGACTAGAACTCAGATCTGACGGATGACAACAAAGACTATGTAATCAATTGTGGGACTATGTGAGGTTACTATGAATCAGGAATAAGGTTCCCTTTTGTTGGACAAGGCCATGTTATTTGGAGAAGATCAACCTACATTGTCATTTGTAGGGTGCATCGATGTCCATTAGGTTTTTTTTCCTTTATAAATTTAGATTTATGCATATTCACTTGTATGTCTTGTCTATATGATCATATTTGTTGGATTCACTGCAAGATCCACTTTGTGTCTTATTCTTCACTTGGAACCCTAGCTCAATGACAACGAGAAATAAATATAGTAAATTGAGAAAAAAAGGTTAGGGGTTGAAGTTTTGCTTGACCTCAACACCCCCTATGTTGAGCGTTGTCTACATACCAATACTTATAAGAGGGATCAAACTCCATGTAGTTCTCCCATGCTATAGTAGTGTGTGTGAAATACTAGTGTAATGTTATATGTTGGTGCAATCTTGATGTCCTTAAGTGCTTGAATAATGACTTGTGACCTTGTTGGTATATTCAAACTTAGTTCAAGGCTACTTAGGCTATATGGACTCAGAATTGGGAAGACTAGGTGATTTTATCTCAATGTGCAATTAGAATAATTGTGATTTTTTCAATCTTGAAGCCTCTTGCCGTTAGTGAATAAATAAATATAAAATATGCTTATATAGTAGTATTTTCAAGATTTTTTTAAATGAGACTTTAGAAACATATATGATGACTTTTTAGATGAATTTAAATTTGAGCAACTAACTGTTATTTGGTGGGTGGACAAAACTGACAGATTTAGTTACTACTAGCTAATGAGATTGTCTTGAAAAAGTGGCCTTGTTTGAGGAGTAAAAACATGTAAACTGGGATGTGAATCAGTCCAATAGTGAATCTAGGCTGCTTGAAATGAGGAATATGAATATTCAATATCAGAGTTTCCTAAGAGTAAGGATTGTCTACATAGAAGTAGAGGAATAACAATTTATAATCATAAAATTAAGTATAAGTTAAGTGTGTATAAGAAGTGGTCACAAGTGCATTGTTTTAACATTAAATGTTAAATTTGATGATTATATTTTGCCCTATTTTATTCTAGTAATAAAATAAATTGAAAGTACTAGAGTAAAATAGAGCTATACCTGAGCTTACGTGTGTTGAGTAAGTTTGGATGTAGATCACACACTGAATTTTTCTTCATGCAAATCTATACTGAAACATGTATAAATTAATCTTTACTTGAGATAAAAATCTAAAAATAAAGACATTAAAATTATAGATCAAATAATGAGCAAATACATATTTTCATGTATGTGAACCGTTGTGTTTTTTAGTGTAAAATTGGTGACTAGAGAGGGTGAAACCCTTGGAGATTTTATAAGAGAGTGTGCTTAAGAACTCAAGATTCACTTGACTCTATTATTGCAGAACTCAAAAGTAGTACAATAATTTAGATTCCTTGTATGAATTCCAATAAATCATTCTGGTGAAAAATTGGTGTAAATAATTGAAGTAACCATTATAAATAATAAGATTTACTCTGTGCAAAATTGGTGTAAAAATAGTATGATTTGAGTTTGATGTATACAATGTAGAGAGTGACATGAATTGTCATTATTTCTATGAAAATTGGTGAAAAATTTGAGGAAGAAGGTGATCGTGGGCCCCATATATGCCCTTAATTTGATATTTGAGTATATTTGATTATGACAATTGAGTAATATCAACTAAATTTTTGAGTAAACCTGTGTAAAATTATGGAACAAGTGTTGTGCATGATGCATCAAATTCGGGCAAAATATGTGATAATGTTGTGTATAAATCTAAAAATTATTTTTGAGTAACGATTGAAAACTAATTTGTAGACTAAATATGACTGAGAAAATTGGAAAACATTGTTTTTGACTTTTGATACGAAAGTACGTTATTTTTGATATTACAACTTGTGCTATTGTCCAAATGGGTGGTTTTGTCTAAATATGCTTTCTAGGTAGAAACTAAGTATGCACTATGATCAACTGAGTAAGCAATGTCTTTTTCTGTCTATGTAGTAGGTTGTTTCAGCTTAGTCTCTAAGACAAACAGTTGTTTATGCCCCATTTTTTAGGTGAGTTGTAAAGACTACATAATAACTTAGTTTAAAAGAAAAATTTATGCAAATGATGTTATAGAAAGCTTGAAATCTTGTGTAATAATTATAACATTGGTGATCATGGCATCATATTAATAATATGATCGAAATAATAATGTATAATACATTAAGAATCAAGAATACATAATGTCATGTTTAGATAGATGTTAGCAATTATGCATGTAGTGAATAAATAATCAATATCGAGTACTTGAGACTAATATAAAACTACTTGGGGAAGATGCATGATATCTATCATGACATTATAAACCGAGCAAACAATAATAAACAAGAGTCATGGCCATGAAACATACATAACAATCACACACAAAAACACATAAAACACAAAAGAAGGCCAATGAGTCACATACAAGGGATGTGTTAAATTGTTAATCACACACATAGAAACACATAATAAGGTTTAAGGTTGCAAAATAACATGGTCAAATGTCCATAATCTAGAGAATTCAACACATACAAAGCATGAAACAAAAAAACAAACACAATAAACATGCATGAATAAGTGCAATTGATCCACATCAACAATTTGTAATATTAGTGTATTTAGCAATTTAGGTATTCAATAAGATAACAATGTGAAAGTAAGTGAGAAAATATGGAAAGATGCACAAAATGTATTGTTCTATAGTAAGAACAAAATGGATATTCATAGAGTGATAAAACTTGTGTAAGATATGCCCCTAATAAACTTGTTGTGATGCACATTTAGAAGGCCCATGACTATTTTGAATATAAGAAATTAGAGTCTGTGTTCACTGGATAAGTCTAGTGGAATTGCACAATATAGTGCATTACTGTCTAGAAAATAACAATTTTTTCTGTGTAAAAGTTTCTAGTCTAATAGAGTATCACCACCTACAACTGCATTTGAAAGTGACAAACTGTATGTTTTGCAACTCATTTAAGTACACTTGGAAAGCATATTCGATATAAAACTGGATATAGATAAATACTACATATTTTAAAGCATAAATGGATGAATGTAAGTGAACTACACATATCATGCATATGTCTCAATTTTTATATATTTTTTGAAATATTATATATATTTTAATTTTTGAATATAATAATTAAAAAATGGACATACTAACCAATGACTCCCGCAGGAGCCTCACAACCAATAAGCCCTGTATCTAACATGGGACGGATGACCTCAGGTGAATGGAAAGTATCATGCCACTGTGAAGTATCTGATCTCAACTCAAAATTTAAAAACTGATATGGCTATGTAACATAAGTGACATTGCCATGATGATAATTTGTAATATGATGTGTATGTTGTTTAACATTGTGAACTCTTGGACTCTTCAGAATCCATCATGGAGTATAAGAATTTTGTGTTGGTATTTTTTGTGGAAAACTCTTAATGCCTTGTAACATCAGTCGAGGATATGCTGGAGTAGAGAGTGGCTCTCTAGAATCTATGACAAATCATTGATTAAGTGGATTTTCAAGAATATGTCTCTTTGGAAAGTTGGCCACTTGTTTTTTAATGTTAGGAATGGGTTAAACCTTTTTAGGTTTTTTAAATGATATTTGTTGTGTAGGAATAATGACCTTTGGTTGTAGTGGGCATACATATGGAATACTATGAACTATGATAAATTCATTAACAAAAATGTATTTCAAACATTTTTGTACTGTATAAGCTAATGTATAAAGTTACCAAATCCAAGGATGTCCAAATAAAATATCGAATACTCCTACATTGGGTACTACTATGAACTTGGTAGCCACATGTGATGTACCAACTTATAGTGGTAATGTGATCTCACCAATAAAATTATGAACATGGAAATTGAATCCTTTGAAAATTATTGTTTTAGGAAGTATATTATTATATGTGTATCCAAAATGAGAGAGAAGCATGATAGTGAACATATTCACACTTGAACCCTTACCAACCGTGACACTCTATATAGGTTGATGATGAACATAAGTTCAAATAAACAAAGAGATAAAATCAAAATCATCGTCAACTATCTCGTGATTTGAGAATGTGATAAGTGGTCTAGATGGCATTGAAACATAATATGTACCAATAATTCCATTCAAAGGATGTTGTGCCTCTATACGAGGATGATAAAAAACTGGTAGAGGGTGCACATTATGTGTAATGCACTTTTGATTTATCTGTTATTTCTTGACCTATATGATTAGGGAAATGATTAATTAATATCTTCATTGTTTTACTCTCACTTGGTTGTGCCTTCATATTGTCAGTAGATGTATCCACATAAATGATGTTCTCATCTATCAAATCCAATATCTTATGTCTCAAATTGATGCATTTTTGGTAGTATGCCTTGGTGCTATATGAAAATCACAAAAAACATTTTGATCAAATCCTTTTGGAAGAGGTTTATTCACATCAACCTATTTAATGGGAGGGAGTGATATGAGGTGACATTCCAATAAGTTTTGTAACACTTTGTAGAGAGCTTCTAGAAAACTAGTAAACTGTTTCCTTGGAAGAGTTGATCATACAATATGTAGAGTAGGTTATGAAAATGCAATTACTGTTGTCTTTGGATCATTTTTATTGTCATTTGGTCTCAACTTGCATGGTAGCTTACTCAGATTATTTGCATGAGAAGTAGAAACTGGGTTGGTCACATACTTTAGCTTATTCATCACCAATGAATTAACCTCTTTTTCCTTAACTATATGACATAAATCAGTAAATGATAGAAAGTTTTTAAACATAATATATTCATGTAGAGGTGGAAGCAAACTCTATTTGAATATGTCTTGCAATTCCTCATCTGTCGTAGGATTCCTCATCTTGGATAACATGGTATTATATTGTAATACATATTATATGATAGGCTCGTTGGATTCTTGTTTAAGTTGAGCAATTTGAGCATATGAAATCATTTCACCTATATTAATTGAGAAATGTGTAATGAATAAATCAACCAAAGGATTGAATACATTAATTGATTGATATGGTAAATCATAAAACCATCATAAAGCATACTCTTTTAAACTCTTGGGAAACAACTTGGTCAACAACCTATCGTTGGATGCGTAGTCCAAACGTGTTACATGAAATGCTCTCAAATGTTACTCGGGGTCACCTTTTCCATCATATAATGTAATTTGAGGTATCAAAAAACTAGGTCATAAAGGATATACATAAATATGTTGAGCTAAAAAAGTATGTAATAAATTTTGTGAGTCAAGGGTTTGATTAAGTTTTGAAGTACCTTGGTTGAGATGTAACACCTTAGTCTTTAGAGTTGCAATGCTCTGCATAAGGCATTGTACACCAAGAATAAAATGTGTGCTAACCAAAAATGGTGTAAAGAGTGATTGAGTAGAGATTGTCATGTTGATCAACTGAAACCCTTGGTTTTCCACCATAGTAAATGTTGGTATAAATGCTATATTGAGTGATGTAAAGGAAGACAAGGAACCTATATCAATAGATATATCATGTGATTGGTCTTCAACAACGTTCTTTATTTCCTCTCTTAAAATATCTATAAACTCATCTTGCATATTGAGATTCTTAAAAAGACACTGTTAATTCTCTTTTGTTAGAATCATCAAATAAAATTATTGAATCTGCCATTGTAATGTTATCAACTAAAATATGAGTATGCTCAACTTGAGTAACACTTAGTCTATCATTTCTTCTAAGATAAACATAAACAAATTTCTTAGATTACATTAAATATGAAATAGAAACTAGGAAGATTATAGTTAACAAAGAATTTACTAAATCTGAAAACCCTAATGTAGTAATTGAAAACAATGAAAAGAAGGAATTAAAACCTAGTAACATGAATTGTTAGGGATTTAAAATATTTAACAATAGATGAGTTCACCAATATGTTTTATCAAAATTGGATATTAAGAAAGTATTGGTGTAATTAAGATAAATTACTAATTAAAATTAGAATATGTGAGATATGCAATAAATACACAATGCTGATTTGGAACCTAATAATGATAAAAAATTGTTAAAATGAAAAAGTACTAAATACAAATAACTTAGTTGGAACTCAGATCTGATAGACTACAATAGAAACTATGTAATCAACTATGGGACTATGTGAGGTCACTATGAATCATGGACAAGGCTCTATTTTCTTTGGGACAAGGTCACACTATGTGGACAAGGTCACCCTGCACTGTCGTTTGTAGGGTGTGTAAGGGTCTATTAGATTTTTTTTCCCTCTATGTAAATTTAGATTGATGTGCATTGACCTATAGATCCTGTATATGTGATCAGATTTGTTTGATTCACTTTGGGAGCTAATGTGTGCCTTTTTCTTCACCTAGAACCCTAGCTCAATGAAAATGAAGAATAAATACAGTAAAATGGGAAAAATAGGTAAGGGTTTGAAGCTTTGATTGACCTCAACACCCCATGTGTTAAACACTACCTACATACTAATAGTTACAAGAGATATCAAACTCCATGTAGCTTTTCTATGCTACAACGGTGTGTGTGAAATAATGGTGTAATGTTATATGTTGTGGTGTAATTCTAGTGTAATTAAGTGCTTGAATAATGACTTATGATCGTGTTGGTGTATTCAGACTTAACTCAGAGCTACTTGGGTTGTATTGTCTCAAAATTGGGAAGAATAGGTGCTTTCCTCTCAATGACAATTAGACTAATTATGGTGTTTACAATCTAGAAGCCTCTCACCCTCTAGTGAACAAATGAATAAAAAATGTGCTTATATAGTGGTCTTTTTGGACTTTCTTCGAATGAGACTTGTGAGCATGTGGGTTAATCTATTAGATGAATTTAAATTTGAGCAACTAACCATTATTTGGTAGGAGGATGAAACTGGTAGATTCAGACACTATCAACTAGTGGGATTGTCTTGAAAGAGTGATCTTGTATGAGGAGCAAAGATAACTAAATTGGGAATGTGAATCGGTCCAATAGTGAGTCTAGGCTACTTGGAATGAGGAATATCAATATTCAATATCATAGTTTCCTAAGGGTAAGGATCATATGTATAGAAGTAGAGGAATAATGGTTTTGAATCATGGAATTGAGCATATGTTGTGTGTAAGGTGTGGTCACAAGTGAATTGTTTCAACATTAAATGTTAATTTTAGTGACTACAATATCTTAAAAGAGAAACAACCAATTTTTATTTCTTAAATCCTCAATAGGATTGTACAAAGTCCAAACATTAATAAAAAAGTCACACCAGGATTTTTCAAAGTCCAAAAAACCCATGCCATACATCAACCTAGATGTGCATAACCTTCTATGTCAATGATTTTGCATAGGCATATAATTATAATCCCATATTTTCAAATCTATGCATTTAAATGAAACTTACCATTTTAATATCTAATCCAATAACGATGCTCATAGTGAGAAGCAACATAAACCATGTTTTAACCTATTTTTGACAAAGGAGAAAGAAGACATGCTTGGTATTAAAATGAAGAGGAAGATATAGATGCTTCTTAGTTCTCCTTCCTAGGTGAAAATAAACAAAGTCTTGTATCAAAATCTTAACCAAACTTTATGATGATTATCTTTACCTTTTCAAGATTCCCAAACTCTATTATTTATAAAATGAGGGAATACCCTCTTTATTGAACTCAATCATGGGGTGTTAATGTAGTATCATAGTACGACCATAATGCATTTATGCATGCATATCAAAAATAAACAAAACAAACATAATAAAATCCTAACCCTACTTGGATTTACCCATGTTATCTCTTATGGCATCATCAATCAATGAATTAAAATTAGATTATTAAAACCCCCAAATCAATAGGTTTGTACCTTAACATGTTGTTAATCCAGTAAAACATCCAAATAATTTATTTCACATTTGAGGATCATAGAGCTTGCATGAATATGTTAACTACTCTGTGTGTTCTTTCATTAAGTCAACCCCATGCATGATTGCTATAACCAACCAACATCTCTTTATTCTTTCCTTCTCTCAGTGTTATTAGTCATGATATATTTTGGTCTACCATATGCAAAAAAGATTGCTTGATTATTTGCATTGACCTCCTTAACCTTTGTGGGGAAAATAACCTAAAGGGTCACATGATTAGAGATAAGGGTTAGGGTTTTGTCCTACCCTTCTTTCTATTCACAAAGTTAAGCAACAAAAATCATCATTTCCTTTTTAACCAATGTCAAAATCTTATGACCTTTTAAACATTGTAAAATAAATCTCCAAGCCTACACACGGATTAGGGTTTTTATATTTTATTTTTGTAATATAATAGGGTTATATATATATATATATATATATATATATATATATATATATATATATATATATATATATATATATATATATATAATGCATTGTGAGTTTAACAAATTCTTTAATTATAACTAATTATCTTTAGGGTCCTTCAAGGTTAATACCATTTTTCAAGGACATGATATAATAAAACTTTTACCATTATCAAGTTGATATGAAATTGATCATATAATGAGTCTAAACATTGATTATCTTTATGACCATGGTCTTACAACCTCCTTAATAATACTTGCATAGTAGGATAACAACACCACTCTACAATCGTTCTCAAATCAAACTAAAAACAAATCTAAGTTAGGCTTGACAATGTATGATGTAATGCTCACATACTAAGATGGAAACCTTGAAAAAGATCTGAATAATCAAATAATCATAGCATGACTTTGTAACTAGATACTATTGACAAGGCATGACATCTAATTCTTATCACTACTAGGGACAATATGGTCAAAAATGGGGGATGTTACATCCTTCCCACCTTAAAAAGGCATCATTTTGGTGCCTTATGGTTTATTGGACAACCTTTACTTGGTATATCCACCTAACATGCTAAAGTTAGTTATTTTTTATAATGGAGTTTTCCTCAGATTGAAACTTTTTTCTACTAGAATAAGATATACAAATCAATAATTTGAGCCAAAATCATGCCACTGTCCTTGCTTTTGCTAAAAAATATCAATATTTATGCTTTCTAAAACTTGAAATAATCATTTTAAGACAATTTATATGCATTTTGAGGCTCATTCCACCTCAAAAGAATGAAATCAAATTGTACAAATAATAATATAACCAAATTTGAATAGAGCATCACATACTAAGTTTCATTCAGAGCATACACTTTTTTATTAGATTGACTTAAAACCCAAGGTGCTTACCTTTTTCTTGATAGAAGCTCACAAACAATTTAGCTTTTAGTTTAATAATCGACATTTACCCTATATATTTCTTATCCCTATCTAAAAATATTACAAGCTTTGGTATTATAGTTTTTTTTCCAAATTAGTTATCCATTTTTATACCTTCTTTATTGATCTTACATTCTTTGCCAATCAGGTCTAGGGACTATTAGGTTGCCTTCTCACTTATCCTTTGATTTTAGATTATATATTCATACCAGGGTCTTTATTCCCAAATATTCATCCTTATGGTGTTTGTACCAAAAATTTATTATGTACTTAATGGGCTCCCTATCTTTGACCATTATGACTTACCTAAACTTTGATTCTCTACCTAGTGCTCTTACTTTCTTTTCTAGCTAGGACTTAATTTTAACCTTGGCCATTCCTGAGAACATCAAGTAATTGGATTTAACTCTTTGCGTACTCACCTATTTCTTAGTGAATGCATGCAATAGCTGAGCCCAAATCCATTTTTATCCCATAGGCCTCTAGTGTTGTAAACCTGGCTTTGATACCAAATGTAGAATCCACCTCTTTCTCGCCCTTAATTTTTTTAACTATGACTTGATGTACCATCATCTTGACATTGCCGTACTTGAAAATTCACAAAGTGGTAGAAGTCCAATTACTCTTATACTATAGTTAGTCTTGATAGTTTTATTTGAATCGCATTACTATGTCAGCCCTTAAGCTAAACTTTAGGTTTTGATCTTGGGACATCTGGGTTATGGATCCACACTATTATATTTTACTAGAAGAATATTATGTACCCATATTATTAATTAGGTAGTTCTCTTGAGATTACTATTTTCCTTGAGTTACTTTCTAGGGGATTTAGAGTTCATTTAACTCATAGATTGAGTGTAATCCTTTAGAGTTGTTCCAATATTATTATCAATGTCATTACAATATTGACATCAATAACACTAGGTACTCATATCCAATCATTCAAACCTATATTACATGTTAGACTCATTCCCTATACCAAATACAAAGTTTGAATTGAAGTCTTAAGTCCACATAGCATATACATTTATAGTTTTGATTTACTTCGTACATAATAACTTTTAGTGGGAAACTTTATAGTGATGAAATCATCTATTGGAAAAATTACCTTTATGTTCCTTTTAATAATGTGAGTGATTTCAAAGAGGTTACTTTGAAGATTATAAAAACTAAGATGAAGTTCCAATGAAAGGTTGTTTTACTCATCTTTGTGGGACACATTGTTAATCTCAATTTGAAGACATTATTTGGTCAGGGGAAAAACCCTCCTTATAAGGATGGTTGTAGGTCTTGAAATCAAATGTTTGTTAAGTCATCAATAAATATTTATCATGTAGCTTAATATTATATAGACTATTATTGATGGGGTTGGTATATACATCACCCTACTTAGTAGTCAAATAGTGCACCAAGCATATGACATAATGCTTATTCTTTCACTTACTTTAACATGCAATTTAATAATGAAGTTCCAATAATAACTCATATATTTTAGGAAGATCCAAGCATGTAGGCCTTGACCCAAATATTATACAACTTCCTTATAGAGAATGGAACTAAAATGACCATACCCTCAATTTTTCATTAGTCCTGGGTTACTAGTACTTTTATCAAGGGCATTAATATATAAACATAAAAGTGTTCCTTTCAAAGTTTGTTGTATTTATCTACACATTATTGTTTTAAATTTAATCATTTTACAAGTCTAAATAACACTACATGCTCCATTATCTTATAAACACCAAACTCAAGTTCATTCTTAAAGAAGATTGACCTCTTTTTTACTTAAATAATACCTTCTAATAACTACTTATTAAATTTTACTTTCAAAGTGGACTTATATATGCCTACTAATGTACTTCCAACTTTTTCTTGAAGGACATATCATATCCATTTCTAAGCTTGGTTGACTTTATTGAATTTATGGTCATCACCGACTATGCAGAAATACTAGGAAGTGCTTTAGCATAAAATTCATAACCTTAGACACCAAAAAATATGAGGTGAACGTAGATAGTAATAAACCTTGACATACATATTAACAAAGATACCTAAAACAAGTTTGTCTAGGTGTGGACCTTATCACACCCTAGCACAATCAAAAGGTGAACACTAAATCCTTGCTACCAAGTATATCGAGTTCCTAGATTATGTTTAAAATATTAACCACCAATATAACATAGAGCTTATTTTAGAGATCCTTTGTTTTTTTTATTAATGGTAAAGTGGGTTTTAAAATGGACCCTACCCTTTACATGGAGCACATAAGGCGTGGTATAAAAATCATAAAGCATATAAAATCCTACCATAGAAACCATAATAAAACCACACACTAAAACAACACAAAGACAACCAAAAAATAGTAAAAAAACAACATGAGGATAACACCCTGGGTATTTACGCACCTCATATGTTTTAGCCTAGTTGTCCATCGTATTATTGAATGTAGTCTCTATTTACTGAGTAATATGAGGCTCTTGTTTATCTACAACAAGGGCTTTCCTCTTCTTATCCTGGTTACCATTACCAGGATCTTCATTCTTCATTTTAACCAAAGTCCTTAGGCCCTCCATACTCTGCACACAATTCTATATAGAGACCCAACTAGACTCATCAAGCAATAAAATATTTTCTTTGAGATTATAATTTTCTCTTTCCATTCTGTCAACCTTCTCAGATAATATTTGAATCTAAAGACCCATCTCCATAATTTGGCTTTAGTATAAAATATATCATCATTTTGATTCATGTTGGTTATTGCCTCTTTAAGTCTAGAATTGTCTTTCATAAACTATCAAAGAAAGACTTTATGCTGTTAGAGGTATAATCATTGAGAGAGGGGAGGTGAATCAGTGATGCAAGATAATCCAAACTTCAATTCCAATCCTTTCAAACCCTTAATGAATCACCACAAACATTCATAAAGCATACAAGTCATTCATAACAATGAACAAGAAATATAATACAACATCAAACACACAACACATGAATTATTTGGGAAACCTTCATGGGGAATAAAACCCACTCTTGATCCTTTAAACACATGGACTAATTGTCCTATAATGTTATTACAAACATGATAAATTTTAGTGAATTACAAGGATCACCTACCCCTAAGCATGAACAAGCACCAACTTGTTCTAGATGTTGAACACCCACACAACACTTATGAAATCAACAACTCTATAACTTTGATTGTCTTTTCAATCTAATGGAGAAACAATGTATACCACCTCTCTTTAACCCTTCACACTCTCTCAAGCTTTCACACACAAGAAATACATCGAAAAAACCCTTTTGGATCACTTTGGACCTCTTCACTAATCCTCAATATTCAAACCTATAAGTACACTATTATGACATTATAATTATGACCTACATATCATACACACAATCCTTAACTTGCTTTGCTCTTCAATTCATCCACTAAGTACACTCATTCTCCTCTTCCTTCGCATCTCAACTCTAGAAACCATCACCTTTGATTTCACTCTTTATAGAGCCTTCATGAATATCATCTTCTTGGTTAGCCATTATACATGACTTAACCCTTACAGCTTATATCACATTAAGACATAACTCAATACCACCCTCATAGGTCGACCATAGCATCCATGGGTCACCCTTAAGTAACCACACCTTTTAAATAGGCATTAATAGACCTTATAGGTCTCATGGAGACCTATTCACCCATTTATAACTTCACTAAGAAAATTAAGAACACAAACCCACTTAGAAATGCATAGGTCCACTCCATATGACCCCTAAGACACCTTTAAGTGATTACATCTATCACTACACTCCTCTGCATATGCACAATCTATTTAAACATTAGTCTTATACACAAGAATACCATGAATGAACAAAAAGTCAAATTCTAGGCATTTGTTTATACTAAATATGGATTGGTCAAACCTCCAAAATCCAGACATATGGTCCTCATGTAGTCTACAATAGTCTTCAATAGTTAATTCACCTTGAAATATCAAAACACCATCAATACAAACACAAATATCCTTCTCGGGTCACTTGCAGAAGAAGGTCAAACCCATAGTCAACTTTGGAGATCAATAAATAATATTTTACAAACATAAAAACCTTATAATCAATTTTTTTGGATATCCCTTGGAATCATTTACAAATTTGCTTTTTACTCCATTAATGAATTCATCTTATATCAAAAGATATAGCTCAAACAATCAACAATAGTTTTTTTTGTTAATTTGAAAATTCAAATTCCAATAGTCATTGTTTAATGCCAAAGCCTAAGACACGTGTCTTCATCTCATGAACCTTAAAAAATTGATCAAATTTTCTCTATCAATCTCCTTGGGAGTCTCCTAATCTTGACTTTTAATGCTGGCTGTTGATCTTTGATTTGGGCTTCCAAGATTGTGACACTTGACAACCTTGTATGCCTTTTGAACTGATTAACTTATTGACTCAATTCACACCATCGATCTCTCTCTACATGGTTGAATGCTTACTATAAAATTTTGATCTACATGATCAAACACATGTCGTTGATCTGCTGCTAATACACCATGTTTTTAACACGTCACCATCACATTCAATCTCATAATCCTTTGACTTATTGACCTTGTGTTCACCATTATATATTCATATGCACATTTAAACGCTCACATTTATATCTTTGATCTGATCGAGTGAGATTTTGACACTTGATAGCCCTGTATAATGGTCACTTGATATTTACAAATTTGGCTAAGTATGAAAACTAGTGAAATCTACCTGGGAGGCCAACTTTGCACCTTGATATCTTTTACTACACACCACTTCATCACCTGAAACTTAGACCATAAAAACTAGGAACAAAATTGAATAGACCCATGTAACCAAATCATTTTTATACTACCACATGTGTGAGCTCTTCCATCATCAATTTTCTCACTCAACTTGATTTGCCAAGATGACTAGGTGATCCTAGACATTCATATGATTGTGCCGATGAATTCCTTTAACTTTATTAAGTAATTCAAGCACTCATAACACACCATAGGGTCTATATAACATGACCACACCATCACTAACATCCATCAACTACGTCACTAAGTCAAACACTGAAGAACCATGCAAGAACACTGAAGCACATTGAAACACACTTTGTCATTCTAACACACATGACACCTCATCAACATCCTTGGCCAACTTGGAGACATCATTGACAACTCTACAACAATCTCCCCCTTTTTCATTGATGTCAACACCAATCACAAAGCTTATGCTCACACTCTTACTTCTCTCTTTAGGCACTTTTGCCCCCTTTGACATAATGACAAAGTGGGCACCAACTAATCCTGAGGACCTAAAAAGACTTCAAGGACCAATAACATGAAAATACCACCTCAGAGAGATGATAAAAACTCCCCTAACATTATGCATACCTCTTCTTACCTTGAAATTCTCAAGCATGCTCCATGACTACTCTCTTCTTTGATCATACTCTGCTCTATGAAGATGAAACATATATGAACACCAAAAACTACTTGAACTCACCTTGAAAACATTAAGAGGGACTCCCCCTTAACCAAATACCTTCTAATGATTTATAGACAAGGAGATGACTCCCAAGATTTGTATTATATATTCAAATGTTTCCTTTGTCAATGGTTTAGTCATAATATCTACAAGTTATTCTTTTGTAGACACATATTCCAACTTAACTCTTTGATTACTCACTTGTTCTCTCAAGAAATGATATCTAATAGGAATGTGTTTAGTTTTTGAGTGCATAATAGGATTCTTAGAGATACTAATTGCACTAGTATTATCAAAATAGATAGGACAAGGTCCATTTTATCTTAGCTTATAGTCTTCCAAGGTTTGTTTCATCCACATTACCTGAGTACAACAGGAAGCAAAAACTATATACTCAGCTTTTGCAGTAAATAGGGATACGTATGCTTGTTTCTTGCTTAGCCAAGACACCAAACATTCATCCATGAAGAACACACCACCACTAGTACTCCTCCTGTCATCCACACATCCTGCGCAATCTACATCAGTGTATGTCTTTAGAGTGAATTCTTTGCTCCTAGGGTACCATAAACCATACTCTATTATGCTCTTGAGATACCTCAAGAGCTTTTTAACTGATTTTAAGTGAGATTCTCTAAGATCAGCTTGAAACCTTCTTACAAGGCCTATTGCTTGCATGGTATCCGGCCTAGATGCAATAGAGTATAAGAGGATTCCAATCATGGATCTATACAAAGTTTGATCAACTTTTGATGAGTCATCTTGTTTACTTAACTTGCACCCTATGATAATTGGAATACTCATTATAATCCAACATGTCAAACTTCCTTAGCATGTCCTTGATGTATTTTCCCTATGAAATAAATATGCCTACATCAATTTGGTTAATTTTCTATCATAATAAGAAGGAAAGTTCTCCTAATAATGACATTTAAAACTAAATTTTCATAGCATCTACAAATTATTTACTAATGCTGTCATTATCAAAACCAAAAACTATGTCATCAACATAGACTACAACTAGTAATTGATGAGTGCCATCTATCTTGATTTACAAATTACTATCAACTACCCCTCTTTTGAAGCCTTGACTTAATAAACACTTGTCTAATCTGTTACACCAAGCTCTATGAGCTTTTTTAAGACCATATAAAGCCTTCTTTAGTTTGCAAACATAATCCTGATTACTTGACATGGAAAAACTTTTAGGTAGCTCAATGTAAAGTTCTTCATCTAAGTTGCCATTCAGAAATGCAAATTTCACAATTTGGTAAACTTTGAAACCTTTGAATCTTGCATAAGATAAGAAGAGTCTAATTACTTCCATTCTTGCCACATGAGCAAATGTCTCCTCAAAATCTGTCCCTTTAACTTGAGCATATCCTTTACATATCAATCTAGCCTTATTTCTTGTGACCTCTCCTTTCTCATTCATCTTGTTTCTGAAAACACACTTGTTTCTTATTACATTTTTGTCTTTTGGCCTTGGAACAAGATCCCATGTTTCATTTTTTACTATTTGATCAAGTTCTTCATCCATTGCATATATCCAATTTTCATCTTTTCTAGCTTCTAAGAATGTTTTAGGTTCAACCTTCGATAAAAGAGTTGTGTCTTGTTGATTCTGATTGACCAACATTCTCCTTCTAGTCTACAAACTGGCATTCACATCTCCAATAACTTGGGAAACATGATGATCCTTCTGTATTCTTATAGAAGGAGCTTTAGTGTCCTTCCTTACCTCTTCCTCTTCATCATCTTATTGATCAGGTATGCCTTCATTATTTGAAATATGATTATCAATAGTGTCATTTATCTGTATGTTAGGCTTTTTGATGTCACCTACTTCTTCAATTCTTACATCAGAGATTTCAAAAACTTTATGGAGTCTCTTATTGAAACATCTGTAAGCAAAACTTATGGAGGAATAACCTAAGAAGATGCCTTCATTAGACCTAGAGTCAAATTTACCAAGATTTTACTTCATCTTTCTCGATAAAAATCTTGTTCCTAAATACTCTAAAGTGTTTGACATTAGTTTCCCTATTCTTCCATAGCTCATATAGAGTCTTATCACCATTTACTCTAACTTGGCATCTGTTTAAGATGTAAACTGATGTATTAGCAGCCTCTTCTCAAAAACCATCTGATAGTTTGGAATCTTGAAGCATGGTCCTAGTCATCTCTTGGATAGTTCTATTTTCCCTCTCAACTACCCCATTCTGTTAGGGTGTCCTACCAACAAAATACTGTCTTCTAATTTTTTGTTTTTCACAAAAGTCATCAAACTCATAAGACCAAAATTCTCCTCCTCTATCTGATCTCACACACTTAATTTTTGATCCTTTTTCATTTTCAACAAGAGCTTTGAATGCCTTAAACTCTGCAAAAGCTTATGATTTCTCTTTAAGGAAATATATCTAAGTCATCCTAATGAAGTCCTCAATCGATAGCATGAAGTATCTATAACCTTGAATGCCTTGAGTTCTTGTAGGTCCAAATAGGTCAATGTGGATTAACTCTAATGGAACTGTGGTGGAATAATCCTTATTTTTGTAGCTTCTTTTGGTTTGCTTCCCATGAAGGCATGCCTTGCATAGAGTATAAAGAATCTTAATGATTTTAGGCATATGCCTCACTAGCCATTTTGAATTGATCCTCATTAAATTGTCAAAGTTTAGATGTCCAAGTCTTCTATTCCAAAGCCATGTTTCCTCTAATTGATTCATAAAGCATTCTTCTCTATTGGATTCATGTAATACATACAACTGGTTATCTACCTTGTGAATGTTTGCAACTAATTTTCTAGACTTGGCTCTTCTCACTTCACACCATTTGTCATGAAAAATCAAATTATTTCCTTGTTTACATATTTGGCCAACACTTATAGAAGATTATGTTTCAAACCTTCTACATATAGAACATTTTTAGTTTCTAGTGTGACTATTATCCAAGCTTACAGAACCTTTCTAGACTATGTTAGCAAAATTATCGTCACCAAATCTTATTGAACTAGAATTGTGCTTCTTAAGAGAGATAAATTTGCTCTTGTCTCCTGCCATATGACTTGATCATCCACTGTCTATGTACCATTTCTTGTTTTCATCTTCTTGAGTATGCAAGGTAGTTTGAACAAACATTGATTCTTCTTTTGGTGAACTATCTAAATCCTACTTCTTATTTTCTTCAATATTGGATTTGTCTTTTTTGAACCATTTGATGGTGTAATGACTTGAATGTCTTTTTTATAGAAGTCCCTCTTATGGTACTTAGTTATATGTCCCTGTTGATTGTAGTTATAGCATAAAATCTCATTTCTACTTTTTGAAGATTAAGTATAGTCGCTATATTTTTGACCATATTCATTACAAGCATAACAATACCATTGAAAATATAACTATAGTTGTTCATGTCAGTCATCCCTTTTGCTTGACCATCATTCACCCAAGACTTCTCATCCTTGATTTCTTTAGTAGAGCTAGAATTCTGCTTCTCTTTAGATAAAATCACATCTATATATGTCATAGTTTTATGTTCCAAATTATTCATCCTTTGATTCATGCCTTTATTCATCTTGTCATACAAATTCTATATTATTGATGTTAGTTTATCTATTTGTGTTTTCATGCCATTAATACTTACAATAATCTCATGATACATTGAGGAAGTCAGATCTGAATTCTCACTCCCTTTCTTGTTCTTCAATATTTCAATATCTTCCTCTAGACATTAATTTACTTTCTTTAGATGTTTGATCTGTGATAAGACACATACTATTTCACCTTGAAGAAATGTTTCAGCCTCTTTGTCATCCCTTGTACCTATGATCACCTTCAAGTGGTTAAACTTGAAAAGAAGGTATGGCTTTGATACCAATTGTTAAAGGTACAATCATTGAGGGGGCATTGAATCAGTGGTGCAAGATAATCCAAAATTCAATTCCAATCATTTTAAACCCTTAATCAATCACCATAAGAATTCATAAAGCATATAAGTCATTCATAATAATGAATAATAAAGATAGTATAAGATCAAACACACAACACATGAATTATGTGGGAAACTCTTATGAGGAATAAAACCCATTCTCAAGCCTGTAAACACATGGGAAACCTTTTAGTGAAGCACCCATTTCACAAAGAACCCCTACCCCTAAGCATGAACAAGCACCAACTTATTCTGGATGTTGAGCACTCACACAACACCTATGAAATCAATAGCTCCAAAACTTTGATTGCCTTTTCAATTTTATGGATAAACAATGTATAACACCTTTATTCAACCCTTCACACTCTGTCAAGCTTGCACACATAAGCAATGCATCCAAAACACCCTTTTAGATCACTCTAGACCTCTTTGCTCATCCTCAATATTCAACCCTACAAGTACACTATAAGTACATTGTCATGATATTATAATTATGATCTACAAGTTATACACATAATCCTTAATCTATTCTAATCTTCAATCCATCGACTAGGCACACTCACTCTCCTCTTCTTTCGCATCTAAACTCTAGAAACCATCACCTTTGATTTCACTATTTATAGAGCCTTCATGAATATAATCTTCTTGGTTGGCCATTAGACATGCCTTAACCCTTAAGTATTCTATCACGTTAATACATAGCTCAATACCACCCTCATAGGTCGACCATGGAATCCATGGGTCACCCTTAAGCAACTACACCTTTCAAATAGACCTTAATAGCCCTTATAGGTCTCATGGAGACCTATTCACCCCTTTAACACTTCACTAAGCAAATTAAGAACACAAGACCACTTCCAAATATATAGGTCCACTCCACATGACCCCTAATACACCTTAAAGTGATTACATCCACCACTAAACTCCTCTACATATGTACAATCTCCTCAAACATTAGTCTTGTACACAAGAATACCATGAATGAACAAATAGTCAACTTTTAGGTCTTTTTTCATACTAAATATGGATTTTTCAAACCTATAAAATCCATGCATATGATCCTCATGGAGTCTACAACACTCTCCAATAGTTAATTCACCTTGAAACATCAAAACACCTTCAATACAAACACAAACATCCTTCTCGAGTCACTTGCAGAAGAAGGTTAAACCCATAGTCAACTTTAGAGCTCAATAACTATAATTTTATAGATAGATAAACCTTATAATCAATTTTTATGGATATCCCTTGGAGTCCTTTACAACTTTGATTTTTACTCCATCAACAAATTTGTCTTATATCAAAAGATATAACTCAAATAATCAATATTAGTTTTCCTTTGTTAATTTAAAAATTTAAATTCCAACAATCAAAGTCTAATGCAAAATATTCAAACATGTGTATTTATCTCGTGACTCCTAAAAAATTGATCAAATTCACTTTGTTGATCTCCTCAGGATTCTCATAACCTTGACTTTCAATGCTGACTGTTGATATTTGATCTGGGCTTCTGAGATAGTGACACTTGGCAGACCCATGTGCCTTTTGAGCTTATTGACTTATTGACTCGATTCACACCATCAATCTCTATCTACATGGTTATAATCTCACCATCAATCTTTTATCTGCATGATCAAATGCACATCATTGATCTACTACTAATACATTGTGTTTGTGACACATGTCACCATCATGTTCAATCTCAAGATCCTTTGACTTATTGACCTCATTATCACCATTATATATTCATCTGCATGATTGAATGCTTTCCATTATATATTTTATCTAATTGAGTGAGGTTTTAACTTGTTATCCCTAATGATCACTTGATGTTTATAAATTTGGCTAAGTATGAAAACTAGTGAAATCTACTTGGGAGGCCAACTTTACACCTTGATATCTTTTGCTACACACCACCTCATGACCTAAAACCTAGACCATAAAAACTAGGGACAAAGATAAAAAGACTTATGTGACCAACTCTTTATGACACTATCATATGTGTGAATGTTGCCATCATCAGTCTACTCACTCAACTTGATTTGCCAAGATGACTAGGAGATCCTAGACATTTATATGAATGCTCTGATGAATTCCTTTCACTTATACAAGCACTCCAAGCACTCATAACACCCCATAGGGTCTCTACAACATGACCACACCATCAATAACATCCATCAAGTACCTCACTAAGTCAAACACTGAATAACCATGTAAGAACACTAAAACACATTGAAACACACTTTATCATTTTCATTCTAACACACATGACACCTCATCAACATCTTTGGCCACCTTGGAGACATCATTGACAACTCTCCAACATATACATGTCAACCTCCTCTTAAATTTGGAAAATTTTATCTTGCTTCTTAAAATCATCTACAAGAGATTCAAACTCCATTTGAATCTTCTCCTTGCCTTTAGGCAAATCCTTCTCCTTGTGATCAATATCAATCCCTCTGTATCTCCCTTTAATAAGGTGTAGTACTTACACTACCTCTTATATTTTATTATTATTTTCTCCCATGTCTATAAATACATTATTATTCACATCTTCCTTTATTCCAAGAAAATTATGTATTTACCTTTCCACATGTTTCACAGTCTCATCAGTCTCTCCCAAATTCTTTTGCCCATAATTATCCCTATCAAGATCAATATGTTCAAAATTTTGGATCACCTTACTCTAGTTTAATTTACTTTTAAAATTATTTTTATAAGTGTTCGATGCTCTAGAATGACCATTCCTCAAATTGGAACAATAAGGAACATGATTTAGGGCATTAAGAATTTATAAATAAGGAAGATGTCTACTTGGTGTAATGGAGTTTTCTTTTTCCCCTCTTGACATCTAACACTGAATTCTTCATCGAGTAAATATATATAAAGGAAGACTTAAATGAATTTGATGTCAAAATTAGTTTAAAATGGGGAAATGATAGTAATGCACAACTATAAATTTACCCTCTAATGTAACATACCTCATAACTTATTCCACTACAACATCATAGGGCAATGGAAAATCATCCTACAAGTAACCCCCTTGGTATTCTGTCAGTTGTTCATCTTCAATCATTAATTTTTCCATCTCCTCCTCATAATCGCTATTTGATTTCACATACTTGGTGTCCTCAACCTTTAGGCTAGTCACCTGGGTAATCAATCCTTTAGTGATATCCACTAACACATTATTTATGTCCACCACTTATTCATTCCAGTTCATAAAAATGTTTTGGAAAGGTCCTCATCATAACCATCAATTCTATGAATGAAATTAATTAAATCACATGGATCTCCTAGACCTGCACATTATTTCTATTTTTTTTATCTGATAATTGATATGCCTTATTCAAACCACCTCCCATTCTCAATAATTGACGGTAGACAAGGTTCACAAAGGAGAAGACTGTGCAATTAATTCCAAAAATAGAGGAGAGGACCGGTAATAAGCTTACACCTAGCTCACGAATAGAAACATCATTCCAAAACATGCTCACTAATCCCAAAAATAACACATCATAACCTTCACACATGTTAACATTAGTAAGATTGTTATCATAATTAAATCTCATCCATGCATAATTATTATTTGAACCATCAAAATTCGAAGGTATCAAAAAAAATGAACAAAACCAACAGAGCAAATCCAACCAATGAATCTTAAAAAAACTTGTTTGAGGTCTCTTTAATGATAACATCATTGATATGGATAGAAAGCTCTTCTCCCTTGGATCATATCTTAAAAATAGGAGCAACCACTCCTTTATTAGTAAACATGTCTGCCAACTGATTTCATTCCTTGTAGATATGTTGAAAGTAGACCTCTTAGAGAGTATTTGAAATGCATAAAATCTCTTCTATAATATGATCAATAGTCCAACTAGCATTGTTTACCTTCTTAATATACTTAATGATATTGAGGGAATCACCCTCAAACAATAACTTGTTGCATCCTAGATCCTTAGTCAGTTAAACCCACCGTCGCCCCGCCGCCCCCCCTCCCCCCCCCCGCCCAAAACAACCAAAGCTTTTACTAAATGATTAGTCTAAACAACCATACTTCTTTCATAAGCAACCATCAATTCACCTTTTTCATCTCTCAAGACACCCCCACCCCTTACCAAACCAAGATTACCTTTTGAAATACCATCAAAATTAAGCTTAACCCATCAAGGCAAAGGTACCAACCTTTGACATTCTTTCTAAGCAAAAATTTAGGATCCATATGATTTGTCTTTTCAGGTATAATATTTCAATTTTTTTCCACAAGTTATTATTGTGGTTGAAAAATGTTGTTTCTTACCCATCTAATACTTTGAAAATTTTCTATCATCAAGTTCATTATCTTATTTGCAACTCTTTTATTAGGATTCTTAATTTCTTTAAAAATCCTATTGTTGCACTCTTTCCATATCTCTCGTAGATGATGGGGAAAAGTAAGAGCCCATTATTTTTTAAGCTACTAGTTAGAGAAAGGTGCAAACCATGCTAGCCACGAATCTAGCAGAGAGGAAGAGTGAGACAAAAAAATATGAAACCTTTCAAGAATAGCCCCACACACCTTAAACACAAAAGAAAACTCTATCAAAAGGTGAAACCCAAATTCATAAATTGTTTCACATAGAATGCATCTATTAACCCGAACCATACCTATTTTACATAAGTTATCCTTTGTTAAAATCTTGTTTTGAATACTCAACCATAAAAAAATATTAATTTTAGGAATGAGATCCTTATCCCAAATCCTAAACCAAGGAACCTCCTCATTAACAAGTGGAATCAATTGTTTGTAACTTGATATAACAATATACTGACCATCAGACGGATCCAACCAAACCAATTCATCTTATTTTACCATATTAGTGATATGAATCATTCTAAATAGAATCTTTAAATAAAAAAGAATACATGTTACTTCTTCATCCACATTTTCCATTTGAAGATGTTTCCAACATCTTCTACCATTGTGCACCTGAACATAATCAGTAACAATAATCCCATGGTCATGTTGGATTTGATTAATAAATTGATGCCATGGTTTGAGTTCCTTTAATGGGTGATAAAGGTTCTAGGAGTCCTCCCATAATATAACCTTGAGGTCATTTTAAACTTTCCATTTGTAGCCTTTAAGAATTATCCTTATTTTTAACAAAAAAATCCAAAACATAGAGCCTCTAACAAAATTTTCCTCAGTAAGAAAACAATTGACATTATGTTCTCCAAGTATTTATCCCATAAAATATTTACTCATTGGCTAGATTTCTTGGTAAATCTCCAATAAATCTTGGCCACGAATACTTTATTCACTAAATTCAAATTCCTGAGATCTAAACCATCAAAATGTTTAGGTAGACAAA
Organism: Torreya grandis; assembly: GCA_037957365.1. Lineage (NCBI taxonomy): Eukaryota > Viridiplantae > Streptophyta > Pinopsida > Cupressales > Taxaceae > Torreya > Torreya grandis. The sequence continues at coordinate 328,075 of JARHVA010000176.1, forward strand.
CCCTTTCCCAAGCAACCAAAGGGAATATTTGTTTTTTATTTGTTCCCATCCAAAACAATGTTTCTAAATTTTATTCAATTTCTCTTGAATCAGCTTGGGCATCTTGAAGAGAGATATTAAATAAATTGGTAGGCTTTAGAAGACACTTTTAATCAACAAAATCTTTCTCACTTGAGATAGAATAGCTCCTTTCTAACCTGAAAGTTTTTTCTAAATCTATCTAGGAGTGGATTCCAGAGATTAATTATCATTTGATGATGTAAGGGCATATTAGGAATGCCAAAAACATGAACTTGGATGTGATTTGGAGCCTTGATAGTGAAAGAAATTTGAATTAGAGGATTTCCCACCTTTTTTGTAATTTAAAATTTCAAACTTGAAAATGAGGGATTGAAGGTGTTTTAGTGAGTCTAGGTGAGTGGAAAAGATAGGTACTTGATAAATAAACTTGTAAATGACCTTGATGGTCTTAAAAAGGTCATAAAGATGTGTTAGAGTCATTATGTCTAGTTAAAAATGTAAGTGGCAATCATGTTGAGCCACCACCCTACGTGGGTCTTGTGATAGTTTAGAGTTTCTTGTTTTTAAGAAATAGTTACAAGCATGTTTTAGAGTTTATTTTGAGAGGAAAGGAGTCATATATAGTGTGAAGAATCCGTAGGAAGGATAGATAAGATATGAAAAATAGGGCATACATGACTGTGATGAAAACGTCTGCCAAGAAAGATGCATGAGGACTGTGTAAGTAAATTTTGTGTATTGATATAAAGTTTAAAAGGAATATATATGATTATGGACTTGTTGTGTCCAGAAAAGAGTTGATAATCCCTTCTTGTAAGAAGTTGTTTCTGACTTGAGATTAAGATTGTGCATGATCAAATATGCTACCCTACATTTTATAATATTCTATGTTTGAACATACAGTGATGGAAGGCTATATTAATGCATATATGCTAGTTTGTGTACTTGGTTTGTCAAGGAATACACAAGCTACTAATAACATTGAATTAGCTCTTTATTTTTGGTTAAGATTTGTACAAGGTAGGCAGGCAAAACCCTGCACATATTGGTTATTTAAAAACAAGTTACTTATGAAAACTATTAAAGGAAGACTATGGTTTCAAGTAGGTTCTTGATTGGGTTTGGAGGTTGTGTTACATGTCCTTGAGAGTGGACTCAGTGATGGTGGAGTTAAAGAGACTATGAACTGTTAGGAAGCCACACAAGCATAGACATTTCCCAAGAAGAGACTCTGTTTCCTATAACATAGGGTATAAATTATGGACTACGTGTAAGTTTGATACAAATAAGGAATTGTGCAATGATATTCAAGTGTATGATGCCTAGAGGTGAGTTTTTATCTTGTGTTTGATGTCTCTTGGAACTCTTTGTTGCTTTACATAGTGCATTATTCAATTAGATGAAGTACAGACTTGAAGAAAGTGGCACTATGTACACATTCAAGGATACTATGATATGGTTAATGTGTATAGAGGATTGAACCATGGATGCTAATGATTGAAAAGGTTTCTCTAGGCCTAGGTAGACCTCAAAAACATGATTTGGTGCTTTGAAACCCTTTTAAACCTCAACATGAGAATTTTTAATGGTCTTGGGTTGTCTTAGGCCCTCAAGAACCCTAAACTACAATTTGTGCCCTAACTCCATTTCCAATTGTCAAAAGGACCTAAAATTTTGTGAAAGGCTTGGTCCTAGTGCGAGTTAAAAGATTTTGATGGTTTTAGATGTTCATTGTATGTATCCGTACTATGGTGTAGGACTATATGTCCAAGGATTAGATAGTGGCCTAATAGGCCTAAACATGAAATAAAAGGAGGATTGAAAAGGGTTTAGATGAGGGAGTTGATGCATGAAATTGCATGGGAGGATAAAGTGAAATAGAGGGTACTTGAATTGATGGATTTTTTTTGAAATTTGATTTCATATCATTTCATACATGTCAAAATTCTAATGAAAAAGGCTACAAGAGTGTGTAAGGAAACATGGTAGAGTTGTCTAAGGTTGTCAAAATGCATATGGGCAGGTTGAGGATGATCTAGAAGGACTATTAGATTGTGTGAAGCATACATAAGGTGCCTAAAGACTTGAAACATTGTGAGGAAACATAATCCCATAATTGCATATTGCCTAACAAGGACTGAAGAGAATGAATGGATGTAGAAAGAGATTCATGAATGAGAGTAATAGGCAAGGTTTGTTAGAGAAGTGGATATGAATGATAAAGATATATATTGAGATGGCTTAATAATATGTGTTTTATGTGTTTTGAAATCTTGATAATCAAGGAATTATGATTTTGGTCCATTTGGATGAACAGGTGTAGTATTACCAAGAAAGATTGACAAGATTGCAAACAAGAGAAAGAAGAATTGTAGGCTAGTGATTAAAGCTCTGCATCATTTGACCAACAAACAAAGGAATAACCAAGTACATTGATGATAAAGACTTAATCTAATAACTTAAAACTTGAGAAATCTTATGTTATCTAACCACATGGGTATTCAAAAATAAAAGTAAGCTTTTATCACAATTCACCAGTTGTTTAGAAATCTCTTCATAGCTAGCTAGGATCTTTTTCAACACTTTAGATTCCATAACTAAAGTAATATCAAGATCAATCATGTTATCCAAAAATTGTTGATGAAGTGTGGGATGAACTCCATTTGTAACCCTAAAGCATTTCAAATTCCCCTGCCTCAATGTGACCAACCAATTCCTACTAAGAGAGTTTATCATTAAAATAAATAGAAAATGAGATAAGGGATATCCTTGTCTTAGACCACATTTTATTTTAAAAAAACTAACAAGGCTACCATTGTAAATTATGGAAAACATAATAGAGAAAATACAATTATGAATCAATAATTTGACATGTGTATGAAACCCATTTTTTTCTAGCACCATATCCAAAAATTCTTAGTCCACTTTGTCATAAAGCCTACTCATGTCAAGTTATTAAATCATTCAAACATTTTTAATTTTCTTCATAGAGTGAATGGTTTCATGCACCACTATTATTATTGAACACAACTATCTACTGAGAGGGGGGGTGAATCAATAGATAAGCTAAAAATTAGTTTTTTAATGCAAATATGAATGTATATGCAATACAAAAAATAAATGTTGAGATAATTCACACATATAAGAGCTCATTACACATGATTTTTATGTGGAAACCCAAAGAGGAAGAAAAACCATGGTGAGAAAAGCTTCTAGAATCTACTATTTTAATCCAGTCTCAGAGTTAAAAATGCCTCACTGGCAAACCTCACTGGTTACTTTCAAGAACACCCACTCTAAGGAAGTACCCACTCCCTAACTGATCACCAGATTAGTCTTTTTGATGGTACCAACCAATCAAAATCAAGAAGCTACAACTTCAGCATATAACAAAATCAAACTCTATATCTTTGTTACAAGTATTATCTGTAACTACTCACACTGTGCACCTTATCTCTAAGTGCCTCTCTTCAAATCTGCCTCTACCTTACTCTATGTCTGTATGTATATCTATTTAACACACTTTATCTTACTTTTTGCACTCTCTTCATCTTTTCTATGATGTCTTAGTCTGTGTCTACATCTTTTATTCGATACCCTTCATATTGCACTGATGCTTGCCTTCAGCAATAGTAATAGCAATGCAATAGTGAAAACCCATCACTTACCTTTTTCATGAAGTTAATATATATGACAAAGCTTTTTCTTTAGGGTTAGCCATCACATAGTGTTCACACTCAGACTACTCTTTTTTGGTTCCAATTCTAGATTCTTATTTAATGCAACTTGACATGTACACTTTTTACATCTCGATTCAAGGGAACCCACCACTCTTTTTTTATTTACTATGGTAATCATCTTTTTCAAATATTAAATGCATGTCTTCTAATAATAGATTGATCAATTAGATCGATCAATCTTGGTCTTTGTGTCAACACATCGAGTTAACCATTTATCTAGTCATGTCTTTAAACGAGGATCATTGATCTTGTCTTTGGCGCCATCCATAGTCTATCTTGATCCAACATATCTTTTGTAGCATTAGTTCATCTATTGAAATGCATCCATTGATTTCTTTATCTAAGCTCTCATAAGTCGTTAGATCTCCAAAATAGCATTAATTTTACCTCGCTCTTTCATTAACCATCGATCTCCTTTTTGCATATCGCTATCTCATATATAATTGTCACTTTCACTCCTCTTGGTTATCTTAGATATGCTCGATCTTTAGCTCTCTATTGTGCCATTAACTATAGATCACTTTGTTTCACTAACACCACTTCACTTTGTTGGATTTTTCTTATCAAGCTTCCGCATATCATCCAATTTTAGAAGATGCATAATATTTCTCACGTTTTGATTGTTATTCTTTGGTATGTTGAATTCATCTCATTTTATTTGGCATCTATGTATTGCTTTCACACCATTGATCTCTTCAGACTTGCTCGACCTTTATCTTGCCTTGATCCTTCAACACTTGTGAAAGTGCCCTATGTCCTTCAAAACTATCCTTCAGGGACTTTGAAATGGTCTTTGATCCATTCGAACTTACCCTTCAACACTTTTGAGTCTGCCCTTCAAATCTCCCACAATTAACCTTTGGGACTTGTGTTTGGGGCACATACCCTTTGGAGCATATCCTTTGGAACAATTGTTGTAGAATAATTGTTGTGGGATTTGTGTCAAGGGGACTTAGAAAGAATTCATCAGGGCCTATTTATTTTGGAAACTTTGTTGTAGACATTTTATCTGATAAAGTCTAGACCATTTTCCCAAAAGAATTCCCAAGCTTGCAAAATTGACTGAGGATACCAAACATTTTCAGAAGCATTCTTTCTGAATACATGCAAATTTGTAAAAAATGACTAAGCCCTACTTTACACCTACATAACTTTTGCTTCTCTCATCTGCAAGACATGAAACTTAAACTAGGCACAAACCTGAGTGGCTTGGTGTGATTGTTTCCTCTAGATGCTGCCAAATATACAGATGCTATCACAAACAAACTGTATGCTCAGCCAAATCCAAACAAAATAAAAAAGGCATTTATATGACTATTCATGGAATTCAAAGTACATACAACACCATGAGGTCTCGACAACTTGACCATTCAGCTCAACACCTTTGTCATTAATGCATAATAACACATGTTGCCTTTGACATCAATGATAATCCTTCATATATCAATGACCATGTCCAACAATCTCCCCCTTTGTCATTGATGGCAACACATCATTAGAATGACTTCACTTCTTTATATTCATTTTGATTTCTCCCCCTTTGACATTAATGACAAAGAGTCTCTACCATAATATGTCAATAGGTTGCTTGATTATACATGTAATCTACTTTCTCTGCCTTGATCCTAAGACTTGGTAGGATGGAACATAAAGCAAGGAACTTCCCTTAGGCAATGACAAATTTTCCTCATCTCTACTCAGACACATTCAAATCTAGCTCCCCTAGCTCAATTATTCTACAAATGATCATTTATATAGCATTGGTCTGAAAGACCAATCAATAATATACATATCTATATATAGATAGGCATAATGATCTAGAGCCAACACACCTTGTTCTCCTCTGACATAAAATGGTAATGGGACTGCAATTTTCTCACCAGATTGCCTTCTCTCTTAATCCAAGAGTTAGTGATGTTCCTGCAATGTTCCCCCTGGAATCATGCCCTATCACTAGAATCTAGTGATGTGGTGTGGGAGCCACCACTCCCAACTTCTCTCTTAGATACTCAAATTACTCCTTGGGAAGAGGCTTGTGGAATATATCTGCAATTTGATCCTTTGTTGGCACATACTCCATTGTGACCTCTTGATCTACAACCTTTTCTCTCAAAAAATGATATTTGATGGATATATACTTGGTTCTAGAATGCATCACTGAATTCTTAGGTATGTTTATGGCACTTGAGCTATCACAAAATATAGAAATAGGTACTTGGTATTCTACCTTAATGTCTTTGGGAGTCTACTTCATCCACAAGAATTGGATGCAACATGCTGCTGCTACTACATACTCTACTTCTGATGTAAAAAGCATAACTGACTCTTGTTTTTTGTTCAGCCATGACACAAGTCTATTTTCAAGGAAAAATGCACCATCACTAGTACTTCTCTTATCATCCACACTTCCTACCCAATCAATGTCTGCATATGCAATCAAAGTGAGATATTCACTTATAGGGTTTCACAAGCCATAATCAATTGTGATCTTGATGTATCTGGAGATTCTTTTTACAACATTGACATGTGATTCCTTGAAAGCTACTTGAAATCTTGAAACCATGCATACTACTTGCATGATGTCTGGTCTAGATGCAGTTAGGTACATCAAGTTACCTATCATTGATCTGTACATGGTATTATTTGCATCAGGGGACTTATCTTCTTTGCTCAACTTGCATCTAGTTATCATGGGAGTACTAACTTTTTTGTTGTCTTCTATTCCAAATTTCTTGAACATCTCCTTTGCATACTTAGTCTGAGATATGAATATCCCTTCATCAAATTGTGAAATTTATAGACCAATAAATAAGGAAAGTTCTTCTAGCATAGACATTTCAAATTCACTTTGCATTTATGTAGCAAATTCTTTACACATTTCACAATTGCTACCTCCAAAGATGATATCATCTACATAGACAATAATAATCAACATATGCTCACTTTCTGATCTAAAGTGAAAATTTCTATCTACACATCCTTGTTGAAACCTTGTTGTTGTAGGCATTGATCCAATCTTGAATACCATGCTCTAGGTGCCTATTTCAAACCATACAGTGCCTTTTTCAGTCTGCACACATAATATTCTTCATCTATTAGCTGAAAACCTTCTGGTTGTTCCATGTAGACTTCTTCTAAATTTTCATTCAAAAAGGCTGAATTTACATCCATTTGATATACTTTGAAATTTTTATAAATAGAAAATTCCAAAAACATTCTTATAGCTTCTAGTCTTGCCACTGGAGAAAATGTTTCTTCAAAGTCTATGCCTTCTACTTGTGCATATCCCTTACACATCAACCTTGATTTGTTTCTTATAACAACTCCATATTAATTGAGTTTGTTTTTGGAAACCCATTTTATTCCTATCACATTATTTTTTGAGGGTCTAGGAACTAATTCCCAAGTTTTGTTCTTTTCTATTTGGCTCAGTTCTTCTTCCATAGCTTTTAACCAGTTTTCATCCTTGCTGGCTTCACTAAAGGTCTTAGGCTCAATTTTTGAAAACAGAGCAAAACTTACTTGCTCCTTGTTCATTTTAGCTCTTCTCCTAATCTAAACTCCTTAATTTTTGTTGCCAATTATCTACTCCTTAGGATGTTCCTTTTGAACAAACCTTGGGGGTGCCTTTTCAGATTTTTCTTCCTCCTCTCCACTATCTTCATTTTTTGTTCCTTATAATTCTTCAATTATGATCTCCTCATCAGGTTCAACATGTTTAAATCCTTTTTCGACCTTGAAATTGATGCTCTCAACTATTTTATGCAACCTCTTATTGTAACATACATAAGCATTGCTATGAGTGGAGTACCCAAGAAAAATTCTCTCATCATATCTTGGCTCAAAACTTCCTAGTTTGTCCTCCTTTCTTATAATGTAGCATTTGCTTCTAAACACTCTAAAGTACTTAACAGATGTATGCTTTCCATACCATAGTTCATATGGGGTTTTATCACTCTTCACCCTTAGTTGAACTCTGTTCAAGATGTATACTGTTATTTGGACTATTTCTCTCCAATATCCATCAGATAGTTTGGCCTATTTCAACATTGTTTTAGCCATCTCCTTAATAGTCCTATTCTTTCTCTCAATAACTCCATTTTGATGTGGAGTTCTTGCAGTAGAGTACTGCCTTTTAATCCTATGCTTCTCATAATATTCTATGAACTCATTAGAGGTGAATTCTCCACCTTTATCAGATCTCAAACCTTTGATTTTCCTTCCCATTTCATTTTCAATCATGGCTCTAAAGATCTTAAATATTTCAAAGGATTGAGATTTGTCCTTCAAAAAGGTTACCCATGTCATCCTTGAGTAATCACATACAAACAACATGAATTAATGAGCTCCTTTAGATCCTATTGTCTTAGTAGGGCCACAAAGATCAATATGAACTAATTGTAGAGGCTTTTTAGTTGCATATTATTTTTTTTGAAACTTGACCTTTGTTTGATTTCCTAATTGACATTCTCTACATGTAGTATCTACAAGTTTGGTTATCTTAGACATATGTCTTACACACTTATTCGAACTCACTTTGACTAAATTATCAAAATTGATATGACCCATTCTCCTATGCCACAACCAACTTTCATCAACCTTTCCTATGAGGCAACTATTATCATTTACCTCAACAAGATTGTAGATATTACTCTCATTCCTTCTCCCTTTTGTGATTATTTTGATAGATCTCTTTAACTTACAGCCTTCAACATCAAATATGACCTTATATCCATTATCACACATTTTGCTGACACTCAGTAGATTATACTTTAGTCCTTCAACATAAATAACATCATGTGTAGGAATCTTACCATCTATGTGCAAGGTTCCTTTGCCTTTAATTTTTACTACTGTATTGTCTCCCAAACTGACAGTTACTTCCTTGCACTTTCTCAACTTGGTGAACTTGATCTTTTCACCATTCATATACTTTGAGCACCCACTGTCTATCATCCACAAATTCTATTCTTTGATGTGGAGTGCTGTTTGAGCAATCAAGGATTGATTTTTCACTTTTCACATTTCCTTGGGTCTCTTATATGTCCTTTTCTTTTCTTTGTCAATGACTTGTGAAAATTTGTTATCATTAGGAGACTTGCCTTTCTTTATGTTGTATGTTTTTGACATTACAAAGTTAGTCCTACAATGCCTAGCTATGTGACCAAAATTATTACAATTGTAGCACATTATACTTAAATCTATCAGAGAAGAAAATGAGTTTCTACTTACAAAATTAGTTCTCCTTGTAGGTAAAACTCTACATTCAATATCCCTATAACCAAATTGATTACATCTATAAAAATAACCATAAAAGGATGAAAAATACCTAGTCATAACACTTTTTGGTGTAGTCTATTGAACTCTCATATGCTTTTGTTTCTTCAAGTCTGCCACTTTAGTATATCCTTCTACATCTTTGGTTTTTGTCTTTTTCCTTTCAACTGACTTCTTTTTAGAATTTATTCTCCTCACCTTATCTTTGTTTGGATCATTCTTAGTGTCCTTTCTGACCTTCTCTTTCTTTGTTTCTACTTTTCCTCCTATCTTGAAATTATTATATAGGTTAGTTGATGTACTAGTTGAGGAACCTTTTCCTTTCTCATATCCAAGACTTGATTTTTCATTTGAGGGATTTTGAGAACTTATTAGTTCATTAAGAATGTTTGATCCTTTTTTAAAATTTAGACTTTTATCTAATTGGCCTTTTGCCTTCTCAAGTTCTTTCCTCAAGGCTACTATTTCTACCTCAAGCTTCATGCATTCTTCGGATTTGAACTGTAGTTTTATCTTGACTACTTCTATTCTTTTAGCCTCCTCAAATTGAGTTTTTATAATCACTATCATTTTATTAGATTTATCAAGTTTCTTTTGCCCAAACTTCTTTTGTTTTGAGTTCTCTTTGCTTAGTTTCTCAATCTCTTCTAGAGCACAAACAAGTTCGCATTCTATATCAATTTCACCCTCCTCTTCTTCATCTCAATCTTCATCTTCATCTTATTCTTGATTTATGGAAGTGGATTCTTCTATCATGAATAGGAATTCATTTCCCTTAGCTACAAAAGCATAGTCATGATCATCATTCAAACTATCACTATCATTATCTTTCACTGAGTCACTATCTTCTTTTGTGTATAAACCTTTCTTAATCTTGAAGAAGTTCTTCCTTTTTGCATTATGGGGTTTCACTTTTTTTTTGTTCTCCACTTACTCAAAATTGTCCGTTTTATTATAAAGACATTTGGCCACAAAGTTTCCTACCTTACCATAGTTAAATCATTTGAATGGTAGCTTGCCTTTATATTTTCTTGATCGTCTCTTTAGTTTTTTGAAAAAATTAGCTTCTTCTCCATCAGTCTCCTCAAATTTAGATGTAGACATTTCTTTTTTTACCTACTTTGATACTTTGAATGCAACTTCTCTTTTAAAAGTGTCAGTCTTTCCATGCAACTCATCAATAGTGAGTCTGTCCAAATCTCTTGCTTCTTCTATTGTAAATATTGTTGAATCATATCTTGGTGGCAAAGATCTTAAGATCTTCTTGACTATGGTTGACTCTTCTATTTCTTCACCAATACCTCTGATTGTATTCACTATTTAATCTACCTTGAGGAGGTAGTCGACAATATTTACCTCTTCATTCATCTTAAGACTCTCAAATTGCCCTTTATATGTTTGTAGCTTGGCTTGTTTCACCTTATCATCTCCTTCATAGATGCTCTTTAACTTTTTCCAAATGTCTTTTGCACTTTGATAGTGCATACCTTTGAAAAATTCTAAATTTGATAGTCCACAAAGAATAGCATTCTTTGCTTGGGCATTGTTTTCATATGCCATCTTGGAAGCCTGATCAGTAGGAGGTATAGTAGGAGTTGTGTATCTATTTATCATAGACATCCATACATTTAACCCTAATGAGGATAGATATGCTTCCATTCATATACTCCAAAAAGCATAGTTGGATCCATAAAAGAGAGGTGCTTTGTTTGAGGAGGGTCCTTATTGAATATACATTGTGTTCACTAACCAAGATCTACTTGAATCGATTAAGCTTCTCCTAAAGAACTGGACCTGATACCAATTGTTAAACATAACTTTCTACTGAGAGGGGGGTGAATCAGTAGATAAGCTAAAAACTAGTTCTTTAATGCAAATATGAAAGTATATACAATACAAAAAATAAATGCTGAGGTCATTCACACACACAAGAGCTCATTACACACAATTTTTATATAGAAACCCAAAGGGGAAGAAAAACCATGGTGAAAAAAGTTGCTAGAATTTACTATTCTAATCCAACCTCATAGTTAAAAATGCTTCACTGGCAAACCTCACTGGTTACATTCAAGAGCACCCATTTTAAGGAAGCACCCACTCCCTATCTAAAAACCAACTTACTATTTTTGATGGCACCAACCAATCAGAATTAAAAAGCTACAACTTCAGGACACAATAGAATCAAACTCTATATCTTTGTTATAAGTCTTGTCTATAACTGCTCAAACTATGCACTTTATCTCTAAGTGCCTTTCTTCAAATCTACCTCTATCTTACTTTATGTCTATATGTATATCTATTTGACACACTTTATCTTACTTTCTGCACTCCCTTCATCTTCTCTATGATGTCTTAGTCTGTGTTTGCATATTCTATTCAATACCCTTCATATTGCACTGATGCTTGCCTTTAGAAATAGTAATAGAAAATGCAATAGTGACATCCCCTCACTTACCTTTTTCATGAAGTTAATATATATGACAAATATTTTTCTTTAGGGTTAGCCACCATACAATGTTCACACTCAGACTACTCTTTTCTAGTTTCAATTCTAGATTCTTATTTAATATGACTTGACATGTACTCTTTCTGCATCTTGATTCAAGGGAACCTATCACTCTTTCTTATTTACTATGGTAATCATCTTTACCAAATATTAAATGTGCATGTATTCTAATCATATATTGATCGATTGGATCGATCAATCTTGGTCTCTATGTTAACACATTGAGCTAATGATTTATCTGGTCATATCTTTAAACAAGGATCACTGATCTTGTTTTTGGCACCATCCATAGTCTATCTTGCTCCATCAGATCTTTTGTAGGATTAGTTCGAATATTGAAATACATCTTTCAATTTCTTTATCTAAGCTACCACAAGTTGTTGGATCTCTAAAATAGCATTCATTTTACCTTGCACTTTCATTAACCATCGAGCTGCTTTTTGCATCTCGCTATCTCCTATATAATTGGGTTGCTTTTGTTCCTCTTGACTATCTTAGATATGCTTGATCTTTAGCTCTCTATTGTGTTGTTAACTATAGATCACTTTGCTCCACTAACCCTACTTCACTTCATTGGATTTTTCTTAGCAAACTTCTATGTGTAATCTAATTTCAAAAGATACATGATCTTTATCATGTCTTGATCATTGTTCTTCAATATGTTGACTTTATCTCATTTTCTTTGGCATCTATGTATTGGTTTCGCATTATTGATCTCTTCAGACTTGCTCGACCTTTATCTTGCCTTGATCCTTCAACACTTGTGAAAGTGCCTTATATCCTTCGAAACTATCCTTTGGGGACTTTGAAATGGTCCTTGATCTATCTGAACTTACCCTTTGGAACTTATGAGAGTGCCCTTCAAGTATCCCATAATTAACCTTCAAAAGTTGTGTTTGGGGCACATACGCTATGGAGCAAATCCTTTGGAACAATTGTTGTAATATTTTTGTCAAGAGGACTTAAAAATAATTCATCGGGACTGATTTCGTTTAGAAACTTTGTTGTAGACATTTTGTTTGATAAAGTCCAGACCATTTTCCCAAAAGAATTCCCAAGCTTGCAAAATCAACTGAGGAGACCAAACATTTTTCAAAGCACTCTTTTTTAATGCATGCAAATTTGTAAAAAATGACTAATCCCTACTTTACATCTGCATAACTTTTGCCTCTCTCATCTGCAAGACATGAAGACTAGGCACAAACCAGAGTGGCCTGGTGTGATTGTTTCCTCTAGATGCTGCCAAGTATGTAAATGCTATCACAAAAAAAAATGTGTACTGAGCCATATCCAAAAAAAATACCAAAGGAAGTTATATGATTTTTATGGAATTCAAGGTACACACACAACACCATGAGGTATCAACAACTTGACCATTTAGCTCAACACCTTTGTCATTAATGCATAATAACACATGTTGCCTTTGACATCAATGACAATATTTCATACATCAATGACAATGTCCAACAATTATTCCATCTTGAATCTATCAACCAATTAAAAACTCACCTTGATTTGTAGATATCAACTTATTCATCAAAGGTTAAAGTCTCAAGGATAGATTTTTTGTGAAACTCTTGTAAACAGAATTATAAAGACTAATTGGGCAAAATTCCTTGACCGTCATAGCTCCACTCTTCTTAGGAATAAGATATATAAGGGTATTATAAAATTTTATTATAAATTTTCTAGAATAAAAGAACTCATCGACTACCTTAATTAGATTATTCTTAATGATGTCCTAGAAGTTTTAAAAAACTCAACCGGGAAGCCATCTGATTCAGAGCCTTGTCCTTATTCAAACTAAAGACCGGTACTTCCAAATCTTATACCATAATTTTTTTTATAAAAATTGTGTTATCTAAGGGAGTGATAATAGAAGGTAAAATCAATAAAAACTCCTCCTGCTTAGCCATGTTAATAGCTGAATCAACAAAAAACAAGTTCTTGAAGTAACTTGCAACTTCTTTGTCGATATGAAGAGGATATGAACAAAAGACACCTTCATCTGTTATGATTTTGTAAATTCTATTAAAACTCCTATGTTTAAGTAAAGACATATGGATTTTTTTAAATTATGATCCACATCAATCCAAATGGATCTAGACTTCTACCTCTAGAAATATTCCTCACAAGATATTAAAGTATGATAAACAGACTAGAATTTTATCTTTGAATAAATTTTAAGCTCTAAACCATTCACAGTTGAAGGTTCTTCTAATTTATGAATCTCAACTCTTATCACCTCCTTTTGATGAAAGATGCTGCCAAAGATATATGGATTCCAACTCATGATGCTTTTATGTACATGCTTAAGTTTCTGAGCTAGCTTAAACATAGCCAAATTATGGACATCTATATTCCACCATTATTCTATTCTATCCAAAAGTTCTGGGTGAGAAAACCATATGTGCTCAAATTTAAATGGAGTTTTATCCTTCTTTACTCTATCATCCAAATTAAGCAAAAGAGGATTGTGATTGATCATATTATAGGCATAGAAGAAAGATAAAAGTCTTGATACAATAACCATTTTGTAAAAATAAGAACATGGTCCAATCTAACTTGAATAAGATTCTCTCCCAGTCATCTATTAGACCAAGTAAATGGGTAACCCCTTAGCTTCACATCAAATAATCCATAATTGGAAATAAAATCAGCTAAGTCCTTATCCTCTCCATAAATAATTGATTACCTCCCTTCTTTTCACTTGCACTAAGAGGAGAATTAAATTCCCCTGTTACCTTCCACTTGAAATCCCCAAAAATCACTCTAAAAGCCCCTATCTCCTTCTACAGATTTCTGGTGAATTAGGGGCATACACATTATAGAGAATCCAAGTTAAGTCCTAATTTTTATTACTAAATAAGGCTATCAAATGATGAGGATTTTTGATCAAAATATATTTGTGAAGAGACTTTTCATCCTAAAAATTAGTTATCCCTCTTGAAACACCTGAAGAACTTAAACTGAGCACCTTTGCATCCTTCTTTATCTTATTCTTTATTTTCTCAACCATTTTCTCTTCCATTTTAGTCTCTTGAATGGATACAATTGAAGGTAACACTCTGATCCTCCAAAATGAAAACAATCAAAATTTATTATATTTTAGCCCCTTCAATCCCAACCCTCTCTTTTGAAAATTTCATATCTTTTTATGCTTTTGATTCTCCTTTATTACCAATTTATCACCTGCATCCTTTCCACAATTACAATTTAACATGTTAGGAATAGTGTCCTCTTTATTTTTCCTAAGACATACTTGAGTCTCTTTCTTGGGTACATAGTTATTTCCTTTTTGATAAAGTGCGGACGATATCTTAACATATGACCCAATTTTGTACCTCCTTCACATTAAAGCGCTGAGTTTTCATACTCTATTTTCTATATCCATTCTCCCCTATTAGAATTTAAGATCACAAAAGAGGGAAGCTCTTGATTCATAAAAGCATTTAGACAAAATATAACATAAATAATACGGGATCTAGTTTTAGTGGTTGCATCATAAATAATAAGATATCCAAATGTTTTAAAAACACTAATAAAAAGATCATCCTCCCAAAAATCTAAAGGAAGCCTTGGAAGTCTCATCCAGATCAACATAAGATTTATGTCCTCTTTCTCTGGAATGAAGCCTGACTTCCATTTTTTCAAAAATAGACTAGATTACCCGAAGAACTAGGGACCGCCCTCTAATATTCTATCACAATCTCTCTCATTATTGATTTGAATAAGAAATAAGCCATTGAACATTGTTGATATTTCCACGTGTCTTTTAGGCACCCATTTTCTAACAACCCATTGCATGAAAACATCAATGTTAGTGTTATGACCTAACTTACATACCTATTTAATAGACTATTATATGTTTTTCACCATACTTTTATATTGTTAACTATACTTATAGAACTATTATTTTGATAGTGTTGTACTAGTTATGATATAATCTAATTTAGATCATGTTTATTTGATACTTTTAATAATAGTTATGTTATAACAAGGTGATTTGGTTATCTTGGATACACAATTATTTTTAACTAGTTCTTGTATATTATACTATTCAATTTAATCATATTATTATGCTACTTTATATAATTCATGTGTTGTTGATGCCTATTTATGGCTATAGGTACATATACATGAGCTAGGCTGTTGGTAGATTCTAATGGTTGGGGCAATGATAGGTCAAGGCAATAAGTAGTTAGATGACACCAACATAGGAAAAATGGATATAATGCATAAGCCATTAAACACTAATAGTTCACCAGTTGTGATTGTTTCATCATTTATTATCTTCTTTTGTTATTTTACTATTTTTAGTTTTGATTGTCTTACTTGAAATCATTCTTGAACTTGCCTGCTTGTTTTATTTTACTATTATATTGTTTAGCCTTTTGTTGTTTTATTGCATGGAGGGTTATTATTTTATTATTATTTTTAATTATTTTAAATACTCTCTTGGAGATGTTATTTAAACACTTAATTGTTTAATACCTAAGTGGAGGGACCTAATTAAATGCCTTGTTAAAGATTTGATTTGGTAATTATAACCTATTTAATAAGGGATGTGGATATTTGAACTCCAAAATAAATGTTACCATGACCAAAATCTTGGTCGATGGAATAAATCCAATTACCATTTGAATTAAATCATCTCTAGTCCACTTACCATTTGAATTACTTCATCTAGTAAAGGCAAGGGATAATTATCTTTCACTAACACTCTATTCAAGTTCTTGAAATTGACACAGAGTTTGATTTCTTCAATATTTTTCCTAATTAGTACCAAATTGGCTATCCAATTAGAGTGTCTAATTTGGAAGACAATTTTGGCCTCTAGCAACTTTTGTACTTATATTTGAATTATAGGTTTCATAATTGGTTTCACTAACCTCTATCTTTGCTTAAAAGGCTTATGATCTGGACTTAATGGGATAGTGTGATTAATGACTCTGGGGTCGAATACTTTGAGGTCTTTGTATGTCCAAGCTATCACATCTTTGTATTCTGCCATTAGGTCTTTTAGGTTTTATATCTCAAATTGAGGGAAACTTAGGCCTACATTCACCCACTGAGGGTGTTGGTTAGTGCCCAAATTTTCTTTTGAAAATTTTGATTTAGTTTCTCTTAGTGGTTTCTACTTCTGATCTTAGGGGTCTAGATCAAAATATCACTCTAAGAAGACCATGTCTAGAGGGATGCAATTATACTTTAATTTAAAAACACCATCTTCTCCCAGGTCTTCACCATGCATGGGTTTGATGTCCTTTTCATCTATTATCTGAGATTTGAAAGCTCTAGAATTTTTCATGAATTACACTATTTATTGGTCATCCTCAAACACCTAAATTTTTTCCACATTATCTGAGATGAAGGGGAAAGGAACCAACTCCATTGAAAACTTATGTATCTTTGACTCTTAGAGTGGTGCCAAATTAACAATTAAAGCTGCTAGTGAATTGATTGTTTGGTTCTACTTTCTAGAAATTGATTTGATGTTGAATCCTTCAAAGGACCTAATCAATTCCCAATCTTTGTACTTATACTTTTGATAAGTGAGCTTACACTGATAATTGTTTATGATCTAATTGACCACCACTTCAGAGTCACCAAAGATCTGTAACTACTTAACATTATGCTTGAGTATAAACTATAAGTTGAGGATCAAAGATTCATAATCTACTCTATTTTTGGTGTAGGGGAACTAAAACATGTATGCATCAATGTAATTCTTTCCATTTGTATCTGTCAAGGCCATGCCTACACTATAACCATGTTTTGATCTAGCTCCATCAAAATGAAGAGTCTACAAATAAGAAAGATATTCAAACTCTTGTTCATGCATGTTCTTATCTAGTGGTAAACATGTATACACTTGCATGCAAAGATACAAAGTCTACCTTTTAATTCATGGAATTGCACTCAGTAATCATATTTTTCATCTTTCTTTCATGATCTACTCAAATCCAATTTTCCACTCCCTTATAAGGTAACTGCATGTGTGAAAAGTTGGTGGCCATATACCCATTTAGTGTCTTAGACCAATCATGGCTCAATAACAAATTGTAGGATTTTAGAAAGTTAACAACCAAGATGTTACTAGTCTATTGCACACATGTCTTAGATTCCAAATAAATGCACATGTTTGCTAATTATTTGACACATGGGACTGAATACTTGTCCAATTATAAGACCACTATTTTTGATTTATCAAGGGTCAAGCTTATATTCTGGTATATAGCCGTCAGCATCACATTGGCCAATGTGCTTGAGTCAACCAAATATTTGTGCACATTCTTTCCAAACATTCAAATAGTTAGAATAAATAGTTTTACTTTAGTTTGATCTTTAAATACCAACACATCGACATGCATAGTGTTGGATTTGTCTAATGTAGAGGATCTCCTAGTTATGGATTTAAGAAAAAGTTCTCTTTGTTCAGTGATCTAAGCTAGTTTATGTAGAGTGATATTAGACTTAATATTATTCATGTCTTTTACAATGTTATACCCAACCCTGCTTTGTGGTTCTATGCTCTATAACTACTCATCTATTTTAGGGGAGGTGCGTTGTTATTAGCCCAAGAATCTAGGGGAGTAGTAACATTATTGTTCAAAGGTGTTGAAGTAGTAATTGGTTGTTTTCTCCTCATATTTTAGTTATTCCTATAAATTTTTTAGAATGCATGGATCTCATTTGCATTTTCTATTGGTTCATTTTCATATTCTTCTAGAAATGGGAGATCATACATCTCAAAAACCATTATTGTGTTGGAGTGTTCAGAATCAATAGAGAAATAAGGTTATGTTTGATGTGCAGAGCTTTCTTGCCTATCCATTTTCTTCTGAAAGATCTCAAAGGATGTGAAGAACTTGATGCAGTTGAGTTTATCATGTTGCACAATGTTATGAACCCTACACCAATTAGGAATGGTTGTTTATATAATATTGATCTCTATCATCTTGTTGGATAGGACCTGTTATTCTTACTTATTTATAGATTTATTGGAAGGCTTGTTGTATATCTATAATCCAAAACCTTGATTGGTATTTTGTCCTCCAATGTTACATGTGTATTTTTCCATGTTCAAAAACTCATTGCTAAAATTTTGGACCATCCTCTAAATTGATTCCAATTTGATTTTTGTGGAATTAGAATTGGTAACATGTGTTATAGTGGTATTGATTAATATCAATGATTGATTTAGGCTTTGTTGGTTATGCACATAATTATTCAAGAAGTTAAAATGTTGACTGGGTAGAGCTTGGATTAAGGGCAACTAATTATAAAATAGGTTTTGGTTCTGGGCCACAGTATTCTGATTTGTATTTTGAATTGGACTAAAATCTAGAAAAATAGGAATAAGAGTGATTTGGGAAAAAGATTATATCTAAGTGTTCAATTATTCATCTACATTGATAGTTTTGACATAAGCCAAAGGCAAGGTATCAATACCAACAACTCTATATATAAAGATAACAGTCACATGGTCTAAAGCATTATTTTACATTTCTAGGACCAATCCCTCATTGGGTGTGTAAGTAGTCTCAAGTCTATTATACATATTCTAAAATATAACATTAAAGGTTCAAATTGGCTTATTTGGCTCTCTTTTCATGCTTGCAAAGTGTTGATACACAACACTTGCACTGGTGACCTGGCCAAATTATGCCAAAATAGTGTTTTCAAACTCTTATCAAGAGGTAATGGAACCTTTTAGGAGATTAAGAAACCAGTCTTAGGTTGCATCTTACAATGTGAAGGGAAATATTTTACATGACATGTCTTCGTGGGTTACATTCAAGATTCCCAAGGCAGTTTTGAAGGCCTTAATATGTTCTTCTACAGTTCTTCCTCCTGAGGGAGAAAAGGAAGGCAAATATTTCTTAGTGTTTCTGGGTAGATCATGGATAACTCTTGAAATGTTGATAGTAGAACCAGTTAGCCAAGTTAGGGCCTAAATTGAAGCTTTGATTGAAGGTTATGGATGGACCATTAAGAGTAATGGAAGATGGGGTTATCTACCTAGAGAGAATGATTGAGTTAGGGTTCTCTACTAACTCCTTTATCAAAACTAATTTTTCTATGGATTTCCAAAGGTGGGAATAGTAAGTTAGTGTCTTAGATTGACCTTTTTAGTCTTATGGGTGTTTCAAGTGCAACTCTAGTGATTCTTTTCAAAGAAAATAAAGATGGATATATTTTCCCTCCTTATACACCATATTAAATTTTTAATCTTTGTTAATATGGTTTTTATGCACACCATAATTTTTTTTATGAGGTAGCCTATAAAATTTTAGGATCAGTGAAGAGTATTCACTTCAAGGCATTAGTTACAGGGTATTAGGTTTTGTAAACAACTTGTTGGTGGAATAGCAGTGAGTGAGGTAGATTGTTACCATGGATAAGTTGGATATGGGTGAATCTAAATCTAGTTGAGAGGGGTGGAATGATGATGGTTCTAACTTAAGGTGGTTATGACTTAAAAAGTAACTAAAAAGGGATAGAAAGGTAGGGCAAGAAAGGAGGCTTGTGGACCACAGTAGATGAAACCTTTCAAGATCAAAACTTGAACTAGATGTTGGATAAGAAATCATTGACTAGTATTTACTGTAATCTATTATAGCACACCAGTAATCAGAAACAATTAGAAGTCAAAGGGAACCAAAATAAAAGATACTTAAAAACATGAATTAAAAGGTTTTCATGTTTATTATACTGCAATAACATATCTATAAGGCGGGATTATGATTTATATGCAAAAGGTATTCAGATCAGTGATAACTTAATATGAATGATTGTAAATAAAATATAACTTATACACAACCAAAATATTAATAAATCTAGAATGATATAACTTCTTACACAATCTAGAAGTTGGAGAAGAATCAATATTTGCACATCAAGACTAAAATTGTAGAACTTCTTTAAAATTTCCTATTAATCTTTAACAACCTAATTTTCTCTCCCTTTGGGATTGGGAGGATATAATAATAAATAGCTTGGGATCAATAAGGCCTGATATCTCAAGTGAAATCTAAAAATACAAGTCCTAAAATAACATTGGATGCTAATCTCATGCAAAGCATGCATGTATAACATTGATTGCTCAAAATAGAATTCTTCATCTAAAAATAAAATATATACATGTTAAATAAATTTGGAACTAATAGTTTGATCTTAACTAGACCATACAAATACATGAGTATATTTAGAAAGTGATGATGTGGCATCACTGAAAGATTTTACACTATGCTGATGTAGAAGCTGACGTGGTTGGTACTAGATATGAGCCTGAATTAACTGCTTGAAGTGGGACATAATCTAGCCTAGTTTAAGTATTCACTAATGTGTTTGTTTGGAAGTTGAGTACTCTGAGGTGGGGTTGACGTGACCTTTGATATCATAGTTTATTTCTTAGCTACTTAAAAATAAAGGTAAAGTGCATGACTAGCTTGGAAGTCGATCTTTATGGCCTTAAAATCAAGTAGAGATATTTTGAATAACTGAAGAAGCTTATCCATTAATTTCTTGTGTACACCTAATACAACTCTAACCTTAACATGCAGTGACTCAGTCCCTATAATTTTATCTCTTTTAAAATTGACTAGTTTCATTACCTCATCACTGGTTCTATAAAGAGCCCCCTCGATCTCTACTCTGAAGCTGTTTAATACTACTTGTAGAAGATTCTCAAAAATGGACCTGGGCACCAATTGCCCCTATGGATTGCCTACTTGAATGGATCTTAAGTTAGTCATAATAGAGATAGCTTCCCTCTCTTGGTTTGTAAATTGTTGGACCAGAACCCTATCTCTTGATTCCATTCAAGTACCTATCCCTTTTTATATTAATATAATTTTTTGCCCAAGCAATTTCTGATGGTGTCATTAAATTGAGGTGGGCATAAGCCTTATTTCTTATTTCTTGGATTATAAAATGTAATTTTCCATCTATATCTTTATTTTGTTAAATATTTGAAGATTGTCTCCCCATTTGGGATGGAAGGTGGCCTTCATAGGCCTTATTGAACCGATGGTATCAAATAGCTTCTGATCTATCCACAAGAAATTATCCACTATCTCTTTGGGGGCCTGAATGGTAATCACATTTAACTACCTCTACACTGCTTGATCAAAACTTCTAAACATTTCCTTGCTTACCCCTCTTATTGCATCCAAAAAGTTGTAAGGGTCTTCTTGTTGGAGATACAATCACGGGGGGCGGGGGGTGAATCAGTGTCCTTATAAAATTTTACTTTCACTTCAATGAATCTTTTAAGCATTCATCAAGCAACATCATCATATGAACAATATCAACTAGTCTAGATACATGGTAATTAGAATATACACATATCAAGTATGAACACATCATATATGTGGGAAACCCTCATGGGGAATAAAACCCACTGACCATAGTTTGGACAAATAGTCCTATACAGCAATGAATCAAATTCAATTGAGCACCCACTCAACTTAGAGCACCAACCCCAGTTTATCAAGCACCAACTTGATAGAGTCTTTAGCAAGCTCCAAATTTCAAGGAAGCACCAACTCCCTTAGTGACTCAGCACCAACTTAACCACCTCTTGACCAAACACCCACTTAGCCAAGTAGACTTCTACCTTTCATCTTTGTCCTTATTGAAATCTTCAATAGATGATGGTCCTCTTTCTAATATCTCTTTATCCTTTGATCTTCATACAAAACTCTCTATTTCATCTCTACATATTAGTCACCTTCTCTTATGATCACAAGTCTCATCAATATACTCATATTTCTAACACATCTCTACTCTTCTATGATAGCCTCATAGATTCTACTCTATTTATCTTCTTATTGTCATTTATTTATAGAACTTTACCCTTATTTTTATGTTCAGATCATAAGAATCAATAATATGATTCCATGTTATGGATTTATATCCATCCTGACATCCTCTACTATGCTCGTCTAGCTTGATATTCAACCTCTCTATCTCTCACTTATATTCACACACTCAATTAGGCCTATTAGGCCTTGTTCTTATATGTCACTTGACCTTACACACCTTGGTCAGCCATACACACTTGTACACTTGGATTACCCTTCTAATAGGTCTTAGAACACACTACAAACATTAATCAACTAATAAATTAGGTTAGACACAAGTTAATAGACCAAATTATTATTTTTAGGTGTTATGGAGACCTAATTCAACTAGGCCTTCACTAGAGAACATTACACTTTGTCTTTCTTGGAACACTTCCAAACTCTACACACAGTAGGATCACTTCATATATCACTCAAATAGACTTTATACAACTTCAATTTAGGTCCAAAACACCTTTTAGGTCCTACCACTACTTGAACCTCTTCTCAAAACACTATTCAGAATAGGCCTTCATACACACATAAAGTCTCTCTCAAACCTCACTTAGCCAAATAAACTATTTTGGTTTCAATGTTTCAACCTCTTACACTAACTTCCAAGATTATACAAAGAATGGATAGGACATAAAAGTCATAAAAAACAACATCATGTGCATTATATGCATTAACTCATGGTATAAAGTCTCAAACTCATCTCTACAACTTGCTTACCTAGAACTGCTAGTTTTCTTTGAAGACCAGTCATGGTGATAATGACCTTCAATCACCTTTATGACCATTTCCATAGACTCTGAATGCATTTGGATGATCTTATAAGATCATTAGACCATTTTTATATAGAAGGACAATAAGGTCAAAGAGTAATATTGGTCTTCCAAACTAATGTCAGAGCCTTTGTATCTCACTATCTCATCTAAACCAAATAGGTCAATTTATGAGCAACATTTTCATCATATCCACTGACCTCCAAAACTTATATCCAACATGAACATGTCTAATTTTTTTTTAATAATGTCTCTATGCACTTGGATTCATCCCTATTCCGTGATAACACATCCTTAATTAACTTCTCACTTTTGTATGGGTTTCTCACTATTTGCATCATTAGGCCTATTAACAACTGGTCAACTTGGATGACCAGTTTAGAACACTTAAGGGATACAAACTATCCAAAAACTACCAGGGACATAAAATACAAGTCTCAAAATTTGTCCTCCATCCATTTAGAAACTTTGACTTGGTTAAATTTGACTGATATAATAAACCTTTGAGAAAATAACACTTTCTTTTAGGGTCTACTCACACACTTGACAAACCAATCACACTTAGAGGTGCTTCTCACTTTTGTATGGGTTTCTCACTATTTGCATCATTAGGCCTATTAACAACTGGTCAACTTGGATGACCAATTTAGAACACTTAAGGGATACAAACTATCCAAAAACTACCAGGGACATAAAATACAAGTCTCAAAATTTGTCCTCCATCCATTTAGAAACTTTGACTTGGTTAAATTTGACTGATATAATAAACCTTTGAGAAAATAACACTTTCTTTTAGGGTCTACTCACACACTTGACAAACCAATCACACTTGGAGGTGCTTGGGAGAGTTTAATACAACATCTAATAAATTAACTAGCCATACCAATCCATTCTAAGCACTTTAGAATAAATTCTTTCATAATGAGACATTAATAGGGTTATTTGAGGGTTTAAACCATCTTCCATTGTTAGCAATCATTCATAAAGCTTAGCCTTTCATTATAAAAACTAATGCCTAAAACTTAAGACAAGACCCTTCCCCATGTACCATGAATAGCTTAGGTCCTCATGCATATGATTCGCATGCCAATGAACACTTGAAAAACCTTCTTGGGTAGATAACTCTTCATCCTGTACACTCAATAGGCTTTAAAACACTTTTTCTTGCCTTAACCTTAAAATTTTGATATGAAACTCAATGTAAATGCTTAAAACAAATTGAGTCACCTTTTTCAATGCTCAAATACTCATGTATGCCTTGGAAATTGATCTTGATACTTCATTAGGCCATGCTCTCACATCTTTCTTTCTACACTTGAGTCTTCACACCTTATTAGATCTTGAATTGACCTTCAAACCTATTTTCAAGATATTAATACTTCACTCACATGATCACACAACATATCACATGCTCAAACAATGTCAATCATCCATCATATGTCTTGATAATAGCTCATGATGCCTCATTAGGCTAGGTAGGGTCTAGAAATGGCCTAGTTACAGACTAGATTTGTAGGTCCTACCTCTATAGAATCACCTTGAGATTATCATGAGTGATCCAATACCTCATATACCTGCTCAAGTAACCTCATACAACATCTTATGCCTCTATGCTTCCATTTCACCAAGACACCATGCTCAAACCTCCTCACTAGGACATTATATGCCATAATTAGTGCCATGACTAGAATTCTCAAGCACTTGTCCTTAAAGACCTACCTTAAAACACTTATGAAGGCTTATACAATTAAATTTAAATCCCATACAATGACAAACAACTTATTATATGCCTAAGCTCACTCACTTCACCATGCTACCTGCACGTACCTTCTCACAAGATCTAGACAAGGCTTTACAAGATACCTTGATGCCTTGACCTATTCCTTCTATGTCATGACCTTGACACAACATCAACCAAACATATATAAGACACTTGGACCTATACCTTTCTCTATCATGGTAATCACTACATACTTTCAATGCTCATAAGCTTGCCACAATAGGCTCATAAGCTCATACATCAAATATCACTCACCATGCATCTTCACCAGATGCATTTGGACATCAATGAAAACACACTTTGACATTAATGACATTATATTGACATCAATAATAAAACTATGCCAATAAACTCCCCCTTTGTCATTGATGTCAACACACTACAGTTTGATCAATCTCTTCTCCCTAAACTAGTCTTTCTCCCCCTTTGACATTAATGACAAAGGGTCTTCCATAAAAAACTATATGATCCTTGGACCTAAACTTCAAGAAATCACACAATGAAATGTTAACCAAATACTCACCTTAGGCTCATACCAATTTTTGTAGACAACTTCTGAAATGCTTGAGTTATTCCTCAAGAAATCATGCCTCTTATGTCATCTACATCTGAACTTCATACACAACTCCACCTCAACTTTTGATTGTTATTAATATCCTTAGATATTTGACATCAACCTCAAATTTACCTACATACTGACTTGAAATTGCACATATCTTCCTAGATCCTTTAAATCATAGAGGTAACAAGCTCCCCCTGTATCCACACTTTCTTTTTGAGTCACACAATGAATAACAATCTTTTTCTAACCTCTTTCATGATTGATTTGACCTTCAACCTTTGTTCACATCATAAAGACTCTTGCTATCATCCTATTAGATCCATAAGACATTTTTGATCCATCTACATCATGACAACCCTTCTTATATTAGTTCACCACTCAATAGGTTTGTAAAACACCTAGTTCACTGTCTAGTAGACTTTTATCTTTGCTTGATCACCTTAAACTCACACAATCAAGTAATTTTGAGCATATAAACCTATGATACATGACCCAAAGGTCATATTCAAATGCCTAGAACAATCACACTCAATGCCTATGAGCATAAAACATCTATATAATCAACGCTTGTCCATCATGTCAATTAGGTCTATCTACAATCAAAGATATTGTTCCAAGGGAATAATCTAGTCTTCCATGCTGGAGCAGAGATCACTCATGTCATATCCATATGATATCTCATATGTTCTTGCATCAATATTTCTCCTCCATGTTTCTCAAACCACCATGGCATAGACCTCATCATGACATCTTTCTTGCATCATTCTGTTAACTAGGTCTGTGCTTACATGCTTCATTATGATGGACCTATAACTTGTATTCTTCATGATATGGAAATTAAGACTATATAACATGTGCCTTGGTTCTTTATGAACTTAAGGTTATTTTGATGCACATAAAACACTCAACTCTCTCTCACAACTAGCTCAACATATAGAATCATAAAACACATAAGAAATCATGCTCTTCCTAACTCCATGCTTACATCTATTTAGAAAAAAATGCAACTAATCTCTTGAAAAATAACTTATAGCTACCAATCTCCCCCTTAGACTAAGCATATATCAATCAATACAACAACTTAATAATGAAATATCATATAGAACTATACAACCATGTTCCCCCTTTATCTTCACAACTTGCTCACCATATAAATCAATAGTACACACAAAACATCTCCAACATAGATCAAGCACCTTGGTACCAATACCAAATCTTAACATAGATAAAGCTCAACTACAACTAGATACCAAAAACTTACCTCTTAACATACCAAAAGACCAAACTTCTATCTCAGACTCAACAATCTTCAACATGTCTTCATACCTTCTTGATATAAAACACCTACCAAATCTCAATAAGTGTCCACCATGCTTCCACTTATTGATGAGCATTTATATGGAGCATAATGGAGTCACCCCTTCCATCGGGCACTAGAACAACACAAATTCATGAGATTCCCAGATCTCCATACTCTCACAAGACTGAATATTCTTCAATGTCCTTCTAAGCTTGACTGCCAACTTAGGCTTGACCTTTGACTTGGCCTCCTCATCATCCTTGTGAGATGTCAAAGAATACTCTTGACATTCTTTCAAATATGACTTATGCTCTATCTTTGTCTTTAAGGACTCTACTTCTCTTCTAATCTTGAAGTATTATTTCATAAGGCTCATCCCTTTTGAATAACATCCATTATCTATTTTTATGAATATACCTTCATTGTTATCATGATAAACACTATCATCATAATCCATGCTTGTGATTCTTAGGATCACCTTTATGTTGTTACGCCTGTCTCAAAGGACCTGCTTTGATACCAATTATTAGAGATATAAAAATTGAGAGGTGGGGGGGGGGTGAATTAGTGTCCTTATAAACTTTTACTTTCACTTTAATATATATTTTAAACATTCATCAAGAAACACAATCATATGAGCAATATCAACTAGTCTAGCAACATAGTAATGAGAATATACACATAAAAAGTATGAACACATCATATATGTGGGAAACCCTCATGGGAAATGACATCCACTGACCATATCTTAGACAAATAATCTTATAAAGTAATGAATCAAATTTATTTGAGTACCCACTCAACTTGGAGCACCAACCCCAGTCTATCAAGCACTTGTTGACCACTTTCTATTCTCAGACCATAAAGGGGTCAACCTAATGCCTTGAGTCTAAATCTATATTTAGTCTCATGATGACATCTTGTCCTTGTGAGTTATAAGGGTTATTTATATAGTCTATTGTCTTGTCATGCTATAGCTCTACTTTGTGATCCTTCACTCCTTCTGTTTTACTTGAATCAAGTGTTGTCATGATGATCAAACATGCTTAAAGGGTCCTTGATCACTTTGATGGAGCTCCAACATGTGAAAAATGCCATGGTGAAGATGAATTGAGGAGGCAGTTTGATAGAGGCTCATAAACACATTGGTTTTGCTTAGTCACATGAGGTATGTTCACTTTCAAGCCTTCAAATAACATCAATGGAAGGTGTCTTAAGATTAATTTGAGGTCTTTCATAGGTCATAAAGGTCTTTTATATGATATTGACATGATAATTTAATTGATATACCTTTTTAAGGTCATATATGTGTATAAATTCAATTTTTTTTGTCATAATGAGACCTAATATGGCCTTGATAGACCACTAAGTCACCCTGCATGCCTCTAATAGACCTCATAAGCCTCATCAAGCCATCACTAGAATGTTTCATACCTCATTGAATCCATTACCATCATGGTCAATGCCTAAATTCCCCTAAATGGGTGCCACACATGATAATAGTGACCTTTCAACTCCCTCCATTCATAATATTAGTTTTAAAGTGTCACACGACCCCTATTTTCCCTCCATGACACCTGCTAATCATGTATTTAGGTCTGAAATAATGAGAATTACAAAGAAAATGGTAGGCTATAGAGGTTTCTTAAACAATACAGATCTATACAGTATGGACTAGCTTAGGTGGAATCAAGATTTTGTAGAGGGAGGTCAATAATGTCAAATGGAGAAGAGAGCAATGTTTGTTAGTGCCATGGAATCTCAAAAACATCCCTTCTCTCCAACGAGCTCATTGACAAACCCATCGAGCTCCTCAGGTTTATGCTTGTACCTATGAATGAGAGAAAATGGGGCCCAAGCTCATAACCATAGAAAGTATGCTCAGGTAGCTTCCACCCATGGGAATTTATTTAGTGATTGGTCTCATTAACTTTATGAACATTCCTTAAGAAGTTAAGGAATTTGTATGCCATTCTCATTTGCATAGGCAAAGTTGGACTGAACAGTTTTTAAGGATTCTTGACTTGTCTTCTCAAACAAATAATGGATGTTATTTCCTTAGGTCTTGAAGGATCTTGTCATAGAATTTTCAGCACTTCACTCACATGTGTGGGCTCATATGATTGGTAGACCTTCAAGGCTAGCTCCTGTGTGTGATCTACAAACATGCATGTGCAATGGACAAAGGTTTAATGTCTTCATCAGAAGTTGTGGCTTGGGTTGAAAAGTTTGTATAAGTGTTTCATGTTTCACCATGTCTTATTGCTCAGGTTAGAGGTCTAATGACCTCTTGTCATATCATAAGATCTTATGGAGAAAATATTTATGCATACTTGGAAGCCACTGTATAGTGAGCATTGTGTATGGCTTAGTGATATCTGTAGAGTTTCAAATGTAACTCAAAACATGGAAAAGGGGTGTTAAAGTGATAATATAACATCATCATAGCCTATGAAAAAAAAATCCAACCTCAGTGGTGGCCTCATAGGCCCAAAAACCATCTTTCTTATCTCCAAACCCACATGATCACTTTTAATAAAGTGTAAGGTCTTTTGTAAAGATTAAGGTTTTTCTAAGTTTCCTAAGTTTCACTTTAGGGATGTGTATGCTTCATTTCTACCTCCAAAGTGTCATGTTTGCTTAGGTATATGTGTAAAGGTCTGAAAAGTTTATGTGGATGGTTTTAGAAAGGTTTTTATTCTCCATTTCACACCATTTTCATATCCTTGTCTTTTCACATGGTTTTTACTACCATTCACAATGTGTTACCCGTATTTTCATGTCCTACACTCCATATCTCTCCACTGGCACCCTCATCCATTCATCCACCCCTCACTTCAAGTCTAGATCATGTCAATACACCTCCATACCCCACTTGTAACCATAAAAAGTAATGAAACCACAAGATGTTAGCCCCATATGGTCATATAGTGAACTAAGAAGGTCAATGACCACCTACAACTAACCCTTTTAGGCCTACTGTAGTAGGGTCTCTAAAATGTAGTATGTATACCATCCAAAGGCATGGAGATCAATGTGAACATATGAAGATATGCATATCATGAGATAAGTGGAGATATGAAGGTGTCACTAGGGTTTGAGTAGTTATTGATCAGTCTTCCCTCATACACCATGACACTCAAACCCTACATGCAGTTAGCATGTATGAGTATACACCTATAATATATTAATGCATATGAGGAGCCATACCTTTCTTATGTTAGAATGTAAGCATTCATGCAAAGATGATAAGGGTTCATACTGAATGATAATGCAAACTTGATGGTTGTCACATCTAAGAAGGCAAAGGAACACCTACATAGGCTTGAAGCACACATGCATACTCAAACATAAGCCTTAAGCCTGAGTAGGGGGTGGTATGTAAATAAAGAAAAAATGAAAAATCATCATTTGAGAATGATATAGACCTAAGGAACATGATGGACACCTCCTTGATGACAAACACCTCAAGAAACAATGGAGAAGGCCATACTCAGAACTTTCATTTCTGGTCACATAGTCAACCATTAGTTTACTACTAGTCTAAGCCAAAATGGTGGTTTGAGACCCTTATGGGCATGGCCAAGCCTCCAAATTTAGTAAAAATGGTCACCATGACCAGTTGAAGACAATCATGTATTCACTTAGGATAGACAAATAGTGGGTATACCCACTATTTTATCTCAGACCAAGCCCTGTCTATGATAGTTGTTCTGTGGTTTGAAATGGTGCATCCATGCCATGTAGGGTCTGCAAACAGTTTGGGATCCACAAGACGTTTTGTTTCAATGTAAAATGTTAGATAAGGTCCTTAGACTTTCTCCAAAGGGTTTAACACTCAAAACTACAATCAAGTGCCTTAGAGATATGACATTGCAAATAGTCATACAAACCTATTTATAGACACTTAATACCATATTAAGGTACCTCCAAGATCTTGCAACAAGTTGTATGATCAATGTGAGGTGTATGAATATGTTTAAGACCTATTAAGGAGGTTTAAAGTGAAAAGAGGTGAAAAATTTGATCAAGGTGTGTTCAAACCCTGCTTGAGCCAGTCTTCGTATACATAGTCAATTCGAAGCTCACCTTCAAATGCTCACCCACTCCACCACATACATGCTTAGGGCTAAAGATCCTAGCGAAGTCTAAGTCTCCCTATGGAATAAGGATTCATGAAAAATTTGGTGGTAGTTGGGGGATAATCTTTATGAATGAACCTTAAGAAAATAAGCACTCAAAATTATCTGCAAACAACCCTAATGTCATCTTTTAACATTCATATCTATACACATCTTTTACATGGGAACCCAAGACATTCATGGAAGATGAGGAGGTTGATGCCTTTTGGATTCATGAATTTATTTATGGTTTTTACATTTATACTCTATAAACCATCTTTAAGATGGTGGATGTCTCAAACCCTACATAAATCCTAGAAGTGACCTGAGGGTGGAGTTTGGTATCAAAACCCATCTAGATGAGGTAGTTTGATAATGAAATGAACTTTAAGGTCTCCTAAAGCCATCTAAGAATCAAAATAACTCATTGGTTGGCATGTGTAGGAGTCAAATAGTATGGAATAGAACTGGAAGTGTCAGTTTGAGATTAAGCTCAAGGAGATTAAGAGTATCTATGCCCAAAATGAAGTTAGGAAGGGAGAATGAACCTTGAAACATCTGAACAAGTTCTATAACAGCCCGCAAGGTGACCTCCATGATTGTTTCAACAAGCATATATGCACATGTATTGGAATTCATGGTTGTATGCATCTAAAGAGAGTCAAATGATACAATTAAGCCAATGATGCTACTTCCTGAGGTCTCTGAGGTAATGTTCAGGTTATATATGATGCAAAAGTGGCTCACAACCCCCAGATTTAGGCCAAAATTCATAATTCATGTTTTCAGATAGATCAATCCATAGCTTCCACTATGACTATGTTACCAAAAGGTGGAGTAGAGGCTCATTTGAGTGTTAATAACACTTTAAACCTTCAAATAAGGAATCATTATAATGCTCAAACACATTCTTATCACCTTGAAACTTAGGATAAGTCTCTACAACAGATCATTATACCTACAGACACATAAGGGTTACTCAGTGAGTATGTTTCTCCCACAAAGGGCATCTTCAAATGCTCGTCACAGCTTGGCTGCTATGCATGGGGATTCCAAAACTTTATGGAATGTATTGGTTTGAAATCGACATAATTAGTTCATAGATCCAAGCTTTGATCTCTATGAACCATTCTTAAGACCCCAAAACACTCTTAAACCCCCTTAAACCCTAGTAGTGACTTGATTAGAGAGGTTTAATGAAAAATGAATTCAGATGCTAAGGACTTACTTGTCTAACACTTGGATCATGTTGCCAACTTAGAGGGGCTCATGTCCATGGCACCTGATGGTATGGAAACTATACAGTCACTTCCTAAAAATGCAAGTTTTTAGGGTTTTCAACATAATATGTGTTGCAAGGCCTAACCAAGAGTTAAAAATAATAGGAGAGGTAAAGTCAAGGATTATTATACCTCTCTAATGTCAAAATCATGCATGGATGTGCCTGTAAATAACTCTACCAGCTCATCCCAAAAAATGAGTCTATGAAGTAGTTCAAGTGGCCTAGTCATGCAGGACTAATGTGTTTATATGTGAAGAACACTTTAGAGTTATCAATGTCAATGCATAGGGGTTAGTCTAAGAAGGACCTAAGTCTTCTCAGAATATTTGGGATCCTAGTTCAAATATTTGATCATTCAAATAATGAATATGAGAAGAAAGATGGAGAACAAGCAGAATAGGTCTACTAATCTTGCAAGTAGAAGACTCTAGTGAGCATGGAGAAACATTATGAAATTTATGAGTCACCTTGAGGCATTGATAACTATCATCCAGGTGAGCATATCCTAATTAGAGGCCATTATGATAGGACAGAGGCAGTTTCAAGGATAATTGTGCATGCACATTGAAGGTGAGGCTACCCAATACCTCTAGGAGACTTATCCACACTCCATTTGCATTATGTAACTACCATTAGAGAGAATATTTGGCTATTATAATCATGTTTAAGGCTTGCATGAAGTCAAATTTAGGATTTACAACCTCCATGCCTAATCTCAATGCCAAATTAGACTGATTAAAGTGGTGTCAATGCTCTAGGAAGAGGAATATGCCTGTTGTAACTTCCATAGACCACATTGGACGCATTTATGACCTTTCCCACACCTGGAATCTTCTCTCTTCTCTTTCAAACTTCTATTTAATTAGGCATTGATCTCTTTCTTTGGCATCCCTTGACTAGGTGTAGCAAAGCTTTGCCAAAATTACCTTGTACTCATTTGAATCAATAAGAAAATACTTGCTGATTTTTATTGAATGTTAGTGTGCTTCATGAAAGTTTGATTATCAAAATGCATGCATTATGTTGTCCTCTATAAGTCCTTTCATACACCTAAATTCAGGTTACTAGTCTATTGCAGGTTGTATAAAGTGTTAACAAGTATGAGTGTTCTTGAAGTGTCATAAGTCAATAGTATTTTGTGAAGATATAGGTCTTTGTCCTTCAAGTTACAAAATCCTATCTAAATTCCATATGAAATATTCATGCTTAGAATAACAAAATAAATTTGATCAGTTGAAGTCTCCATCAGGTTCATTAGTGGGTTTCAAAGGATATGACTAAGAGTGGATCTCTAATCAATTGGTACATCACCACTTACAGTAGGGTCTTTCATCAGTTTTCATCTCTTTTCCCTTTTCATTGTAATAAGATCAGGTCTTATAGAGAGTTTAAGTGAAAAATTAGGGGATCTATCTCGATAAAATCTAGAGGTTTGACCTGCATATTAGGCACCCCATAATCTATAGGTCACTCCACTGTTGGTCTAGGTTTGAGATGGATGTGAATAGTCCTTTCCTTAGCAAGGGTGTAACCTAGAATCATAATATAACCAACTTGATAGAGTCTTTAGAAATCACCCACTTTCAAGGAATCACCAACTTAGCCACCTCTTAACCAAATATCCACTCAACCAAGTAAACTTTTGCCTTCCATCTTTGTCCTTATAACAATCTTCAACAGATGATGGTACTCTTTATGATCTCTCCTTGTCCTTTGATATTCATATACAACTCTCTATTTCATCTTTTCATAGTAGTCACCTTCTCTTATGATCATAAGTCTCATCAATATACTCAAATTTCTAACACATCTCTACTCTTATATGATAACCTCATAGATTCTGCTCTACTTCTCTTCTTATTGTCTTTCATTTGCAGACCTCTACCCTTATTTTTATGTTTAGCTCATAGGAATCGATCACATGATTCCATGGTATGGATTTATATCCATCCTAACATCCTCTACTCTACTCTTCTATCTTGATATTCAGATTCTCTATCTCTCACTTATATTCACACACTCAATTACGCCTATTAGGCCTTGTTCTAATACAAGTCACTTTCTATTACACACCTTGGTTGTCTATACACACTTTCACACTTGGATTACCCTTAAAATAGGTCTTAGAACATGTTAAAACATGAATCAACAAATATATTAGGTTGGCCACAACTTAATAGACCAAATTCTTTTTTTAGGCCTTAAGGAGACCTAATTCAATTAGGCATTCATTAGAGCACATTACACTTTATATTTATTTAAACAATTACAAACTCCTCAAACATTAGGATCACTTCATATATCAATCAAATATACCTTATCCAACTTCACTTTAAGTACAACCATCAATTGAACCTCTTCTCAAGACACTGTTCACAATAGGTCTTCATACACACAAATTTTTGATCTTGAACACATGAATCATAAACACAATTTTGATAAGAAACTATGTCAATAAATAACATATTCATAAACCTCATGACATTAGGGTCATCACAAAATTCATTAGGTACTTCAACTCAAGGGATATAGGCTCAAACATTTCTCTGCAAAATGCTCACTCTAAACTGCCAACTAGCCTCACAACACAGTCATGAGAATTTGAACTTTTGACACCTGAAAGAACACACTTAAGGACTTATAATCCATGAACATGCTCCTAAAACATCCTTAGAATAATATCTAACAAAAATAGTATAAGCTCTAATGGTAATTATTTGTCTTGCAAACTAATTTGTTGACCTTCTGTCTCTCAGACCTCACTCATCCAGATAAGCCATTTTGGACTCAATATTTCAACCTCTTACTTTAAATTCCAAGATTTTTAAAAGCATGGATAGTATATACAATTAAAAAATAACATCATGTGTATTATCTACATTAACTCATGGCTATAGTCTCAAACTCATCTCTGTAACTTGCTTACCCAGAATTATCAGTTCACTTTGAAGACCAGTCATGGTGATACTTGTTGGTTGAATATTTTGTCGATCAACGTACTGATAAAAAAAATAGGTCTGATCAGCCAAAGTAGGAAGATTAGTCATCTAAATGTGTAGTTTTACCACATCAAAAGGGGACTGATCTCTCCTCTCATCAAGGGGAGGTTCCCTATAGGTAGGCTATATATATTAACAGAAAATAATACTCAAGGGTAGGACAAACCATCCATCTCTCTTTCTTCAGAGATGATGTGTACGGATAAAAGGAGAAATCTCAAGGGAAATGATAGATAACACTCCTCTTATTTCAAAAGTACTATTTAGCCAACCACAAGAGTACTCCTGGTAGTAACAGCAAAATGTAGCAAAGGATGTAATAACCAACAAATCGAGATGCAGCACAAAGTCTTCACTTGAATTGCTCAAGAGTAAGATACAAAGGACAATGAGGGCACAAAGTCATCCCAAGGTCCTTTACACAGAAATGAAAATAAAACACACTAAAAGCAATTATGGGGGCACAAAGTCTCTCCACACTTGACTCTTCAGGACACCTTCCTGACTACTGTCACTAATTCTGCTTGTTGAATTAAAGGAATAGAAGATATATTAAGGAAAAAGACATAAAAATATTTTCCTCAAAAACAAAGATATCACAACACAAAGTCTAAAAAACCACTTGCTTTCTTATTCAAATAACAAAATATGATAAACAAACTAAGCTCAAAGTCGAAGAAGTGTCTTTCAATTTGGGCAGAGTTTCGTTCTGATTGTCAAAAAGAAATTTTTTTACACTAACAAGAGAGTCCCTTATATAGCCACTTCAAGAAGGACTCGAGAATAGTAACACATCATGTTGCATTGAATTCTGTTAAAAAGACATGTTGGAATTTAGGGACATTTACCCATTTGCTTTTCTCAATGCAGAGAAATGGGTCACGTTATTGAATGTTTACATCTTTCAATGTCTACCTAGTGATCTGCTTCTTAGAATCATATCCGATGACCAAATATTTTTGGTCCTTCTTCATCATTCCTCTTTTTTTGGTTATTTGAATCAGGTCCTAGATTCAATTTGATGCTCTATTCCTTAGTCACTTTCTGCTGGTCTTTAGCAATTGATGCATGGCATATTCCACTGCTAAACAGGTGAAAACATGTGGTAACTTCCACGAGACTCTAAGAAATGTTTATTGATAGAGGCTTTGAAACCTATTAGAAATTTAGAATCATGGATGCAAACACGTGTCACTCTCCACAAAGTTACAACAGAAAAGGTGGCAACTTCTGCTTGCCTCTTGAGAATCTTGCAAAGGATGACACATGGTAGCTTCCGCTAAGCTTTTAGCTGCCTTTGAAAAGTCTTTGGGACTTATATTAGTTTCTCACGGAGGATGACACGTGGTAGCTTCCACTACATTTGATGAGAGACATGTGGTAGATTCTACTGCTTTGATACTGTGTCTTAATGGATGACACGTGGCAACATCCGCTGTGACTTTGACAAAGGACACGTGGCAGCATCTGTTGAACTTGTAGAAGCTTTGGACGCCTTTTGAATGTCTTAAAAAAAATTGACACGTGGTGGCTTTCGTCACATTTTAGAAACACTATAGAACTATGAAAAACTCATTTGGATTCATGCAAATGATGCCACTTGGCGTGTTCCGCTTAAATTACAAAGGACATGTGGTGGCTTCTGCGGCTCTTAGAAACAAAGTGAAATGAGGCTCTAAAGATGACACTTGGCAACATCTGTGGGATTTTGTCAGGGTTTTGTCTCGATCTATTTGTTTGCCTTGGTCACTTTTTGCCATGGGAATTCTTTTTGCAAGGGCACTTGTGTATTTGACTCTTGAACTGACCGATTGAACTAACTTTGATTCAATGGTTCATTCCCTTATTTCGACTAAGTCCTTTTGATCTTCGTTGAACCAAATGTGTTGAACCTATTGAACCTTGAACTCGTTGAACCTTTGAACTTTTTGAACCCATTGAAGCAAAATGGTTTAAGGTTCAATGGTTTAATGGTTCAATGGTTGGATCCTTGCCGACAGACATTTTTGATTGAACCAAGGCACTGAACCAATCTCGAAAATGACTAAGTGTTGGAAATTGATTCTTTTGATTGAACCTCCCCATAGAAGCCTGTGAACCTATTGAACCATTAGTACTTTGACTAAAAAAGCTTGAATAATTCTCAATTTTGAAAGCTTAGAACAATTTTTTGAAATGAGAAGAGATATTTTGGTCTTTGCAAGACCAAAATAGCTTATATGTTGTCCTAAAAATGAGTGACATTTTTTGGGTACAACAACTAGCTCCAGTTAGGAAACTTCTATCAATTGTAAAAAGAATTGAAGGGAGTAGAATCCAGAATCTCTAGTGTCTTCAAGTATGCCATTGGGTTACGGAGTCATGCTACCCAGAAATGAAAGGCATCAAAAATAAAAACAAATAAAACAAAATAGAATTAAAAATTGTACAAATATACATATATATATAGATGCAATGAATTGATACTTCAAGAGTTGAAGTGTTTCAAATGTTGCCCATTGTGAGGCAGAAAAAAGAGTGTGCCATCTTGATATTTTAGCAAAAAGCTATTTTCACCAATGTGCTGATGAATTATAAATGGGCCACTCCAAAGGGAGTCAAGCTTTCCATGCATCCCCTTTGGTTCTCTCCTTTTGTCCCATAGCAAGACTTGATCCCCAATCTAGAAATCATAATTTCTAGCCTTTTAGTCAAAGAGTTTCTTTACCAGACTTTGATGAGCAACAATTTTGTCCATCACCATGGTTCTGTATTCCTCTAGCTCAGTCAGGCACATAATTTTTTTATCAAGAGAACTTTCATATGCCTGATCTTCAATTGCCTTTGCCAATTTCAAGGCTGGCAATTCTAAGGTGATTGGTATCTCAGCATTGATACCATAAAGAAGTTGAAAAAGAGACATACTAATTGCCCTTTTTGGTGTGATTCTGTCTGCCCATAGAGCATCAACCAATGCTTTGTGCCATGTCCTTTGATTGTCATCTGCTAACTTCTTGATCATAGTTACCAGGTTCTTATTGTTGGATTCAATTTGTCCATTCCCTTGTGGAAAATAATCAAAAGAGTGAGAAAGTATAATGCCATAATGGAAATAGAATTGTGTAATCTCTTGAGAGGTGAAACAAGCTACATTATCAGTAACAATTTTGATTGGAACTCCAAACCTGGAAATGATATTCTCTTTGAGGAAGTTGCATACAACTTCTGAAGTAGCATGCTTAGTTGGGGTTGCTTCTACCCACTTGGTAAAATAGTCAATTGCTGTAAGGACATAATCATGTCCAACACTTGAAGATGGGTTTATTGTCCCAATAAAATCAATCCCCCATTGCTGGAAAGGTTCTTCTATGATCACTAGCTTGAGAGGCATAACAGCTAACTTGGGTCTTCTAACAAATTACTAAAAAAGTTCACATTTCCTCACCCACTTATGTGCATCTTGGAAAAGAGTTGGCCAGTAATACCTGGCTCATAGAATCTTGTGAGCAGTCACAAGAGCATAAAAATGTCTTCCACAGGCCAGATTGTGAAAAGATTTCAAAAGCTGGCTTTGTTGCTCTTTGTCTACACAGCGAAGGAATACTCCATCTATGCTTCTCTTGTACAAGCCATTGTCCTAAATGACAAAATTGACAGCTTTCAACTTGATAATCCTCCTTTATTTGTAAGAAAAATGAGTAGGACATTCACCATAAGTAAGGAAATGAGCGATACCTGAATACCACTCATTGGTAGTGGAGATAAAAAAGACTGTTGGTGTCTCTTCCACTTTAGTTTCTTCACGCTGTGTGCCTTCTAGCTTATTGTCAGCAATTAATTGGCATAGGCTTTTACCCCTGACTAAGTTTGTCAGCTTGATATCTAGATCAAACTCTTAGATATTTGCAATCTAATTACCTCTTTTCGTGCCAAACTCTTGCTGTGTTAATATAGACTTGACTGTAGTGTCAGGAACTAAGGTAGTAGTGTGTGAATTCAAAATATAGAAATAGAAATTTTTGACTGCTTTCACCAACACATAAGCATGCTTCTCTACATTTGAATACTTCATCTAATGGGTTTTGAGAGAGCAACTCATGAAAGAGATAGGAGATTCCATACCTTCTTTGTCTTATTGAACAAGAATTGTTGAAAGAGTGTGTTCAGATGCATAGCTGTATATGATGAAATCTTTGTTGTAATCTGGATAAACCAAGGTAGGGGCATGAGCAATAGAGGTTTTGATATCTTAAAATGCTGATTTACCTTCTTTAGTCCATCTGAAGTTGGTCTTCCCTTTCATCATGTTCACAATGTGTCTAGTTTTCTCAGCAAATTTAGAGATGAATCTCTATAAGAAATTCACATTTTCAAAGAAAAAATGAACAACATTCTTACTTGTAGGCAAATTAAGTTCTTAAATAGACTTGACTCTATCTGAGTCAATCTTTATGCCTTCTTTGGACACAATGTGTCCAAGGAGTTTCCCTTCTGTTACTCCAAAAATAGACTTTTTAGGATTTAAGGAAATACCCTTCTAGTGACAACACTCTAACACTTGTTGTAATTGGCGTACATGATCAGATCGATGCTTTGAAAAGATAGTCAAGTCATCAAGGTATACCACTATAAATTTACCAATCTCATTTTTGAAAGCCAGATCCATTGCTCTTTGAAAAGTAGCACCAACATTTATTAAACCAAAAGTCATTCTTCTATATGCAAATGTACCTCAAGGTGTGGTGAATGTAGTCTTGTGTTAGTCTGATTTACCAACTTCAACTTGATTATATTTTGAGAAGCCATCCAACATTGATAACATCTCTGAACCTATCACTGTTTGAAGCACTTGATCCATAATTGGCAAAGAATAATTATTCTTCAAAGATGCTTGATTCAGATTTTTGAAATCTACACAAATGTGAATTTTGCCATTCTTCTTCCTTATAGGCACTATGTTTTCAATCCATGTAGAATGATGGATTGGAAAGATGATTCGAGCATTTAACATTTTTTGTATCTCAGATAGAATAGTACCTGATATTTTTAGATTATACTGTCTGAATTTTTGCTTGTATGGCATTGAGTCAGCCTTGAGAGAAATGTCATGGCAGATTTCATCAGGTCTGAGAGACTTCAGGTCTTCATAAGAATATGCTAAGACATCTATGTATTGACGGAGTAAAGAGGTGAACTTGAATCTTTCTTCAGGGGTGTAGCACTTACTAATATTAACCATCTTGGGATTTTCTTTAGTGGTCAGATTCACTTGATCGAATCCTTGAAAGAAATTTGAATCTGTTTGCTATTGTTTGATGAATCTATCATGCTTATCAAACAACTTTTCAAGAGAAACCAGGCTTTTGGATTTTTTTTTTCCTTTTAGCTGTAATAATTTTTCATTTATATCTAAAATGGATTCAGAGACAGATTCATTCTTTTGAGATTCACTGCCTTCAAAACATAGTTGTTCAAAATTATCTTTTTGTTCTAGGAAGGCAATGATTTGATGATCATCATTGAATACTTGCCAATGATCAGCAGTGTTAGGAACACTTAGTCTATAGACCAGCTCAATAGTATACCTGTCTTCTTTGAAATCTGAATGAGGAACTAAGAGAGTTCCTGAAACAAGTGCATCAGCTCTGTCATTAGACTCTCTAGGAATAGCAGAAATGTTGAAAGCATCAAAGCTTTCAATTTGGTCCTAAACCAAGTTATGGTAGTGGCGTAATCTTTCATTCTTAGTTTGGTAACGATTTCTTACTTGACAAACCACTAATTTAGCATCCCCTTTGGCATGAAGAAACTTGATGCCTTTGTATTGAGCAGCCTTCATGCCAAGCAATAGAGATTCGTATTCAGCTGTATTGTTAGTGTTTCTAAACTTTAGTTTGTAAGATGAAGGAAACATATCTCCTTGAGGAGATATCAAAATAATCCCAGCTCCTAAATCGATAGAGGAACATCTACCATCAAATTCCAAAGTCTATATCTCATCTGATACTAATTTTTTTACTGCTCTTATTGAACTAATTTTTGAGTTGACACTTTCAAGAATTATATCAGGTGTTTCATGTACTTCATTTGTAGATAAAAATTAGTTACCCATACCTGTGAATTCAAAAAAAATTGAGCTTCAGGGGCTGATGTCTAGGTGACCACATTTTTTTGCTCCTTTTCAGGGAGCAACCTCTTCATTACGCCTTGGATAGGGATCCTTGTCTCAGACAGATCCATGCTTAGTTCTCCTCCCACATCCTTGCAAAAATTTCATCCAAGCAAAATGCCATAGAATGCTGGGACGTTAGCCACCAAGATAGTCATCTTGATTCTCTTGTCTGGAAAGGCTACAAATGCAAATTGGGCATCTTTGATTTGCCCCAATAATGGTACTTGCTTGTTCTCCATGGAGAAACATCTCTCAAATGTCTTGGTTAGTGTGAGACCAAGAGACTTAACTACTTTAGCAGGCATGATATTATCAGATGCACCTGAGTCTATAATACAATTACTCAACTTGTGGCCATTAATTAACAGGGAAACATAGAAAAGTTCTATTTTTCCAAGAGCAACTGGGAGAGTAATGACTAGATTATTTGGAATAGGCATGTTCTTTGGAGAATCAAGAGTAACTTTTTTAGCTTTTTGTCTTACAGGGATGGTTTGGTTCTTGACATATTGGACCAACTTATTCAATTGATCAGGATTAGACTACAAATATTTAAACTCAGACATTTATATTTTTGTCTTTTTGACATGATCAATTATGTCAAATGACTAAATTGAGATAGGTATAAAGGAAGGTATTTCAACCTTTTGAGTTTTAGGAGGGATGGGAGGAGGGCTGGTTTGCAAAATGGGAGTAGAAGGTGAAGGTGAAATTGATGTATTTGCCTTTTAGGTGAACACTGAATCCTTTAACTGAAAAGACAGAGTGGTTCCATGCTTAGCAATCGTGACTACTAACTGCAGTTGCTCTTCTATCTTCCCTTTATTAGCTTGCTAGACTGATTGGTTCTTGGACCTGGTAAACACTGCATATGATCCATCAAAAGCTTCTCTTTTGCTTTTGGGTTCATTCTGATAGTTCAAGAAACCAATGTGGGAGTCACCAACTGATTTTTCTTGATTGTCTTCAAGGAGATCAACATCATTTTCTTGATTCAATTCAAGCTAAAAAGAGAACTCTGATTTTGCTTCAAGATATCTCATTGCTGAATTGGTTGGAGGAGCTTCTAGAGCAAGTTTCTCTTGTGGGGGAGGAAGGCGATTCTATTGCCCTTGATTCTTGGCAGCATTGCCCTGATATGACTGATTTGGGAATGTCTTTCTGTATGAAGGAGAAGAAGACATTCCTTGAGCCATTTGCTTTTTGAGAGCAAGCAACTCATTTGCCAATTTATGCACCATTGGATTTGTGGTGCCTGTAGATGCATATTCAGAAGATGATGAAGCTCTATTTCTATTTGGATCTCTTCTTATCTTCCCTGCTAAGATGAGATCATCTTCTACTTCAGTGGCCAAAAGTTGAGCTGTAACAAGATCTATTTGACCAACACGTCTCAAAAGAAAACTTACTTCAGGTAGCTGAGAATTAATAAAAAAGCATTTAAAATTCTCAGCTGTAGGTCAAACAATTATAGGGATTCTATTTCTTAGTTTGTCAAATTTGGCTATGAAGTCTCTCATAGGCTCATGAGGCTCTTTCTTCATCTATGTAAGTTGAGCCAAAAGTGTATGTGCATCTTCTGAAGATTTGAATATGGCTTCAAACTTAGCTTTGAGAGTATTCCAATCAATTACTGATCGAGTCTGTAGATGATAAAACCAATTTGTAGCAACACCTTGTAATATTTCTACAAATAGCCTGACTGCTACATCTTCAAATTCTACACTAATTATGCCACAAGCTATGCTAAATGTTGCAATGTGTTCATCAGAATGAACTTTTCTATCACCATAGAATTTGGAAAAATTCTTCCTTGAACTACATGGAAGTTCATGTAGAGGTGGCGTAAGATTGAGAGGACCAAAAGTATTACCTCAGGGGCCATGAATTGCCATTGTATGACTATGAAAAGGAGGGATAACAAATCTCAGAGGGGTAATTATTGGCAAAGCTTTATCAACAGTAGAAGTAGATACTTCATCTGGCAATGGAGATCTGACTTTAGTAGGAGGAAAAATCTTGGTTCGTTGGAGACGAGATG
The DNA here is from genome assembly GCA_037957365.1 of Torreya grandis. Taxonomy (NCBI): domain Eukaryota; kingdom Viridiplantae; phylum Streptophyta; class Pinopsida; order Cupressales; family Taxaceae; genus Torreya; species Torreya grandis. The sequence continues at coordinate 371,490 of JARHVA010000176.1, forward strand.
GTGAAGGAAACAGATCAAAATCACTTTGCCGTACCAACTCAAATACAGGGTCAACAATACCTTTATTCCTTTGGCTTCGTGTATAATTTGAATCTGTTAGATTATGAAACAAAAATAGAAAAGAATTGACCTTGCTTCAGTTAAAGCTTGGGGCTTTAAACTGTGCATTCTTTCCTGGTTAGTGTGGAGGTGAATGGATAGATTATAAATGGATAATAGATTTTATATCCCTAGTGGAGTCACCAAAAACTATTGCACAAGGTTGGGAGGAAAATTTAACAATGGAAAAACACTTGAGCAGTTCACTCTTCCATAGTGGAGTACAATGGATAGGTTATAACAATAATGGATAAGACAAGTAACGGAGTCACCAAAATCTATAATGGATAAGGGTTATAATGATAATGAGTAAGACACAGGTGATGTTTCAATCTAAAACTTGAGGTTCTAAATTGCATAGAATCAGCGTAATCCCCAGTGGAGTCACCAAAAATTATTGGTTGAATATTTTTTCGATCATCATATTGATAAACAAAATAGGTCTGATCAACCAAAGTAGGAAGATTAGTCATCCAAATGTGTAGTTTTACCACATCAAAAGGGGACTGATCTCTCCTCTCATCAAGGGGAGGTTCCTTATAGGTAGGCTATATATATAAATAGAAAATAATACTCAAGGGTAGGACAAACCATCCATCTCTCTTTCTTTAGAGATGATGTGTGCAAATCAAAGGAGAAATCTCAAGGGAAATGATAGACAACAGTCCTCTTCTATCAGAAGTACTATTTAGCCAACCACAAGAGTACCCCTGGTAGTAACAATAAAATGTAGCAAAGGATGTAATAACCAACAAATCAAGATGCAACACAAGTTTTCACCTAAATTTCTCAAGAGTAAGATATGAAGGACAATGAGGGCACAAATTCATCCTAAAGTCCTTTACACAGAAATGAAAAGAAAACACACTAAAGGCAATTATGGGGGCACAAAGTCTCTCCACACTTGACTCTTCAGGACACCTTCCTGACTACTATCACTAATTCTGCTTGTTGAATTAAAGGAACAAAAGATATATTAAGGAAAAAGACATAAGAACGGTTTCCTCAACAACAAAGATATCATAGCACAAAGTCTAAAAAACCACTTGCTTTCTTATTCCAATAACAAAATATGACAAACAAACTAAGCTCAATGTCTCAGAAGTGTCTTTCAATTTGGGTAGAGTTTCGTTCTGATTGTCAAAAAGAGATTTTTTTTACACTAACAAGAAAGTCCCTTATATAGCCACTTCAAGAAGGACTCAGGAATAGTAACACATCATGTTGCATTGAATTCTGTTAAGAAGACATGCTGGAATTTAGGGGCATTTACCCATTTTCTTTTCTCAATGCAGAGAAATGGGTCACGCTACTGAATGTTTGCATCTTTCAATGTCTACCTAGTGATCTGCTTCTTATAATCATATCCAATGCACAAATTTTTTTAGTCCTTCATCATTCCTCTTTTTTTGGTTATTTGAATCGGGTCCTAGATTCAATTTGATGCTATGTTCCTTAGTCACTTTCTGTTGGTCTTTAGCAATTGACGCATGGCACATTCTGCTGCTAAATAGGTGAAAACATGTGGCAACTTCTGTGGGACTCTGAGAAACATTTATTGATAGAGGCTTTGAAACCTATTAGAAATTTAGAATCATAGATGCAAACACGTGTTGCTCTTTGCGGAGTTACAATGAAAAAGGTGGCAGCTTTCGCTTGCCTCTTGAGAATCCTGCAGAGGATGACACGTGGCAGCTTCCACTGAGCTTTTAGCTACCATTGAAAAGTCTTCAGGACTTATATTAGTTTCTCACAAAGGATGACATGTGGTAGCTTCTGCTGCATTTGATGAGAGACACGTGGCAAGTTCCACTGCTTTGATACTGTGTCTTAATGGATGACACATGGCAACATCTGCTGTGACTTTGACGAAGGACACGTGGTGGCATTTGTTGAAGTTGTAGAAGCTTTGGACACTTTTTGAATGTCTTGGAAAAAATTGACACATGGTGGCTTCCATCGCATTTTAGAAACACTGTAGAACTATGCAGAACTCATTTGGATTCATGCGGACAATGCCACTTGTCGTGTTCCACTTAAATTACAAAGGACACATGGCAGCTTCTGTGGAACTTAGAAACAAAGTGAAATGAGGCTCTGAAGATGACACTTGGCAGCATCTATGAGATTTTGTCAAGATTTTGTCTCGATCTATTTGTTTGCCTTGGTCACTTTTTGCCATGAGAATTCCCTTTGCAAGGGCACTTGTGTCTTTGACTCTTGAACCGATCGATTGAACTAACTTTTGTTCAATGGTTCATTCCCTTGTTTCAGCTGAATCCCGTTGAACCTTTGAACTTGTTGAACCTGTTGAACCAAAATTGTTCAAGTTTCAATGGTTTAATGGTTCAATGGTTGGATCCTTGCTTGGATGCTTGCCGATGGACATTTTTGATTGAACCAAGGCGCTGAACCAATCTTGAAAGTGACTAAGTGTTAGAAACTAATTCTTTTGATTGAACCTCCCTGTATAAGCCTTTGAACTTGTTGAACCATTAGTCCTTTGACTGAAAAATCTTGAATAATTCCCAATTTTGAAAGCTTAGAACAATTTTTTGAAATGAGAAGAGATATTTTGGTCTTTGCAAGACCAAAATAGCTTATATGTTGTCCTAAAAATGAGTGACATTTTTCAGATACAACAATACTGACCTTCAATAACATGTATGACCATTTACAGAGACTCTTTATGCATGTATATGATCTTATGATATCATTTTTATATATAAGGATAATATCGTTAAATATCAATATTGGTATTGTAGACCAATCTTAGAGCCTTTGTATCTCACTTTCTCATCTGAACCAGACATGTCAACTTATGAGCAACATTTTCATCATATCTACTAACCTCTAAAACTTATATCTAAAATGAACATGTCTTACAAGTCTTGAACAATGTCTTTATTCACTTGGATTCATCTCTATTCCATAATAACACATCCATAATCAACGTCTCACTTCTACTTGGGTTTCTCACTATTTACATCATTAAGATTATTAGTGACTGGTCAACTTGGATGACCACTTTAGCACACATAAGGGATAGAACCTATCCAAAAACTATGAAGGACATAAAACATAAGTCTCAACCTTTTTCCTCCATCCATTTAGCAACATTGACTTGGTCAACTCTGACTACTATAACAAATATTTGAGAAACTAGCACTTTCTTTTGGGGTCTAGTCACACACTTGAAAAAAAAATCACACCTAGAGGTGCTTGAGAGAGTTGAATATAACCTCCAATCACTTAACTAGCCATACCAATCCATTATGAGCACTTTATAATAACTTATTTCATATTGGGTCACTATTAGGGTTCTGTGAGGGTTTAAACCATCTTCCACTATTAGCAATTGTTCATAAAGTTTATCCATTCATTTGAAAAACTAATGCTTGGAACTTTGAGCTAGGACCCTTCCCCATCTACCATTAATATATTAGGTCCTTATGCAGATGATGCATGTGCTAACAAACACTTAAGAAACTGTCTTGGGTAGACAACTCTTCATCCTATGCACTAGAGAGACCTTAAAAACCTTTTTCTTGCCTTAACCTTCAAATTTTGACTTTAGAAACTTCATGCACATGCTTAAAAAAACTTGACTCACCTTTTTCAATTTTCACTTACTCACACATGCCTTAGAAACTAATCTTGATACCTCATTAGGCCATGCTCTCACCATCTTGCTTTCTACACCTGAGTCTTCACACATTATTAGATCTTGATCTAACCTTCAAACCTCTATTCAATATGTCAATACTTCACTCACATGCTCAAAAAATGTCAATCATCTTTCATATGTCTTGATAATAGCTCATGATGCCTCATTAGGCTAGACAAGGTCTAGAAATGGTCTAGTTGCAAACTAGATCTGTAGGTCCTACCTTTTTAAGCTCACCTTGAGATTGTCATGAGTGATCCAACACCTCATATACCTACTCAAGTAACCTCATATATCTTATTATGCTTCTGTGCATCCATTTCACCAATCCACCATGCTCAAACATCCTCACTAAGATATTATATGCCATAACTAGTGCCATGACTAGGCTTCTCAAGCACTTGTCCTTAAAGACATGACTTAAAACACTTGTGAAGGCTTATATACCTAAATCTAAAGCCCATACAATTCCAAAAAAATTCTTACATGACTAAGCTCACTCACTTCACCATGCTACTTGTACATACCTTCTCATAAGGTCTAGGCAAGGCTTTACAAGACACCTTGATGCCTTGAACATGTTCCTTCCACATCATGACCTTGACACAACATCAAACAAGCATATATAAGACACTTGGACTTGTACCTTTCTCTCATATGATAATCACTACATTGTTTCATTGCTTATAAGCTTGTCACAATAGGCTCACAATCTTATACATCAAAGACCACTCACCATGTATCTTCACTAGATGCATATAGACATCAATGATAACATACTTTGACATTAATGACATCAGATTGACGTCAATGATAACACTATGCCATCACTTATCTCACCTTATCTAGGTTTGAAGGATTCAACTTCTTTTTCTTAGTTACAAAGAATATATCTTCTCTCTACACTAGCTCTACTTGTCCCTCAGCAACCAGAGTTTTCCTTTTGACTTTTCTCAAAGTGCTTGTCTATCTATAATAATAGAACTTAATTGTGGGTTGTTCAGTTATTACCAAGTATTGTCTTCTAGTTTCTTCTTCCTATTGTAGTTGTCTAATCTATGAAGGAATATTCAATATAACTTATTGCTTTATTTGTTCTATTTTCCATGTAGATGGTGCTTGATGAGCAATTTATGCTCTCTAGGCTTGTTGAGATGGTTGATCTCCTTGGGTAGTTGAAGGTAATGGCCCTGGAAGTAGCATGTCCTTCAAGGAGGATTTCCATATTACAAGAAAAGGAGGAATAACATTCTTCCAACCAGTAAGTTACCTTTGGACTGGGGTATCTAGATGTATTTGGCCTTCCCCTTTAATTTTTACATTGAAATTGTGGGTGTCTCCATCTATATGGCTCGACCATTAAGCATTTCTATTTGTGTGGTCATCCTAGGAATATTGTCTAATGTATAAAAAATAGAGGTAGACACTAAGTTTTTAAAATGTACCCCTTTTCTTGGATAAGGGGACCAAGGATTGGTCCTACTAAAAAATTAATAGGTCATTGGGGTGCTTAATGTATTTTGTAAATACTTAGTTATATAATTATATGTAACCTTGACATTCATAGGAGTAGTAGATATATGATCCACAGTGGTAGGTTGGATTGTGATGGTAAAAATTGGTAAAACAATATTAGCCTAGGGTTGGGTTATTTAGCTTGAAGAATACAAAAAATATAAAGATTATGTTATAATAATTGTAATTATAAAAATTGAGGAAGTTTCCAAAGAATGTGGACTTATAGGTCTTACAACCAAAAGAGGAATAGCTAGAGTATTGGCTACTATAGTTGACATTGTTGTGATGTGAGGTGGAGAGCTTAGAGATATAGTTGGGGATGGCCCCTATACTGTGGATTACATTTTTGGACTCTGTCTATATTATAACATCTCCCTCTCTATCTAATAATAGTTCAATAGCTATCAAGATATAATCCCTTTGGTTGATCTATCTAGATCCTTCTATAACCTTTTTTCCCCTGACTGGGCACTTTCCTTCGATATCTATTCATCCTTTACATCTGATTATTTTGTTTCCTGTTTGACCATGACTCTTTAGTTTCTATCTTAGAGACCTAGTCATATTCATTATCCATTATTCTCTCTTCCACATCACTATCATAGACCATGATAGGGTTTGATCTTTGTGTACCCCTTCTTCTATTCTCTCTCTCTTTAGGTACTTCTATTGGTTATTTTTTCACTTCCACCATTTGAGGATAAATAGGTTGGGTCTTGGCCATCCTTGTATATGCAAGTATTATTTTAGTAGTAGAATAGGCTAGCCCAATAAGAGGTGGAGTGTAAAATAAATAAATGGAAATTGTAGGTGGTGATTAAGTGGAAAGAGTAGTCACTACTAGAAGAATGATGGATGGTGAAACTAATGGTCTAGTAGGTTAGGATAATGTTTCTAGTGGTGTCAAATAATAAAGATTAATATGTACTTGAGACAATAATGAAGGAAGGGTTACTTATTTTGTAATGGTCAATGGAGGAAAAGGCAACGTAGAAAATATACTAGCTACTCCACTTGGACTTGCAAGCCTTTCTTATTCAACTATTCACTATGGGGAGGCAAAAGCAACTATGTGCATAGGGGAAGTTGGGGGACTCTCCACTCTCTTTTTAGCATGAGATGCACTAGATGGGATATATTCTTCTTGTGTTCTTGATTCTACTTGAGGAAGGGGTCCATGAATAGGTTTAGAAACCCATTGATGATTCTCAATCCTTTTACCATCTTATCTAGTAATAGTAGGATCATATTAGATCCTCTATGCCATAATCATAGACATGTTGGCTTTGCATATCTTAATATCCACTTGAGAATCATCTTCAATAATTATAAATATGTTGTCATGGTCATAAGACTAGTGCCCATTATTAATCCTTACTTTTATTTCATATTTTTTGAGGTGTCCTCTAACATTCCTTCTAGGGTCCCAATGTCTAAAAGGTACCTATTTAAACTCGTAATATGCCCTAAATTTTCTAACAAAGTACATGTGTTCCCACCTTGTGTATTACATTCTACGAATATTGAGAGGGGTGGGATGGACAACTACTTGCTTGGATTTCCTTAAGTCAATATCAACATTATCTTCTATTTGGGAAGGAATCTCTTGTTTAGTTATCTTATTAGGAACAATCTCTGGTAGGTATAAAAAGTGTGCCTTTGTGCCCTCAATTTTGATTATTATGCACTCAGAGTACAACCAATAATCACTTATTTTATGGATAGACCTCTTTATTTGTTCAGATAATTTAGGCATATTCTTTGCATAAATTACCTAATAAGCCATATGGTAAAAGGTTTCAATCAACTTCTTCATGTTCTTCCTAAACTTGTGCATATGAAAAATGTTGAATTCATCGTATATCATATTCTAAAGATACTCTATTGATGGTTGTCAGGTTTCTTAAAATGATGAGTTGACTGTCATATTTATAGCATCCACTATGCATGACATCATATAGAATTTTCCATTAGGCAAACTTCCAATATTATTGATTCTAAGAATTAAGTTGAAGTTGATGATCTCTCCAATTACTATGAATTTGTTAGAAGTCAGAATCATGTCCAATAAAGGGACCCATTTCTCATTAATGTAGGCAATGGTTAAAAAATTGTATATTCTATTGAAAAGGCCATAACAAATCTCACCTATAGTCTAAAGATAATGATATAAATGGTAGAGGTGGGGCCCTAGACTATGAAGTTGGCTAGGTTACCAACCCATTCCTATAACTTACTACTAACATTATTGTTGAGAAACCATGAGTTCACCATATCTTGCATGTATGTCATCTCAAACACCAGAAGTCTATAATACTTATTGAAGGCATTGCCACTAATAGATGCAACTAGCATTTTACTTAGGTTAAAGTGTCATATTTTTCTATAAATTGTCATTATAAATAAATCAAATAACAAGTCTATGCATGGCATTACCTTGAGCTTGGCCACTATGTTGTGGAAATCAATTGCTTTGATGGCCAGTAGGCCATTTATGTATCTCTGTGTGAAGATGGATAAATGATCCTCAACTATGTAGAGATGGGATACTTTAACCACATCTGAAATGGTAGAATAATGATTATATTCATGATTTAGAGCTATAAGAATCAAATGTTGTATTATTATATTCAGTCAACCCTGTAATAGATTATGTAGAGGGAAATGGAATACAAGTTGTGCCTACCTTTGAATCTCTGGTTTGAAAATTCCTTATTAAAATTCAAATTTTTCTTCATCATAGGAGAGCTCTAGATTCATAATATGCACTTTGAATGTTTTTTAATCAATGTGATTAAATTGGATTTGGCAATTCAAAATATATTACTTTACTTGCATCTATTTTTAGAATTCAATGTATTAATTTATTTCTTCATGTGAATTAATGGTTGCAATGGCTTTCATTGCTTTTCCCTACCTAATCTTTTCATTTCAAATTCATAAAACTGATTTCCATGGATTTTTAATGCCATGTGGCTTCTTCTGCATGTTCTTGGATGTTTAGTGATCTTAATAAGATAAATGTCTCTTTTTTGCTCTTTCGGTCCTAACCTTGGCATATTTTATATTTGCTTTCATGGCATTAAAGGAAACATGTGTGTCATTGATCTGATGATGGTTGAGGTGTGACCAATTATACTTTGCTTTTTTGGTTGTAGATTAGTGGGATCATGACAAGTGGTAGGATCTTGTTGTTATAATAAATAGTTAGGCTTCATACACTATGCATAAATTCAGGGCCTTCGTGTGAGTGGGATGATGACACATAGATGATTCTCGATGATTTGATTGCTAAATTAGGTTATTTACCTTATATCATGTTCACCTAAGTATCTAGTTATTTCCACCCACTTATGTATGGATATTTAATCTATCTTATTTTAGATATTACATATTTATCTCTTAGATATTATGGGAATAATTTATAGTTGTTTCTATTCTTTAGGGATAGTTATATCTCAATCGTAGGTTTGATATCTATCTTGATATCTTAGTTATAATTAGTCACTTAGCTTGATCTCTTAGTTAGGATTGATCTTCTTTGCCTATATATGCAAGGCACATTCATTGTATTTGATAAGCTCTATAGATATAGAATAATTTCAATATTGTACAATCTATTTGTGGATAATAGATAGTTTATTCTTTATGTGCAATGCATTAATTTGATGGTTGTGGTAATGATTTCTTGGATAGATCTTGATTGACGAGCTCTCCAAACTCTTTATGGTGTCAAATCGGTCTCAAATGGCCATTACTCAGCATGTCTAAATTTTCCCTTTGTTATAGTTTGTAGTCTTCAAAATCTTTATTTTATTTTGAATTAATTGGATTTGTTATTGTACAAGCTATACCAATCTTTTTTTAAGGGAGGTGTTTTGTATGGATATTTAATCTATATTTTTTTTGGCCATCGACCAGGCCATGTGGATCCTAGGTTTTACCATTATGTACTCATTTTGCTTGACCCATATTTAGGTCTGTTTTGAAAGCTTTTAAGGTAATGTATGATTTTTTTTAATGATTTTAGGTCATAAATGCATCAAAATCAAAATATTAAAGAATAGGGGCATATAAATCTAAGTTTTATGTTCTCTAATAAATATATAATCACCCAGGATCAGGTCGTACATCTTTTCTACTGAAAACTTGCTCACTAGTATGTTGGCATATACCTACCACCTATATGGTTTTCTCTCACCATAGGGCATATGTATCTAATTTTTCAAATATGAAACCTAGTATAGTTAGATAACAATCTTAGATTTTATTTCATACTAGTTAGAATAATTTTAGAGTAGGTTATATATATCTTTTGGCAACTTGAACAACATTATTGCAGTTTGTCTTCATCATCTACACAGTTGTACATTTTTTTTCGTTTGATGACATACAAACTACAAAAGGAGATTTGATTCCCGGATATCTTAGTATTTTTAGTCTAATTTCATCCTAATGCATGTCGTAAAATTGTGTAGTAGGGCATATATCTTTTTGGGATGCCACATCTAGGCCAAATCAAGTAATTGTTCTGCCTCTTGAACAAACTCAAACCAGAATAGGGTTTCATCTCATGAAGATGTATAAAGAGATTTATTCATATCTATCCACAAAGACAAATGATATTATGATTTTTTACAAGTTGTATATGGTAGCTTTATCCTTGGATCTATCTATATAACTTCTAAACCAGTATTTTTCCCTATATTTTCCCTTGGAGGAGTCCCCTGAAGTAGGCTTTCACCTATTTTGACAACTTGTGCCCGGTTTTTGCCAAATGAATTATTGAAAACATTTTTTTTGAATATTTTGACCACATTCATGCACATTCCCTCACACATGTGAGTATTTATGGACAATTTTTGTCTTTTTCTAAATTGAAAAATGGTTTAAAAGTAATTTCTTAAACTAAGTAATATGTGAAGTGGTAAATCATTTTTTGGTAGACCATTATCACATGGGAGGTTTTGGGATCAAATCCCACTACCCACATCTTATTGAAGTGGTAAATCATTTTTTGGTTTTTATTGCATTTAAATTTTGTGAAATCTTATTAAATTTGGGCTGTTAATGTGGGGATTTGTTTTTTCATTCACTATTTAACTTTTCACTATCTCAGACTTATTTTTGATTGAGTTTGACGTCCATTTACATGTCCTTTGTAGGTTGTCATTTTTTGGCATCTAATCCTTTCAGGTGTGTTTTTACATATATGATGGCTTTTTCACCATTTACCACACTCTTTTATTAGCCCACAACATGCTCTATTATAATTTGTGTATTGACATTTTGACACACTTGTAGTTTGTGTCATGTTTCCATCAAGACCCATTTCTTATCACCTTGCTTTCTTCTATGGAGACACTTTTTGTTCCCTTATTTTTAGATCAACTCTCATGATTTATGATGAATTCTTCAATCGGTTGATAGTCTCCTTATTTGGAATTATTCTGGTGTATAGAGTATCTTCCTTATTTTTATTTGGTATTTTTAAGATATATTATACTCGCACTAAATTATAAAGTGCCATAAGAAGATTTACTTTTATAGCCTAGTCTACCTTCATGTATGTGTACCTCAATTTATGCACCCCTTTATTATTTCAGTTGTTAGTCTTTCCCATCATCACCAGAGCCATCTTCTTGAGACATTTTATCTATATTTTTGATACCACTACTTGTGCTTGAGTAGTGAATGCAACCCACTCATACAAATATTTTCATCCACTCTATAAATTTAACATTATGGGGGGTGTTTATTTCTAGATTTCTCATTTGTACTTGGCTATCTTATTCATATACTTTGTTTACCAGAACTCATATGAGGATTGTTATGCTTCAGTGGTATTCTTGGTGACTTTTTGTGTAGTGACACTACTATGGCATCCTCACCAATTTTTGTGCTCAATTTTCACCATTTTTAGTTCACTTCTTTACATACTTTCATTGTCATCTTCTCTTAGTTCAACATTGAGGGAGGGTGTTGAGGTATTAATTACTTGTGTTCATCATTCTACCTAGTGTTCTAGAGTGTAGTGTTCATGTTTAGTGATCCTCATATTCATCACTATTCCTGCTTTGACTTGGTGGTTACAATAACTCGACATCCATGTATTCTATAAAAATGGATTGGCGTCCATAAGGATACTTGTCTTCACATTGCATCTTTTTTTATGCATGGGTACCTCATGAGTCCTTGTTGTTGGGACTCATTTCCTCTATTTTTTGGGGGGCTTCCTATATGTTTTATAACTTTCTCCACTTTATGAGATATTACTTCATGGATATATTGTACATGAGTACTTGATTAGGCCTTATCGCCAAGACTCATACTATGGATATATTAATTTTTTTTACCTCTAGCTTCACTAGGAGGTGTTAGAATATGTTATATACTTTAGCTCATGTTCACCTAAGTATCTAGTTATTCCCACCCACTTATGTGTGGATATTTAATTTATCTTATTTTAGATATTATAAGATATTACATATTTATCTTTTAGACATTATAGAGATAATTTCTAGTTATTTCTATCTTTTATGGATAGTTATATGTTAGTCATAAGTTTGATATCTATATTGATTTCTTAGTTATGATTATTCACTTAGCTTTATCTCTTAGTTAAGATTAATCTTCCTTTCCTATATATACAAGACACATTCATTTTATTTGATAAGCTCTAGAGATATAAAACAATTTCAACATTGTATAATCTATTTGTGGATAATAGATAGTTTATTATTTTTGTGCAATGTATTAGCTTCATGAATGTGGTAATGATTTTTTGGAGAGATATTGGTTGAAGAGTTTCTAAAATCTTTCATTCCTTATCCAAAATATTCTACGCAAAGTTCTATGCTAACATCACCATTAGGCCTCTAGGTGAGCGAGATGATGAGACATGGATACTTATAAGTGATCCACTTGCCTCAAATTATCCATATAAAAGGCTTTATTAACATCAACTCTGGGTTATCGAGTGTGCAATATGATGACACATGGATGGTTTTCAGTGATTCGCTTGTCTAGGATCATTCACATAAAAGGATTTTCTAACATCACCTCTAGATTATCAGGTGAATAAGATGATGACACATAGATGGTTCTCAGTGATCCACTTGGTTGTGTTCATACATAGAAAAGGCTTTGTTTACATTTGCGAAGCTAGGATGGTGATGTGTATTATTCACTTAGGCTACAAATGAGCAAAAATATGCCACATGGTTAGGTAGATAAGCTCTAGGATGCTCTGTGGAATGCCTAAATATGAAATAACCTATTAAACATAGCAAAGCCAAAGAACCCACTAAAAAAATAATAAATCAATCTAGTTAGCTATTACAATCATAAATAGAACCCCCAATGTAATCACTTAAATAAAATCAAAGGCAAAGAGTGAAGCATATAATATGGCTTAGGCAAAACTTTGATTCTTTTTACCTTCAAAAACATCCCACAAACAATGATAGGAAACCCTGTGGATTGCACTAAGAAAATAGCCAAAAACCAATATAGTAAAGAAAATTTCTCAAGTGTTAGATTAATTCCTTGAATTCATGTTTATCTAAGATTCTATATCATAGACTTATGCCTTAGAAGACCTCGAATGATGTTCAATTAAATATTGGGCCCCTATTTAAATATTTTAAAATGTGGTGTGTTAGGACACAACAAATGGTGACTTAGAAGGGAAAATAATCTAGAGTATTTTGTGAACCTAGAATTTCAATAGTGCATCAAAATAGAATTTTAGCTCCAATAGAAAAAAATAATCAAACTAGACTTGAAAAAGACTCCTTCCTCATGCAAAATACTAACCCTTTTCATTCCTTAGATTTGGATGTGATTCGGTGAAATTAATTTCTCTCTTATTATGAGAGTTTTGATAAAGTCCTAGATGAACATTATAGATTTTGTGTTGACTTTAAATTTTATAACAAAACAATAAAGGAAACCTGGGCATCACTCTGTTGTCAGCTAGGCATCCATATCCCTGATAGAGATACATTTTATTTCAATCAAATCCTTGCTTTACTACCATCTAAGCATCTATAGTCCAAATAGATATTGTTTGAATGACCCATATTCTATCAATTTGTATGATAATATTTTTTTTAATACAAAGAGGAGAAAGGTTGGGAACCACTATTGGTTGTGTGTGTATGAGAAAACTATTTTTGATAAACATGTCCCTATCATTATGTCTCTAGTGCTATGTTTATTATCTCTCATCCAAGTTTTAATATGAAACGGTGAAATTAATATTTGGAAATAGAAAGTATTTATAAAATTTGCATGAGTATATCATAGTAAATCCTAGAAGTCTAGTAAATTTATTCAATTCAAGTACAACCTAGTTCAATTGCAATACAAACCTCAATCCCAGACAATTTGATATTGTCAGAATAAACCATTATAAATACCAATTGTGTCTCCTTATATCTTGTATCCTTATTTTTGGCATGTCCTTTGTGACTTCAGTATAGAAAATTGGTCATTTTGTTCTATAATTTAAAAAAAACTAATATAAAAAGTATAAAAACTAATCTACTGAAAGAAAAATAGCTAATCTATTGAAAGTAAGTGTAGAAAGAATGAAGGACTAGTTTTAGAAAACATACACTTATTCTAAAAAGCATGAAATCTATCTTGAAAAGAAATAAATATACTCTAAGCCTATATCTATAATATCTACTTATAGTCATCCTAAGGTATCTCTAGTTAGAGTAGCCATGAAATAGTGCTTCAAGAATTTTCCATTGATTGGAAAGGTGAGGTCATTACCTTAGAGTTATTTCAATTGAAAGGCATTCTTACCTAGGATATCTGATATCTGATATGGTCCAATTCATAAAGGATTGAACTTATCATGTTGTCATTTTTTTCATGTGATTTATACCAAAGAAACACCAAGTCTGAGATGTTAAAGGCTTTGATATTAGATCTTTTATCAAACCATATTTTGACAATATCCTGATGTTTATGGAAGTTGTGTAGTGCTTTAGTTCATTCATCCTCCATATGTACTATGTCTAATAGTTTAGATTCTATATTTTTAACTTTCCCCATATGCTCTTGCATGAACTGGTACATTGGCATCTTAAGAATAATAGGAAAGACAGGTTATTATTCATACGCCAGAAGAAAAGGTGAAGCCTTGAGGGATTTTTTATACCTAGTTCTATCCACCCATGGTGAATATTTCAATAAGAGTTTTTTTATCTTTGTTTGTCTTATGTTTACTTCTTAATGGCACCATCAGATTATTATTAGTGGATTTAACTACTCCATTTCTTTGTGGGTAGTAGCTCAAAGAGATCGTGATTGTGATTTGATTGTCGTAGGCCCATTCTATAAATTTAAAATATTGAAAAGTTAGACCATTATTAAAAATTAGGGAAATGGGAGTGTCAAACTTAGTTACTATATTTTCTTCCAAAAAATTGATGACATTAATTAATCTAGAATAATTTATTGCTATAGCTTCCATACATTGGTGTAGTAATCAATGGATATGAGGATAAACTTATGTTCTATCAAAGAGTTTATGTTTATCACCCGAATAAAATCAAGACATCATTAGGCAAAGGGATGTCCTTCAATGACTGACTACAAAGGCATGGCATAATTCACTTTTCTCCTCTTAAATACTTGGGTATTTGAAGATTATAAGCTAGTAATATCCCATCCTCAACATTTTATGGGATGTGTTTTTTGAGGGATGTTCATTGCCTATCTTCTGGTGTAAGTTATTCAACATATCTATAACCTCTTATTTTGAAATGCATCTTAGATAGATGCCTTCATAGTTATTCATGTATAAGTCTCCTTGTTTGATCATGTAATGAGTTGATTTGAGCCTAAGTTCTCATCTTTTCTCTTTAATTAGTTTATGAGGACACACACCTATGAGTAATTAATGGATGATTTGAGTGTACCACTCACCACCAATTACTTGGATCTCATTAATTTGTTCAATATTGATACATAGATCAATTTTGATCATCAACTAAATAATACCCTGACCTATTACCATCTTAGCTGGTCTGATTTTAGGGTCAAACTCCTAAAGTTTGGCCATCATTTTACCTTTTCATTCAACTTGTTCATTTTGGCCAAGCGAGAGCTTGATAGTAGGATCAAGAATAATGGAATATGTTTTGTTTCGTAAAATATAGTGCTTAAATTTTTTGATAGTTTTAATCAGGGTGTATATCTACTTATTTATCATGGAGTATTTCAACTCAACATATTTCAAATTGATACTCATGAAACCAATGTGATTGTCTTCTACCTTTTTTGTAAGCATAACAACCACAATATATTTTGAAATGAATAAATCGAGATAGAAATCCTTACTAAAATTTGAACTAATCAAAATTGGAGTTGAGCAATGGTAGTTTTGATGTCTTGGAAAGCTCTCTGTGCTTCTATTTTCCACTTTATCTTGGCATATTTATTTAACATGTCATTTAATGGTTTGATGATCTTTACAAATCGATAAATGAATTTTGGCATAAATTTAATCTTACCAAAGAAGGACTTTAGGTCCTTCTTGTTACATGCAGGTGTCAATTTGGATATGGCCTACACCTAATTTGGATCAATGGAGATCCCATATTTATTATTGATATGGCCTAATAGCTTCCCTTTAGTAACTCTAAATTGTTTTTCTTTAAATTAAATGACACTCCATACCTTCTACATCTATCAAACACCTTTCAGAGATGGTCTACATGATTAGCTCTATTTTTTAGAATATAATGAGGTCACCCATGTATATGATGATGCACTTTATAACCAACCTTTGGAAAGTGAAGCCCATGGCTCTCTAAAAAGTAGCTCATGATAATTAGGCCAAATGGCATCCTCTTATATGCAAAAGTTCTCCACGCTATTGTGAATATTGTCTTCATCCGATCCTCTACCTCTACCAATCCCTAATTGTTACCAAAGAATCTATCCAAGAAGGACATCATATCTGATCCACTTACCATTTGAATCACCTCATCCAGTGATGGTAGGAGATACTTATCTTTCTCTAATGCTCTACTTAGGTTCTTGAAATCGACACAGAGTATGATTTCTCTATTTTTTTCCTAACTGGTACCAAATTGGCTATCCAAGTAGAGTGTCTAATTGGAAAGACAATTTTGGCCTCTAGTATCTTCTATAATTGTATTTGAATTATAGGTTCTAGAATTGGATTTACTGGCCTTTGTCTTTTCCTGAAAGGTTTATGATCTAGCCTCAATGGGATAGTGTGAGTAATGACTATGGGGTCAAAGACTTTGAGATCTTCGTATTCCTAGACTATCACATATTTATATTCTTGTAGCATGTCTTTGAAGTTTTATTTCTCAATTTGAGTGAAATTTAGGCTTGTATTCACCTGTTGAGGGTGTTGGTTAGTGCCCAAATATTCTTTGGCAAAAGTTGATTCAATTACTCTTAGTGGTTTCCGCTTCTAAGCTTGGGGGTCTAGATACAAATCTCACTCTAAGAGACTATGCCTAGAGGGATGTAGCTTTCCTTTAATTTTAAAACACCATATTCTCCTAGGTATTCACCATCCATGGGTTTTACATCCTTTTCATCTATTATCTGAGCTTTGAAATCTCTAGAGTTGTTCAGAAATTGGATTATTTTATGGTCATCCTCAAACACCTAGAAATTTTCCATGTCATCTAGGATGGAGGGGAAAGAAACTAACTCCACTAAAACTTATGCATCTTTGAATCTTAGAGTGGTGCTAGATCAATAGTTGAAGCTGTTAGTGAACTAGTTGTCTAGTTTTGCTCTTTAGGAATAACTTTAATATTGAATCCTTAAATTGACTCAATCAAGTCCTAGGATTTATGATTGTACTTCTTTAGATAAGTGAGATTACAATTATACTCTTTTCTGATCTGATTGACCCCCAATTTAGAGTCACCAAAGATCTACAACTGCTTAACATTGTGCTTGAGTGCAAATTACAATCCAAGGATCAAAGCTTCATACTATGTTTTATTATTGGTACAAGGGAACTTCAACATAATTATTGCCAATTGAATCTATCATGGCTATGCCTACACTAAAACCTTATTTTGCTATGGATCCATCAAATTGAAGATTCCACAACTAAGAAATATATTCAAACTCTTATTCATGAAATGCATGATCTTGTCTAGTGGTAAACGTGTATACGCCTACATACAAAGATACAAAGTCTACCTTTTCATTCATGTAATTTTACTCATTACTCATATACTTCATCTTTGGTTCATAGTCAACTCAGATTTGGTTTACCGCTCCCTTTCAAGGCAACCACATGTGTGGAAAGTTGTCCATGTACTTATTCAATATTTTGGAACAATCACAACTCTACAACAAATTGTAGGCTTCTAGAATGTCAATGAACAAGATGTCGATGGTCTACTGCACAAATGGATCAAATGCCAATTGAATGTGATTTTTTTTTAATTCTCCAACACATGGGACCAAATACTTATCCAATTATAAGACCGCTCTTTTTAACTTATCAAGGGTCAAGACTGACTTCGGGCATACATTTATTAGTATCACACTAGTTGAGGCACCCGAGTCAACCAAGTAATTATACATGTTCTTAAACATTCAAATAGTTAGAATAAATGGTGGTACTTCAAGTTTATCTTTAAATAATGTCATATTGGCATGCATAGCTTTGGATTAATCTGATGTAGAGGATCTTCCAATTAGGGCTTTAAGCAATAGTTCTTTTTATTCAGTGATCTAAGCCAATTCATGTAGGGTGATATGGGCATTAATATTATTAATGTCTTCAATAATGTTGTACCCAACCATGTTTTTCGGTTCTTATATTCTACATATGTTCATCTCTCTTAGGGGAGGTGGGTTGTTAATGGCCCAAAAATCTAGGGGACTAGTAGCATTATTATTCAGAGGTGTTGAATTAGTAATTGGTTGCTTGATCCTCAAATTATAGTCATTCATATGAAACTATTGGGATGCATGCATCTAATTTATATTGTCTACTAGTTTATTATTTTCTTCTATAAATGGGAGATCATAGTTCTTAAAAACCATTGTTATGTTGGAGTGTCTGAGATTAGTACAGGAATAAGGTTTTATTAAATGTACATAGCCTTCTTGCCTATCCATATCTTTTTGAAAGATCTCATAGGTTATGTTGATGCATCCAAGTGCTCTTAGTGTTTAAAGAACACTTCTCATTTTAAAATTTTGGGAATTCAGAGCATGAGTAGAAGGTTGTAGTAATCTGGTTACCTATGGTGAAATAAAGGCAGAACAATTAAAATTGTTCCACAATATTTGTATTTATTGGTGGTTGGGAGCCACCATGGTCCTTGATATTTGTGAAGTATGGAGAGTCTATGCCAAATTAGTGAATTATGATCAAGGCTCTAAGCTAACAACTAATCTAAATGGATATTAATAATGAGATCTAAACTAGAGTAAACTGATCAAAAAAATGAGCAAAAAGAAGGGTAGGGTAGAAAAGAAGTGTTTGATTATTGATCTTTGTCTCAAACATCATGACAAGGCTTAAATTTCAACCAAATATGCATTTAACTAGTATATAATGAAAAATAACATAAGCTCAAATTTTACCATACACTAAAAAAAATTCTAAGGATAATATGAAAGCATACGAGTAAGAACTGGATTTAATTTAATGATTTGCTACCACATTCAAATAAAATCAAAATATCTAAATGCAAAACAAATGAAATGAAGAAAATTCAAGATCCTTCAACTAATCTAGCATAAGCACAAATTAACAACCCTGTATTAAAGATGCAAATTCAAAATTCATAAAAGCCATTCAAATTCAAGACTCAAAACAAACAATTAAGAAAAAATCCATATAACAATTGACACAGATAAATTTGGAAAATATTTGTAGAATTCCTTGATTTTTTTAACTGCTCAAAGTATATAATTTTTGCTCAAAATTCCCTCCCTTTACAAAATGGAAATACTACTTTTTATAGGACAAGACAATATACCAGTCAGTGACAAGCTACAAATGTATAGAATATAAGGACAACTATCCTTTTTGATAGGATTATAGAATAAATTTACTTTTCTAAAATAGTCTGACCTAGAGGCAAATATGCTAACAAAGTAGCATATTCCTTTAGAAAAAAAATTTCCATTTTCAAAATGTTATAAAGTTTTACAAAATGGAATATTAGTCAACTAGTTGGTGGGCCCTATGCTAGAGAACTCATTTACTACTGCTGAAGGATATTCATGGCCTTTTGGTGTTGCTCATTGACTAGCTCCAAGTGAACAAATAGATTCAAGAGACACTCATATTCCTAATCAGCTAAATTATTCAACTCTCTATAATTCCTAGCCATGGTCTCCTTGATGCTCCTGGCCTCAGTTATCCTTTCTCCTATAGTAAAGATCATGTCCATGATCTTACCATTATTTACCCCAGATTGGCCATAACTTTTACTTCTTATCTCTTGCATTACCAAATTAGTCCTATGCTTGAACTCATCATCTACCATGATGCCAAGGGCATTTGTCTTTGTGGGATTGGTGATCATGGTGCCAAGAAGCTCTTCAATTCTGTTAATCAGCTCCTCATCATCCCTTAGGAGCCTCTCTAAATTTATTAACCATGTATCTAAATTCTATATTTTGTCCTTAGTTATACCCATAATTGTATTTAGGTAAGCCAAACCAATGGTTCTAAATCCAAGGATATTCTTCTCAATCAATATGTCAACTAGCTCTCTCATCTAGTTTCTTGAACTCTACCATTGTGCTATCAATCCTTTGGCTACCTCATCCTGTTGGGTTAGTGCACTTTACCTTAGCTTCATTACCTTCAAGGAGTCAAAAATGTCATAAAAAGATTCTTTGAACATCTTTATCATTGTTTTAATTACTAATAAGATAGCTTGTTTCACTAGATTCTCTCTCTACTTCTTTAAGTTTTATATCTTTTACTTCATACCCCTAATACTTGCTTTGAGTTGGGTTGATTAGGCATCAACTAGACATTTTATGTCTTCCACATGGATTGAGTGTTCACCTAGTCCCTAACTTCTAATGGGAGTTAAACCAATAAAGGGTTCAACCTTTTAAAATGTGAACTCTTAAGTCCCCACCATGGCCTTTCTTGTTGTCACTCTTTCTAAGCCTGTTGTCTCAGGATTGAATTGCATAATAGTTGTTGGTTCTATGAACTTTTAAGGTTTATTAACCTCCATCTGGGTGTTGCTTGAGGCTCTAAGATTTTCCATCAACTTACTACTTGACCCTAAAATGGCCACTATTCTTCTCTCTCCCTCCTCTTTCAGTAAAGCCCATATCCATGGCTTGATATCATCATGTACATCAATATGGACTATCTCGGTCATGGTCCATGAGTGGGATAAGGTGGGAATCTTCTATATTTTTTGATAGATGAACCAATTAGGGATGATTAGTTTATGGATGTGGTATTCATCACTGAATAAATTGATTTCACTCATAGGGTGAGTGAAAGTTAACTTTGGCTTATTCTACCCAACTAGGATCATTGCCAATTCTGCCTTTATTTTCTTCAGGGGTGCCATTAGGACTAGATCCAAGGCAGGCTCCTTCCCCTTTTCTTTCTCAGCCTCTTTTGTTTGGGATTGGGATTCAATAGCTTGTTCTTCCTCTTCATTAGACCCATATGCCTCAGTTAGGACCTTGAGGGCATCTTCCATTGTCTCATCAAGCCCTAAGGTGATCATGTCTAGGTACTCGATGGGAGATACTGGTCTTTGAGGTGGGACTAAGGATGAGGGTCCCTCACTAAGTCTCTCTTCTAAATTTTCCTTCTTAGGACCTTGTGTAATTTTTGCTTGGAGTTATGACACTTCTATTTGTGGTTGTTCTTGAGGGGGCCTAAAAGGTTCAGGCAACAAATGATATTATAGGGGTCCTATTTTCCAAATTTCCACTAGTGGATTCTCATTACTAGTAAGTCTATGCTCAAGTCTAACATTACATCTTTTAAACCTAGCCTATACCTCCTTAAAACTATTGGCTTTGATGTGCAAAGTGTCATGGAGACCAAGTTGATGTTCATAGGTTGGCTTGGGCAATTGCTTGGATTTCAAATGTTTGGTAACCCTATCATTGGGGTCCCACAACCTTAAGTCATCTATCTACAATATGAAAGAGTCCTTGGGTCTATATATAACATTTACATGCTCCCAATTTTGTAACATGGTTCTACTAATGGTCAAAGGAAAGGGGTAGAAGAGGCCTTTCCTCTTTTCCTTACACACTCCATCTACACCATGAAGAAGTTGGTATGCAATGTTTTGCTATGCTAGTTTTATGGAAACATAGATGGGTATCTTGTAAGGTTGAATCAAAATCCTTTCAATTCTAATCACTATACAATATGGACATAACCAGATGTCTCCCATTAGCTCCACATACTTCTTGATTAGAGGGCTGACCCTAGGCATGGGGATCCCTATGATGGCTTCTACAAAAGCTAGATACACATAGTCACAGATGAATTGGATGTTTTGCTTATAGTTGAATATGTGTAGATTAGAGTAGTGGTGGGAAACTATATTTTTACCTTCAAGTGACCAATTCTTGATATAAGGGAACTTGGTGGAGGCTATCAAGGCATAAATTAGATAGTACATCATGAATAATTGGGTATTGGTCTTCTTCTTAATGGCTGTGAATTGTTGTTCTAGGTGGATGTTGATCATCTCTCCAATTGGGGGAGTGAGCTCCTTCTTTACCATGAAGTAGACATAGGATACCCAATTCTAATTGACATAGGTAGTGGATTGGGGTCTAGATTACCTATTAAGCATAGTCATAATTATCCTAATTCTCTCCCTAAATTGGGAAATTGGGATCTTTCCAGTGGGGTCTCAGATTACATGGTTTCTCTGGAGTAGCCATGGTTTAAGGATGGTGTCTAAATCATTCTTGCTAGTCCATTACTTAAGTGTTTGGCAAGTCTATTTGGAGTTTTCTCAGTCTATAATAGCTTTTAAAATCTAATGGGGAAACTATACAATTATCCTAAAGTTCCTTTTATGAATGATCCAATCTTGTTTAATTCTAAAATCTTTAAAAATGGAAGCAAGGATGTCAATATAGTGGAGTACCTCAGGTTTGCTAGCAACATGGTGGAGGCTGGTCATATGGATTATGACTAAGTCATAGTACCTTCGATTGATGGTGGAAATATTTTGTTCCTCCTTAGTGATGGCTTACATCTCTTCAATGGTCTAAAAGAGCTCAGACAAATTCCTATTGCCTGTGTTCAATGTTGTTGTTCCCAAGTCCATGTCTTTGAAGACCCTCCCTTCATTGTCTATAGATAAATATAACTCTATCTCATCTTTTTATTGTTGCCTTTGAGCTACCATGGATAATAGTCTCACAAATTACTGACCACTAGGTTGCAAATGGTCATCGGGTCAATTCTTCTAGCTTAAATTGCAATTGACCTCTTTACAGTTTGACTGTGATCAATATGAGTTCAAATTAGGGATTTTTATGAAATTTTAAGGGCTCTCCTAAAGCTTTAATGGTGGTGTCTACTCAGACTTAGGGTCATTCATGCCTTGGATTTGATTCTAACCTTTTCCTATATACATTTGCCTTTTTAAACACACAAGATCTTCAGTTTTATCATTTTATGCTTGCATAACACTTATTTGGCATCTATCTAGCAATTTTCATAGCATTTTTCATAAATCCCTTCAAAGCACTAGCCATTTTTGTTTAAAATTTTCCCTTTTATTTCATGTCATTGGATCATTGTCCATAGATCAATGCGGGCTATTGATCTTGATCCTAGGATTTGTACATTATTGGCCACCTTTATATCAAGCTCTATGGTTATGCCACTTGGCACCTTTATGATCTTTCTAAGCTCTACATTCTATATCAGTCACATAATGAATGCACGTCTGTCACATGTCAATCTATGGGCTCTCTGAATTCTGTTGAATAGTCTTCAATGATTTCATGTTGTTGGATCATTCGATCCCAATTAAGCATGAACCATTGATCTTGCAAAGGGACATGGTCTTTAGTTAGCTTTGAGACACAAAAATACTTAGACTAAATATTTTAAGCTAAAGTCATTTCATGTTAATAAACACATCATAGACCTTAGTCTAAAACATTTTAAGCTAAGTTTTTAGATCATGATATAGATGTGACCCCTTCAAATGATAGAAACACATCCACTTGTCTGGTAAAAATGTTTGATGAGCTTAAATTTGATGACCTCATGGATGTTAATGATAACCTTATGGATGATGGTCGTGAGAACATCCAATTTTGAGCTCTTGAATTTCTATAGGTTTGGTGGGCTTAAAGTTGATGGTCTCATAGACGTTAATGACGGCCTCATGAATGTCAAATGATGGTTACAAGAATGTTAATTTTAAGCTCATCAAGTTTCTGTAGTCTATAGATCTTGTATTGAATATGATCTATCCGAGGGAGACCCATGATGGAGCATGACCCATTGATTTAAGATATGAATTAATTTACACCATAAGTTTATTAAGCCTCAAATACAAGAGTGTCATGTGGTAGCTTTGCAAGGCTCTTGAGCTTTGACCCTATTAACCTTGGGGAGGACCTATAAGCCATTGATCTCTATCCAAGTCCCTGAGATGATGACACTTATGATCCGCATGGGACTCCTATAGGCTTTGACATTTCAATGCTACCTATGCTCCATTGGATCCATTTATATGAGTAGCCATAGACCATTGATCAAGATCCATATGCTTAGTCTTGAGGATGATTTCATATCATCTAATATTTGGTTCCACTTAAGTGCGGACCATTGATTGTGATCCTTGTGATGACATAAGTTTGGTCTAATATATCAAGGTGTTAATAACTTTAGGCTTCTCTCACTCCATCCGATCAAGATCCATAATGGAGCGAGAGTTGTTATATCTACAAAAGGAAAACGTTTCTAAGTCAGGACTTGAGATGAAATAAGAATATAGGCTAAAGTGATAAGACTAAGGTCTCATTCACATTAATAAACACAAATAGGGCCTTAGAATTAAGACTTTAGGCTAGGTTTATAATGAAGGGGACCATGTTAAGAAAAATAAAGGAACCTATTGTATGCAATCAAAATTGCATGATGTGCATGAATTAATCCTAGATCAAATAAGATCGAGCACACCTATACTTTTGATTAGGGATACACTTGTTAAGTGAGAGCATGACCAATATGGTGATCCACTAGACCTGATTAGGGGATCTCTTATATCATTTGTCATAACACATCATCCTAAGAAGGGTTCCAAAGCCTACAGTCTAACATAATCACACAACAAACCTAAAAGAGTCCTATGATTTGATGTTCACTTATGTAATAAAAAAGAAAGTAAATTATTCTAATAACAAAAAAAGTAAACTAATCTATTGTGCACCAAAGCTTGTGGCACAAAGTGAGGGGTTAAATGAAAAATAATCAAATATGTATAGGGAACTTGAAATAAAGTAAGTATGAGTAACACCCTAATATATAGAATATGAAGAGTAATATTATTTAGGCTAACACTTATGCTACTTCTATCTACTAAAAGAGAGGAAAACAAAGTTAGAATATACTTACCTAAATGTGAACTCGTCGTAATTCAATCTCTCCCTTAGCTAATGGGACTTCACAAGAGGTTGTTGTGGTTCGTAAGCATCACTTTGTTAGGCCAAAGAATCCAAGACCTATCCACAAGACTAGATTCTCCAAATAAGAAAGCTAAGTTAAGACTCTTCAAGTAGAATGGTGGAAGAGCAGATTGTGAAGAAGCATGAGTGAATAATAACATTTTATTTCATATTCATAATAATGACCAAAATGACCTTGTATATATAGGAGTTTCTCACCTAAAAATAATTTGGACATGTCAAATGTGCTAGGTCAATCGACTCGACCTAGTACATTCTAAGTCTAATGCCTAAAATTTGTGTTAGGTCTACCAGAAGACAATCAAGTGAAAAGAGCTACAGTAACCCCAAAATACACTAGGTCGACCAGGTTGACCTAATGTATAGAACATGTAAAAAGGGTGTAAAGTAAGGAGAAGAAGGATAAAAAGAGGAAAAGACTAGAGGAATGTGCAAGGGAAGAGAAATAACTTAAATAAAGGTTTTGGGAGCTAAATAGATTGAGAATAATGTGGTAATAAGGGACAAAAATCTTGTGAAGCACCAAAGGTCTACCCACCCCTTTCCTGGTGCACCTTTTAAGGCATGCACTCAGAGATATTGAGTCACGATGGGTTCTTATAAGATGTAAAGCATCAGTATTTGGTAAAAGTTAAAAATATTATGTGTATACATATGTCTCATTCGAAGCTCATCACATGTCACTAAGGTGTAACAGGGGATGGTGCTTCGAGAAAGAACATAAGAACACACACAACACTGATGCTAAAAACAAGTTGTAGTATTTTAAAAAGCTTAAAACAACTGAAAGTAAATGATAGAAAAGGAAACTAATCTAAAAATTAAATAACTAAAAATTAAAACTAATGCATACCTTGACTTACCTTTTATCATGGGATGGTTTTTAGCTATGTTTTCAGTTTTGATTATGTAAGGTATAGAGACTACTTTTGATAAATGTAGAAATATAAAACTAAGAAGCAAAAACAAATAAATACAAGAAAATCTAAATAATTGGTGCTATGTAGATGGGACATACTTAGGAATTTGGCAAGCTGGGTGACAAGTGCTACATTAGAACAAATGACTAAGTCAAACCAGAGTAAATTAGGTAATCGAAAATCCAAGGCTACTAAAGACCAAAAAACTCAAATAAGTAAACTGAAAGTAAGAAAAGGCAAAATCACCAATTCAAACCATGGATACATGTTTAAAAAGGAAGGATAAGCAAGACAAATCAATGGTAAAAAGAAAAGTAAAATGGTAAAACAATATTGATGAGTGAGCAATAATAATCCACATCTCACTCAACAATGGAAAAATGGAATGCATAAAAGGGAAAACAACATTGATGAGTGAGTAGTAACAAACCACATCTCACTCAATAATGGAAAAAGGGTGTGAACTTAGGTGTCTATAATAGTAGAATAACAAAATCATGATAAATGGTAAAATAAAGGTAACGTAAGTCTAGTAGATGTAAAATATGATCCAGAGTTGCTCAAACATGTTGTTTTGTGTCTAAAGATAGATAAAACTGAAACAAAATAGTGTTAGCATGTTTTTAATAAATGAAGAAGAAGGAATTTAAAGAAGAGGGAAAATAGATTTGGAATCACAATTTGTCTATAAAGGGGGGAAATGAAATGGGTGGAGGGGAGAATGAAGGAAAAACCAAGGTAGAGAGAACTCTTTATTGAAGTCAAGACACTCAAATTTGGTTTGTCAAAATAAGAGGATTGTCAACCTTAGGGACTTTGAAGAACTTCTATTAGTTACACAAGTCTTAGGTCAACAAATGGATTATATAGATCATCTCATGAAGACTATATGAATGAAAAGTAAAATGTACCTACCTCCCCATGACGTGTTCTCCACTCTTCAGGAATCCTTACAGAGCTGTCTATATATATCATCCCATAAAGGCTATATGCATGAAAATTAAAATAGACCTACCTCCCCATGATGTGTTCCCCACTCTTTAAGACCCCTTACAGAGCCATCCATATATATCTTCCCATGAAGGCTATCTGCATAAAAAGTAAAATGAACCTACCTCCCTATGATGTGTTTCCCACTCTTCAAGACCCCTTATAGAGCTGTCAGTCTATTGCAAATATTGGGTACTTGCATGAGAAATTAGGTAGCATCATATTTTTTTGAATTCCCCTATTCCAATTTACTAGCCTACCACACCCCAAAGGATTTTGGCTATATGTAAAGCCGACTGTGTAGTTTGAGCTTTGATTGGAGATAAGAGATGTGTTTGTAATCATGTCTTTTAGTGTGATTGGACTTTTGAGGATATGTTTTCCTTTTTGATATCATTGCCTTTTGTTTAAATGATTTGGGTTTTAACTTTCTTTTGATGGCTTTCTCTATTCCTCCTCCATACGGATTTGGAAAACCAAACATGGATGCTAAAGATGACTTTCATTTGAAAACTTTGCGACAAGGTTTCTAAGAGAGAGAACATCAAAGATCATGGGGTCTAAACTTATCATAAATCCAAGTGAAATAAAAGTGCTATCTTGACTTCGTTTGACCTTGTTTTATCCAATGAGGAGATGAAAGAAAAGGGGAAATCAAGAGGAATGACACATGGAACAATTTAAATTACTTCAAATAGTAAAAAAATGTGACAAAGGGAAAAAATAAGGATAAAATGATAGCAAAGATGATTCCTTATTATAAGAGAGAGGGAAATGGAGGTAAACATGCTAACATAGATTGTTTGAAAATTCCATGTAGCGAACAAGCAAAAGCTAAAGTTTAAGAATAAGAAAATAATGATAATTTTATGAGGAGGGTCGGGTCCTATCCATGATCTTACAAAGTAACTCATAAAAGAGATACCCATGAGGGTGCCAATATCAAAAAGTGAGGGAGCCTTTTGATAAAACACCTCACAAAGAAAAACCCAAAGGATGTTAAAACAATATTGGCAAGTAAAAAAAAGAGGAAAGAAAATAAGATGAAATATGGTGGTTTTGTGAGGGATGCAAGGTCCTATCTGTGATCTTACAAAGCAACTCAAAAAATAAAAACCTAAGGGGTGCTAAATCAAAATTAAAAACAAAAATAAGAACAAAAAATAAGATAAAATATGAGAAAATAAGGGAGACAATGGTACATCAAGAAACCAAAAGGCCAAAAAAAGAGGACTCAATGTTTGTGAATAAGAGGGAACTGCTGCAGAGGGAAAGATCCGTGCTTAAGTAACCTACAAAACATATTAGATATATATAGATATAAAGCATAATTAGAATAAAATGATTAGATGAAGTATTTTTTTAAGAATTGAGCATTGGTGGGTTCTTTGAAAACATGGCCTTCATTAGTTTGAAGGTGATAGGTACTTGGATAAAGAATATCTTTAACTAAGTATGGACCCCACCATTTTTAGGCATACTTGTCTTCTTTTTCATGAGTGTAATATAATTTAAGGACAAGATCACCAAAATTAAATGTGTAGAGATTGACATGTTTGTTATGTTGTTGGTCAATGCCAGCCTTATATTGGCAATTATGTTGTAAGACAGAGAGGGATGTTCATCAAGTAGATCAAGATCATGAAGGCAAGCTTCACACAATTCCTCATCAGGAATGATGCCATGAAGATATATGAAAAGATAAGGAAGCTCAATTTCAAGAGAAAGAACTAACTCAAAACCATAGACTAGAGAAAATGGAGTTGGCCCAGTGGTAGTACTAATTTTATTCTGATAGGCCCAAAGTGCAGGATAAAGATGCATATGCTAATCTGTGTGGGTTTCATGAAATGTATTTTGAAGGATTTTATTAATAATATTTTTAGTGGCCTCATTTTGACCATTGTATTATGGATGATAAGGAATGGAAAATTTGTGATTAATCTTAAATTTGGTGCAAAGTTGTTTAACAAGTTTATTTTTAAAATTAACACCATTATCAAAAATGATGGTGTGAGGAACACATAAATAGAAAATGATTTGGTTCATAATGAACTTGAAAATGGTAGGATCGATAACATTAACAAGGAGCATGGCTTCAACCCACTTATCAAATTACTCAGTAGCAGTGTTAATTATTTCTATCTAATTTTTTATTTTTCTTAAGTGTGAGAAGAAGAAACTAGTTAAGAAGGGTGTATAAAAAAATACCTATTGAATGCACACGTGTTGAATCTAGAAATTATGATAAATACTCTTTGGCTAGGAAATAGTGACTTACAATAAGAAATCACTACCACAAAACTTGTTGTTTGGACAAGTAGTTGGGTGGATTGCCTAGCGTGAGCTAGATCCTAGAAGCAAAAGCTTTCTAGGAGGCTATCAATCCACCTAGTTTTAACACTTAAGTTGAAATGATAAAATAAATATATTATCCTTAAATTAATATAAAAATAAAATATATCAAATGATAGTAAATTAATTAAGAAAATTAGAAGGTTTGCTAAGTTAACTAAAATAAAGCAACTAGTTTGATTATATTTATATTGAAAATTGGTTAAGGCAAGGTTGTGGTTTTGGGTTTGGTATTTTGATAAGGATAAAAAGAATGGTTTGGTTGGGGTTGATTGAGGTAATAAAATGAGAGGGATGGATGGTTGAAAAATATTAAACAAGTAACCAGGGTATCAAAAGGATGAGGGAGCAAAGAAGGTGGAGGTGGCAAAGGTGCAAAGAGGGAAAATGAGGTAAATGGAATTACAATGGCAAAGGTGGTAAAAGATGTCAATGGATGAAGATGGAAAGTGGATTAAGAGGTAAAGGTCAAGGTAATGAAAGGAAAGACTTAATTAAATGACTGAAATAAAGAAAACCAAATAAGGTTACCTTGAGACTTGTTGATGTGGTTGATGTTGTTGATGATATGATGAAGGGATCTCATGGCAATTTTGATAGAGATTCATTACTTTGAATTATTTTCCTCCAAGATGTGGATGACCTCCAAAATGGTGCAAAGACCTGAAATAAGATGTTAATAACAAATACTAACTTTCCACTTAACCTTGGGTGAAGGAGAGGGGGGTATTTATAACATTTATTGTGAAAAATCATGCCAAAAGAGGGAATAGTAGAAGTATGGTGTTATTTTATATGTGGTGCATAAATGAGTTAAATGATGAGGTTGGTGGTATTCTCACCTTGATCATGGGTCTCCCATTTGGGTTGGTGTGTCTCCCACCTTTCACATGAATCCAATTTTGAATGGGAATCATGCACATGGGTTAAATGAGGCCAAAGGCTTTTTACCACCCTTTTTTATCTTCATCCAAGCACTTCAAAAGATGGAACACAAAATGTGGTGCCATTTTATATATGGGTTCATGAATGAGTCAAAATATGAGGGTGGTGGGATTCTCACCTTGATCATGGGTCTCCCATTTGGATTAAAAAGTCAAAAAATGGGTGACATTTATCTTTTCTAAAGCACTAAAGAGGTAGGTATCTTATTTTGAAGGACACTTCCATGTGTAAAGGAAAAATACATGTTTAATTATGACCCCTTAAGGGAAAATTTTCCATATTTTAAGGAGGGACCCTTGTGATGCTTAAATGAGGTCACTAAGCACCTTGGAAAAGGGTCCCAAGTGGGATATGATGTCCCACTCAAGCCACCTCACGTATAAGCCATGCCACTTGCCATATCACTTTCCAAATCACCTTCCATGTCACTTGTCATGTCACATACCATGTCGTTTCCCATGTCATCATGAATAGTCATAGTGGGTCCTACAATGAATAGTGATAATGAATAGTAATTTCAAATAGTAATTTTGAATAATATTATATGAATAGAAGAATAGTGATTTAGTTAGGTTAAGAGGGGTTGGTTAAGGGTTAAGAATGTTTAGGGGGTCCTGAGGCATTTAGTCATAAGAAATTATAAGTGTGTAGTTTCTTAGTGTCTATATTTTGCCTCTTTTTACTATGCAACTTTAAACTAATAAGCTACAAAAGAAAAACAAATCGCTTTGTCAAAGGTCAGAGTACTATAATTATGAGAGGAGGTGTTCCCCCTCAAACCAAGAGTCAATGAGGAAAGGTCTAATTAGGTGTGGATTTGATAAGCGGCTAGTAGGGAGGCACTAAGTGGTGCCATAAGGTAGCTAGGCATGTGAAATGCCAATAGGTTCACAAAATGTGACTAAGCATGATAATCAAGATTATTCAAAGACTAAAGTTACCAATATTTATAAAAATACGGCCAGTTTCTAGATGGACATATGATAGGGTAATCGGTCCATAACATTAGTCATAGTTGATCAGATTAAGTCTATCGAGTCATTTAGATAAGGTCAGTGTTGTTCACAGGTATCCAAGGTAAGAGGTGCTCCTCAAGAATAATACAAATGGTTTGATTGCACATAAGATGGGGCATAAAAATTAGAACATGGCAAGGCATAGTCAGTGTAGTCAAAAAGACCAAGGCAAAGTCATAAAACATACAAAAATGTCAAGTCAAAAATGGCCAATGTCGAGGTGGACATTGGCAAGTGGGCTGGTTGGTTAGAATGGGGTGATCGAGAAAACTCCATATACACTATACAAGTGGATGCTACCTACATAATTCCATATACATAATGCCCAAAATAAACTTCATGTCTAATGTAGTTCTTTGAAGGTGGGGTATGCTGGTTAACTTGGCTGACCCAATTTGATGTATCATGCAGTTAGGTCCAATTGAAGGATTTTGGAGAAAGAGAAGCTCCAAAGGGTGAAAAAGATGGTTGTAAAATAGTTTGGTGATTGGTTTGGTAGAAATGGTAGATGAGATTACCTAGGAGGCAATTAGATGATTGCTTCATCTATGCAAAAATAATCTATAGCCATGGATTATCAGGTTCAAGCATGAAGTTTCTACCATCATTTATTAAAAAAAGGGAGAAATATGCTTTATGAGGCTTTAGAAAATTTGGCACTACTCAAATTGCCATGGTGACCCAATGACTACTTTCATTAGCATCCAAATAAGCTAACATTTTGCACACTCCACAACAATGTCGTTAACAGGATATGGAAGGGTATTATTCAATAATTTGGGAAAGCAAAGTAGTAGAGTGGGTAAACAAGAAGTGGTGAAGATTTGAACCCTTGACCCTTGAGCCAGTGGGGCCCCAAAATATGTAAGTGTTGAGTTTTGAAGGAATTCAGAGAAAGACTTTGAGGGGTTTTAGAGGATGGAGCAAGGCCAATAATAATAATATTAATTAAATGAGAGAGCAAGTTTTGGATTTTGTGCATTAAAGCAAGGGTGTGGCAGACATGAGGAAGCAGACAAGGAGATGTACGTAAAAGTGGTACAACTAATGACTACACTTTGAGGAGCTAGAGGTTGAATGGGAGAAAATAAGGGAGATCTAATAAGGGATGAGGTGAAGGTAGACCAGGAGATGGATAAAGAGATAAGTAGAGAAAATAATGAAGTTGTAGATGAAGACGAAGGTGGAGAAGGATGGAAGGGTTCAAGCATGGACATATAGGAGGAAAAAAAAGTTTGGGAAGAACAAGGAATCTCATCAAGGGAGACAAAAAAAATTGAAATGAAACGGAGAAAAGAAAATAAAAATAAAAGGTAGAAGATGGGGGAGTGAGGGATGCACTAAAGAATGACATATTGGAGAATTGAAAAGGATGGAAAGAGAAGTGTAATAATCGTGAAGGGTAAAGGGATAATGAGAAATATGGGTGGCCATGAAAAGTTTGAAAATAAGTCTTAAAAAAGACCAAGGAGAAAATAGTTTGGTGATGAAAATGAAAAACAAGGCAAGAAATGGAAGGAAAGGAAATAAAAGGAAAAAGGAGTGAAATGAGGACACAAAAAGGATGACAAGAGAGTGAAGAAGCAGGTGGTATCTTGACCAAGTAAGCATGGATGATGATAGGCAAGGAGAGGAATAACGAAGCAAAGTAGATGGTGATTTTGTATATGAGAATGGGATAGAAATGGGAAAGGGTTGAATAATAATGAGGGGAAGCAAAGGATAGGTGGACAAGAAGGTGAAGAGATAAGGTAGGCATCAATCAGTTTTTTAGAAGAGATGACAAGATGAAGAGGTGGTAAAGAAATAGTAGAACACAATGAAAGGGAATGAGATGAAAATAAGGGATGATAAGAAGAAGAATGAAGCAAGGATATAAAGCACAAACACTCACACAAATATAAAAGATAAGTGAGTATTGAGATGGAAAGAGGAAAAGGGGAATGCAAAGTGCAAAAGACAAGAAGAGATAAGAAGAAAAGGGCAATTATGGAAGGCTTCTCAAAAAATAAAGACCTAGTTATAAGCTAATTGTGGAGAAAAAAATGAAAAAGGTGGGAAGAGTGTCAAATTGACAGAGAATGGTGGCACACGTATGAAAAAAATGGGATGTTATAAGAAATAAAAAGCATGCCAGATTGAAAACATGGGAAAGAAGAAAACAAGAACTGAGAATTGGAATGAAGGAAGTTTAGAATCAGTGGAAGAGTAGTAAGAAGGTGATAGTAAAGAAGAGAAGGAGGTAAAACTATCCCTTGATGTGCAAGGGAACAAGATGATGTGGAATTGGTGAGAAAAAAAGAGTGATAAAGAGGGTGTAATAAATAGTCAAGGGCGAGAGGAGATAATGAGGATGGAGAAAGAAGACAAAGGGGTAAAGGAAAAGGTTAGTAATAAGGGGAAAGAGAGATTAAAAAAAATGCAAAAGGTGGGTAGGGAAGTGGGCTGCAAATCATGTAGAAGGAAAGGTGATGGGAAGGTCAATGAAGCAGAGAAGGTGGTGGCTTTATGGGAGATAAGGGGGGCCAATGAGGAAGGTTGTCAATCCTTGTGTTAAAAGAGGTTGTCAAGTTGGAAAAGTGGTTAAAAGAGATTGACAAGTTGAAGGGAGGGAGGTGGTGAGGATATAGGTAGAGGGGTGGAGGAAAATATATTAGGTGAGAAAGACAAATAAAGTAAAGGATGTGGTTAAGCTGACCTCAATAAATGAGCACTGTCTACATAGTCCAAAAAGACCTCAGGCCAATGTAGTTCTCCTAGTAATGGGGGAAGATCAAAGAAGAATTTTTAGATGATGTTAGAATACAAGGATTCTGGGAAGAATCCAAGGCTTATTTGACATAGGATGCCCTAGGAAAGAGGGAATTTTTAGCAATAGAAGTTAATGAAAAGGAAAAGGGGAGGGTAATTAGTTTTTAGTAGCTGAGTTACCCTTAGAAATCAAGCAACGCCTACATAGTCAATGGACATCAGGCCAATGTAGTTCAACAAGGTTTGGGTGAGTGGTGTTCAAATTGGCTACCCCAAATTGATGGACCACATGGGTTGGTTTAGGCTAATGGAAAAGGTTTTATAAAATAATGGTTTTGGGTTTTGGTGAAGGTGTCGATGAAAGTGCATAATGTAGATTGGTGAATAGTTACCATAATGATCTCACATTTAGTAGGATGAGAGACATGGATGGGTAAGGTAGGATATATAAGAAGGGAACATAATGCTGAGCACCACAAATGACCTTTAGTGGAGCTAATATAAATAAGAGGTGCCTTTTTGAGGAGGCTACATCTTCTAAAATTATGCGAGGGTAGAAGCTTGGAGATAACATCTACTGCTATGAGTCAAGTTTTAGGAAATGGGCTTTTATCAGGATCTGCATAGTTGTTTTGGCCAAGGTTCATCACTGCTATGAGCTGAGTTTTAAGGGTAGTAGTGAAGTGACTACCTGCAAATAATTTATTTGATGGCTAAGTAGATTCTACAAGGTAGATAATTGGTAGTGTGGTGAGTGATAGAGGATAAACCATGCATGACCTAAGAGCTGCATGGGTAAGCTAGACAAAAGTCATCCATGTCTACATCCTCTATCACAATACCTCAAAACCAATGACTTGGGGTTCCACTTAGAAGAGACCTTGGTAGTACAAAACTACGTGGTCTAAGATATTGGTTATATAGTTGGATCAAATGGGAAAGCTTCTACAATGGCAAGTATTTGGGAGTTACCACCACTAGCAACAGTGGTAGTTTCAAAGGCGTGATCATTAAAGTAGCCCATGGTTGGAAGCCAATTTATGTCAACTAGGCTAAAGGTGACAAGGATGCAAATGACTACCAAACCCATAAAGACTATAAGATGACAAAGCAAGGAAAGACATTGGATGTAAATCAGATGATAAGGGTAATCAAAATATATCATGACGGTGCATAATGGCTTTATTGAGATGATCAATCAGATTGAGGGTGACGTGTCTACACAAAAAGGTAAGTAGACATGACCATTTCAAGTGGGAGGACTGTTCAAGGGAATCAATGACATCATATGACCTTCCCCATTGGTGGAATAGAGAATCGTGTCAGCAAGGAAGAATGGTTAGGTATTCTATTTAAATAATTATGATAAGGATGAATGTCTATCATTGAGTTATTTGGTTTTGTAGGTTATAGAAAGTGTAGATAACTGCACATGGTTGAAGATGGTGAATAATGAGAACAATGGTGGAGATAATCAACAACCCTCGTAACTTGAAATAATCAATATGGTGAATGTGAGGATCTACTAGATATTGTAACATGTAATGATGACAATGGAAGTAATGTTAGATCAACAACAAGAGGAAAGACACCCATGGCCTGAGCTTGAGCTTGAACTCTTACCTCTAAAATAGTGAAGAAGGTGAGAATTTCACTATGCAAGATGCAGGGTTAGAGAACATGACCATCAACCTATCTATGGAGGGAACCCTCACTGTCCAAGGGGATGTGTGCTGAGACAATAACTAGTAGTACCTATGTGAGTATAAAAACTAAATCAAAGGGATGCAATGGCTATGATAGGTGATTAGGGTGAAAGACACAGTGCAAAATATGATTCTCATCTTGTGGGGATGAATGCAGAAGAGGAGAATAGAGTACACCTTTTAGCAACTAATGAGATAGAGAATGTTAGTTTAGGGAGAAATCAAGTGAAAGGATGATTGAACATAAATCTAGAGTCACTAGATAATCAACCTCGTGTTTAGGTAGTAAAATAATGTATGTATGGACCTTAGGTGAAGTGTGGATAGTTTGATAAATTTGTATGTGCCATGTGACTCCTCGCACCCTAAATAAATTATTGCATAATTTTTGGTAAATATGTACAAAATGTGTTGGATGTCACTGGTCGAATGTTATCATACTTAAGGTTATGTGGATACTTATGAATGTTATGGTTATGGTTGTTGTAATCTTGCTTAATGTAAAAAGAATGATTATTGTTGTTACAACACTAGATGGTAAAAGTCATGATGAAAACATCAACCAAGCACCTTAAGATAAGAATAGGGCATGGTGCTTTGTTTCTGGCAAGGATTGAAAACATATCCAAAGCAGGATTGGCTTAATAAATATAATCCCTTCAAACGTTGTGCATGAGCGATTGTTAGTTGATAAAAAAAGGTTTCTTAATCATAGGTGTCAAGTAAGCTCTAAATCCCTTGATTTACAGATAGTCTAAAGGAAAGATGGGTGATAGGTGGTGTGAAGGGTAATGGGTGATATGTATGATAACCTCGTGTGAATTAGTTTTCCCCTTTTATAGGTGACTTAAGAATGGCAATAGGTAAGTCCATGTCATATGCTAGATATAGACTAATCAATGTAGGAAGTCTACATGTGAAAGCTGATTATGGCTTCCAAATTATTATGTTGCTTGAGAGCTGATTGTGACTTTAGATTTTATTGTGATAGTGGGTCTTTTGATTTATTTTTGTATGTGAGAAGCTAATCAATGTGGGAAGATTTCGAGAAATTGCTCTATTTTTGACAAAGTTAACATAGCCATCTTTAAAGGGAGTGGTCTAAGCTTATTGGCTTTGTTTAATGCTCTTGATAGATATCCTTCAAGGGAGCAGTCTACCTTATATTTGGCAATTATTATTTTATTTTTGGGCAGTTATCTTTCGAGGGAATAGTTTGTAATTATTAAGATATTGAACCAAGTAGTATTTTGGTATCCAAATTATTTTTGGTTTCAATGTTCTTAGACATGGATAGGTCTAATTAGGTTCGAAGGTTTATCTTTATGAGGGGGAAATTTTAACACAAGAAGGTTAATGATATAAAAAGGTATGTTTTTTTTGAGAGAGAGACAATGACCATGGGATTCT
This sequence comes from Torreya grandis, assembly GCA_037957365.1. NCBI lineage: Eukaryota > Viridiplantae > Streptophyta > Pinopsida > Cupressales > Taxaceae > Torreya > Torreya grandis. The sequence continues at coordinate 408,568 of JARHVA010000176.1, forward strand.
ATTTTGTTAGAGATGAAAAGTATTCATGAGAACCATGTTATGGGTAAAGTCGTGGTACCCACATTTAGGATTAGGTTATGACTATGATGGTTAATCACATGGTTCTATATTGTAATAAATTGTCCTCAAAAGGAGAGTAGAAAGATGGGTAAAGGTTGAAATCTCGTAATTAAGGGATGAGCTTAAGTTAGACAAAAAGAGTGAGCTTGATCTTTATTTAATAAAAAAATGGACATAAATGTGAAGCATTAAGGGGTTCAGGTTCTGGTTTTCCTTTAGGAGAGGACAAATGATAAGCTCATGATCCATACTTATGGGTAATGATGTAGGGTCCAAGCCAATTGAAAGCAAACTTTTCTCATTTAACCTTCTCCATGTTGGTCACGTGTTGGTTTTCCTTTAGGACAAGGTCTCCAATATTAAATTTTTGTTGTTTGAGGTGATTTTTCTAAGCACATTTGATACACTCTTAATAGATACAGAGGTGGGTGAGGGTTGCTAAATGATACTTGTCAAGTAGCTCAAGTTGAGCTAAATGGTGCTAATGAAAATCTTCCTTAAAAATAAACTCTTGCAATGATATGCAAAGAGAGGGGATTTGGACTGCAAGAGGCAAGACTACCTCTGCTTTGAAGACTACAGAGAAAGGGGTAGCCCATGTCGAAGTTTGAATGCTAGTGTGATAGGCCCATAAAGTGAATGGGATGTGCAAGTGCCAATCTCGACCTAAAACACTGACAACTTTAGTTAGTATTTTGTTGAGGGTTTTGTTAGAGGCTTCTACCTATCTATTTGCTTATGGATGGTAAGGCATGAAAAAGCTTAAATTGATTCCAAATGCATCATATAAGCCTTGGAATTGTTTATTTTAAAAGGATTTGCCATTATCAGTGATGATCTTATGAGGAACACTGAAGCGATAGATGATATGATGGTTGATAAAGTCGATAATCTTTTCTACTTTAGTCAAGATAAGATGAATATATTCCACCCATTTGATGAAATATTCAGTGGTTGTGATGATGGATCTATGCCACTACGAAGAATGGGGGTTAATTTTTCCAATGAGATCAAGCCCCCATTGAGAAAAAGGCCAAAAGTCCTTAGATACCTAGAGGTTATTGGCTGGTGTGTGATGTAAATTAGCATGTTGTTGACATTTAACACAATTTTTTACATAATCACAACAGTCTTGGTTGAGGGTGGGCCAATAGTAGCCAAGATGAAGGATATGTTTAGCAATCGGTAGACCGCTAAAGTGTCCCCTACATATCCCATCATATGTTTACTTGATGGCATGGGAAGCTTCATAACTACATAGGCAACAAAGAAAGAGACTGTAAAAACCACATTTGTAAAGGATTCCCCTAGTATGGTGTAAAGAGAGGTACTATGAACAAAATCTCTTCGGGCATTCCTAGAGAGGTTATAAGGAATGATGTCTAAGTTAAGGTAGTTACGAGTTTGGTCATAGCAAATGTCAGGTGGAGATTACTTCACACTATAAACAGTAGGGATATCAGATTGGTCATAGGAGGGAGTGGTAAGATGATGAATGGTGATAGAGATTTTGGAATTGGAAGGCTAAAAGGGATCTGGGAAGCAAGGCAAGCCATCGTATCTACAATTTATTGGTACATCGAGGAAAAAATTGGACTAGGTAATGTTTGAATGATGCTAAGAGTTTGTCAACTAAAATTTTATATTTTTGTAAGACATCATTATTAAATTTATAATATTCATTGACCTGGTTGACCACGAGTTGAAAATCACCAAAGACATGAATTGTCTTAATTCCTAAGGTTAGATTAGTTTAGAGACCTATCACTAGGGCTTCATACTCAATGATATTATTGGTACATTCAAAGTCAAGTTTGAAGGAGAGAGGAAGGGGTTCACCATCAAGGGGAATAAAAATAACTCTAGTACCCCCTCCTTGTTGACACTTTGAGCCATCGAAGACATGGTCATTTGGTAGGTTATTCCATCTTCTTGAAAAAGAATCATGATAGACTCATCTGAAAAGGCAAGAGGTGGTGGTTGGTTGTTTGGTAAAGGAGCTCTGGTCAATTTGTCCGCAATGGCCTACCCTTTAATTGACTTCTGTTGGAGGAATTCAAGGTCAAATTCAGCTAGGAGCATGAGCCACTTAGCCATACATTGATTTTGGTATGATTTAAAGTGCATGTACTTGAGTAGATTGGTATTAGTGATGACATATGTTTTATGGTTAAAAAGGTAGTGGTAGAGTTTAGTGACCATGAAGGTCAACACTAAGTAGAGTTTCTCGATATGTGTATATTGAGTCTCATATTCTACAACCATGTGGCTAATGTAGTATACGTCTTACTCTTTGTGTTGTTCATCTCGATGAGCCAACATTGCCCCTAAGAAATGGTCGATGGTAGAGATATATAGGTAAAAGGGGTGGTTCTCTTTATGAGGGGTGAGGATAGGGTGACAAAAGGTATTATTTGAGTGAATCAAAGGCCTTTTGACAATCACTATTCCATTTGAAAGAGACATCCTTCTTCAGAAGGTGATGGAAAGGTTGGCACTAGTTTGAAAGTTGAGAAATAAAATGGTGAATGGATTGAAGTTTTTCTTGCAGGCTACGGAGTTGCTTAAGGTTGGTTGGAGGAGGCATGTCTAAAATTGCTCTGACTTTAGCAAGGTCTACTTCGATTTAATGAAGAGAGACAATAAAGCCAAGAAGTTTTCTTGAAAGGACCCAAAAAATGTATTTTTTGGGATTAAGATGAACATGAGAATGAATGAGGCATTCAAATATGATCATAAGAATAGTCAAGTGATCTTTTCAAAGTTTGGATTTTTTTAGAAGGTCATCCACATAGTATTCTATAATCTTATAGATGATATCATGGAAGATATAAGTCATGACACATTGGTAGGTTGCACTAGCATTTTTAACCTGAAAGGCATGACTCTATAGCAAAAAGTTCCCTAAGGGGTGGTAAAGGTAACTTTGTGCTAATATTCAAGAGCAATCAAGATCTGATTATAATCTGAAACCTCATCCATGAGAGATAACATCTCATGGCTGGTTGTAAGATTAACAAACTGGTCAATGCTAGGTAGAGAAAAGTCATCCTTGGGATAGGTGAGGTTAATGTCACAAAAGTCCACATAAATGCATAGACCCCCAGTGACTTTGGTGATAGGTATATTATTTGAGACCCATTATGGGTAGTTAGTGGATTGAATGAAGTTTACAGATAGCATATATTGAAGCTCTTATTTGATGAGAAGGGCTATGCGAGGATGCATGCATCAAATTTTCTATTTAATAGGCTTGACATCACGATGAGTGACTATGTTATGGGTAACAATGGTGGGGTCAATCCCTGACATATCATTGTAAGACCAAATGAGTTCTATTTTGTGGTCTTGAAGGAAAGAGGAGAAGTTTTGAAGTTCCTTGGTATTCAGTGATTTACCCAATTTGAAAATGTGAGGGTTGTCTAAAGTGCCCAAATTAATATTCATGGTGGATTCGTTTGACATGGTTGAGGACTCAGGAGGAAGGGATTTGTGGATAGAAGAATCCTCCATATTGAGGTAGGTAGAAATAGTATCATTGTCTTGATGTTGGATGGTGTTTATGGTAGGAGAATCATTCTCTACCATTTTAGGGTGTATGAGTGGAAGTAATTTGGTTTGGCCACCCTTTTGGTAGATGAGAGGGCCCAAACTAATTGTATTGACTAGAAAAAAAGTTAGGGGGATGATTTCAGGATCTTTAGGGGAGAAAAGTGGCTAAGTTGGTGAGGATGAGATATATTCCTTCATGGTGACAATAGGTTTGGATGAATTGGTCGGTTATTTAGGTGGTTCATACCCAAGGCCAAATGACTCATGAGATTGTAAAGTTTTGATATGGGATAACTCATGAGGCCCTTGTTCATAGTGACCAAGGCCAAATCCTTTCCAAGCACATCTATGAAGATACAACTTAGTGAACTCCGATTTACTAAGATAAAAAAATTTAGAGGTAAATGGTTGGATGGATGAAGTAGTTGTAGGGGCTAGAAGTGGCTGATCAAGTCCCCATAAATGAAATGTGTTTGATGGTTATGGAACCCAAAGGGGATGATGGTTCCAATGTTAGGGTTGTAGGAGGGGTCATGTCTAAGGTTTCCATATTCTTAAGAAATAAAGAAGGCATCCAGGGCTAAGAGTCTATATTCATTGAGGGAAAGGTGTTGGAATGTGGTTGCCATAGAACTATTTATAGGAATCTGAGAAGAAGGGATAGACAATCTAGTAGAAGCTTCATCAACATTTTGTGTGGAAGTGTCACAAGTTTTAATTGGTGGGATTGTGTCATTAGTAAATGGTTGTGAGGTAGATGAAGGAGGAAGAAGGATGTCATTAGGTCAATATGTCATATTGAAAGATTTGAAAGGACTAGGGTTAGCTTGAATAGTCATAACTTGCCCTTTGTGCTCAAATTTGACACATTGATGTAAGGTGGAAGGGACACAACTCATGGCATGAATCTAAGGGTACCCAAGTAAAACATTGTATTTGAATTCTCCTACAACATAAAAAAGTTTGAGAATGGTACGGGGCCCTACACAGATATGGAAGATAACTGTGCCCAAGGTAGTAGCCATGGTATCATTAAAAGAATGATCATTGTGCTTTCAGCCATGATGTTTGTGGGTAAGTACAATAGGTCATAAGCATAAGAGGAGATAATATTGATGTTGGCTCCTCCATCAATCATCACTTTTTTATGCAAGTTTGATTAATGTATGTTGTAATGAAGAGGGGAGATTGGGATCCTCCAAATGAATATAAGGTATTTCTGAATCTTGAAAAGTGATAGAGTTGGAAGTTCGAAGGGCACCAACAAAGGTGGCTAGGGGTTGAGGGTCATTAGATTGGACCTCGATGGATTGCAAGGATTCTATGAGTACTTGATGATGATAGGGAAAGGTAGAGACTAACTCATATAATTTTATTTTTACTACAGTTTGGTGAAGCTGCTTGAGGATAGATTTTTGGATGGATATTGCATATGGGTTAGGGTATGGAGGGTTAGATGGGGAGGCATCTAATATAAAGACCTTAGGTTTATTTGAAGATAGAGATGGTTGGGTATTGTTTTTTTGGGAGTTTGGGGAGGGGTTAGTCCAATGAATGGATGCCTTAGCCTTCCTTTTATCCTTTTGTTGGACCTAAGATCGAGAAACCATGTGAATAGTATGGATAAGGGGGTTTTTTATATTGGATGGTTGCTTTGGTTCCTCCTCTTTATTTTTGGGTGAGACTAAAGATTGGATGGGTTGAGTTGGTGGTTAGATTGGCAATAAGGATGAAAGAAGTTTGTTTGATAATAGAACATCATCTTCATATAGGCTATAAACAAGTGCTTGGAGAGCATTATAATTTTCTGTGTCATGTCTTGGTGCCCTATGGTATGCACATATCAATTTATCATTGAACCAAGAGGGTTTTGTGCATGAAGGGTCAAAGGGTTTGATGGATGGTAAGCTCAAGGAAGAAGTTTGCAATAACCACTAGAGAATATTTAGGTAAGATTCGACTAAAGTTGGTAAAATTTTAGTTGTTTTTGTTTTAGGTGTTGAAGTAGAAGGTTGTGTGTACGTAGATTTGGTAGTAGGTGTCTTGGGTAAAGTGGTACATTTGGTTGACAGTTTTGGTTTAGGCAAGATGGTTGATGAGCTAGAGGCAGAGGAGGGAAAGGTAGGTAACTTAAGAATTGTCGGTGTAGTGAGGAAAGGTGTCTTAGAAAGAAAGTATGAAGGTGTGACCAATAAAGGTGGTGGGGTTTTAGTAAAAATTATGGACTTCATGTTCAAGGTAGAGGGATGAGGACCAAAAATGGAGGGCAAAGTTGAGGGAGGTAAAATTTGGAGTTTTTGGCCTTTTAGTGGTTTTACTTCTTTCATTGTTTTAGTTGTTAGTTTTGGAGGGGATTTGGGCACTTTAGTTATTTTGATAGGTTTAGGTGTTTGAGGGTCAATTAATTTGGAAGAGGTTTTGGTTGGTTGGGTAGAGGTTTTAGTTAGTTTAGAAGTGCTAAGTTGGTCTGCCAATGTAGGGGTTAGAAGTTCTAGTTTGGTTCCCTTACCTTTGTCTTAACTTCTGACAGAAGGTTCTAAAATTAGAAGTCAGGTGGATGAAGTCATCTTCTCTTGTGAGATAGATTTCAAAGAGGGGGTGGATGGTTTTGTGATAGGGGAGGTAGGTGTGGTATCCTCAAATGAAGGTGTGGGTACGGTGGCTTCCTTTGTTTGGGTGTTTAAAGGAATAGAAGACAATTTTTTTCTACTAGGGTAATAGAGAAAGAGATGATTAAGGTAATGTTTTTTTCAACAATGGGTTTGTTAGTAACCACATTAATAGTATGTGCCTCATTAGATGGGTCTAGTTTATTGTCATGGTAAGGGATAGAAGGAGTATGATTAAGAAAAGGCTTACAAAATATGTCAAAACCTTGGTTCAATGATACATTGGGATTATCTAACATAAGCTCTGCCTTGTCAATGAGAGATTGGACAAGGTATTTGAAGATGTTGCACCTAGTGATGTCATGTCCTATGACTCGATGAAAGGCACAATGGTCATTCTCATTATACCAACCTAGTATGGGGTGAGAAGCATCAAACTACTGGGATGGTTTAATTGGTGGAAGTTGGATGATATTGGATTTTAGTAACTTTTCCAAAATAAAAGGACATGGTTCTCCAATTAGAGTTAATTGCTCATGATTTTTTCAAGTTTGGTTCCTTGGATTTTAGTTTGAATAATTAAAAGATTCAAAGGTTTGGTTCATTGGGTTCTATTGGTTGGTAGATGGTAGTGGTGTGGCTTTGAATACAATGGCATTGGCAGTTGCTTTATTTTTAGTGTTGGGATTGGTTTGGTTGTTTGGTTTAGAATAAAAGGGCTCATTGGGTTTTTAAGTTGAGTTCTTGCTTTTCAAATTTATCCTTCCTTCATCAATGGATCTATTCTCTAGTTTGTGAGTCATGATAAAAGCTTCATCAAAGGTTTGAAAGCTTTGGACATGAAATATGGATGAAATATGTTTTATACATGCTCGAGTGAAGAGCTCTATAAGCTCAAGTTGAGGTGATGAAAATAAAAGTTGTTTGATTATGCTCCTCCATTGAGCCACAAAATCATTAATAGATTCATTTTAGAATTGTTGAATAGAGTAGAGGTTGGTAATAGAAACTTTCTTGGATATATTGATTGAAAAGCGATCCAAGAAGTTTTTGTCTAATTGGGTGAAAGAGATGATGGAATGTTTGGGTATGGAACTATACAAATCTAATGCTGGTCTGGATAATGACATAGGAAAGGTACAAAGGATAAGAGCATCATCATGGCCAATCATAGCATCAATTCCTAAATTCTCTTAAATATTATTATGGCTCTTTTACATTATTAAACTTGGTAAATTTTGGAAGTTTCCACTAGGTCGAATAAGGTCTGATGGGGACCGAAGGGTGAATAGGCTCATTATAAATTTGATCATAGGATAAGATATTATGGGCTCTAGAAATGGATGACTCAAGGGTAGTCATCTTGTCCATGATCAAATTTATGAAGTTTACTTAAAGTTGTTGGGATGTGTAGTTATATGATATGTTTTTTTGAGGTTGGGCAAGGTTGGAATAGCTAGTAGATGGTTGAGATGACATCACATATTGGTATGTGGTCTTTTGAGGTTGGGTGGAAGATATATATTTGTATGTAGATGTTAATGGTTGGGTAGAGGAAGGTGGTTAGATAGTGGTCATATGGCCTTTTGGGTTATGAAGATAGATAAAGGTTGTGTGTTGGGTCAGAGTGGTGGTTGAATTAGTGGTCGATAGAAGGGTGGTGAATCTTATGTTGATTGGTGGTAGCATGGATGGTATGACCACCACAAGACTTAGAAGTGGAATAGTGTTTGATGGATTAGAGGTAATTAGAGGAAGATAAGTAGAGTTAAAGGTAAGCACTCCTATTGTGGGGGAGTGATTAGTAAGAGGTATAAGGGTAGTGGTAGTTTGGGTTGGTGGATTAATTTTGAGGGAGTTGTTGTTTGATGATAATTCTTGGCTAACTAAAGGTTGAGTAGTTTTTGTGGTAGTGGAGTTATCACTATGAGGTGGAGAGACATACCATAAGACAGATCTATGGGTGGGGTCGAAACCAAGATTTGGTAAGATGTGGTTTTTAGGTAGTGTTGTAAGGTTGCATGATTATTATTTATAAAAGTGCTAAAATTCACATCTGTTGGGACTACCTGAGTAGGAAATCCCAGAGAGTGAAAGGAGTCTATGGGTTTGAAAATATGTTCCATGGATGAAGAGGTGGAATTTGGTGACGGTTGATTTGGTGGTAGGTTTGATTTCTTGAAGTCTTTTTGTTGTTGACGAGTGATAAATATACGATAAGATAAGAGAAGGATGATACATTCTCACACTTCAGACAAAGAGAAATAGAAAAAGACTCAAGATAAATAATGAATTCACTAAGATTACATTAAATCCTAATATTTTTTAAATCTCTCTTTTGGCTTATGCCTTAGAAAAGTGTGAAGAGGAAATTGGCTTGAATAGGTCATAAATAAGGTAGTCTATGTTTGGTTTTGAGTTATGTTTAGGAACTCAATAAAATTTTGTATTGGTCTGAGTAAGTGACTTGATACTTATAACTTGCTCCCCTTACATCATAATCCTACAACTAGTGCGGGTGCTTAGCCAATATGTACTGATTTTTAGAGTTTATACTTAGCTAAAGAACTGAGTTGGTTATCTCCTCAGTGATTAAATCTAAGTAAGATAATCGAGAAAGGGTAAGGTGATCTGCTAGGTGATGAAATCCTAGTTTAGCCTTGTCTCAACTATATTTTGATATTTTTTTATGCAAGTGGTTTGGTTTGTGTAATATTTGTGAACTACGATTAATTCATAATGCTTTTAATTAAACTAAGTGAGCTAAAATCAAGCAAGCAATCAATGGATGCACTCAATTTTAACCAATTTTTTTTTTAAATTTATTTGAATGGAGAGAAGAACAACTAAAATTCACCTAAATGCAACATGAAAATGCAATCCTAATCCTAATCCTAAGATGAATGCTCTTTTCTTTCTTTTAAGAAATGCAATAAAATTTAATTTTCTAAAAAATGTAACTAAATTTTTTGTTTTCCTTTTTTTGTAAAGAAAGAAGCTTAATTTTCTAAAAATTTAACTAAATGAATTTCACTAATGCAGTTTTCAATGTCCTAAAATATCTAACCCAATAAAACTCAAGGGTCCCATCGGGCGTGGCAAAATATTTATGTCTAATTTTTTTTTTAAGTGTGGAAAGAAGAAACTAGTTAAGAAGGGTGTGTAGAAGAATATATGTTCAATGCATGCATGTTGAATCCAAAATTTATGAGAACTCCTCTTTGGATAGGGAAGAATGACCTACAATAATAAAATACTACCATAAAACTTGTCGGTTAGATATGTAGTTGGGTGGATTTCCTAGCATGAGCTAGATCTTAGAAGTGAAAGCTTTCTAGAACGCTGTCAATTCACCGGCTTTTAACATTTAAGTTGAAATGATAAAAAAATATTTGCCTTAAATGACTATAAAATCAAAGTAAAATATATTAAATGATAGCAAATTAATTGAGAAAATTAGATGCTTCGTTAAATTAACCAAAATGAAAGAACTAATGTTCAAAATTGGTTAAGGCAAGGTTGTAGTTTTGGGTTTAGTAATTTAATAAGGATCAAAAGAATGGTTTGGTTGGGGTTGATTGAAATAATAAAATGATAGGGATGGATGGTTGAAATATATAAAATCCCAACTAGGGTAGAAAAAGGATGAGGGAGCAAAGAGGGTGGAGGTGGCAAAGGTGCAAAGAGGTCAAAGGAGGTAAATGGAATTACAATGACAAAAGTGGTAAAAGAGGTCAATGGATGAAGATGGAAAGTGGATTAAGTGGTAAAGGTCAAGGTAATAAAAGGAAAGACTTAAGTAAATGACTGAAATAAATAAAACCAAATAAGGTTACCTTGAGGCTTGTTGATGTGGTTGATGTTGTTGATGATGTGACGAAAGAATTATATGGTAATTTCAGTAGAGCTTCATTGCTTTAAATTATTTTCCTCCAAGATGTGGATGACTTACAAAATGATGACCTCCTTTAAATACTTGAAACAATATGTTAATATCAAATACTAACTTCCCACTTAACCTCAGGTGAAAAAGAAGGGGGTATTTATAGCATTTGTTATGAAAAATTATGCTAAAAGAGGGAACAGTAGAAGTATGATGCCATTTTCCATGTGGTACATGAATGAATCAAAAGATGAGGTTTGTGATATTTCCACCATGATCATGGGTCTCCCATTTGAGTTGGCGTGTCTCCCACCTTGCACACTAATCCAATTTTGAATCAAAATCATGCACATGGGTTAAATGAGGCCAAAGACTTTTCATCACCCTTTTTTGTCTTCATCCAAGCACTTAAAGAGATGACACACAAAATGTGGTGCCATTTTCTATGTGGGTGCATGAATTAATTAAAATATGAGGGTGATGGGATTCTCACCTTGATCATGGGTCTCCCATTTGAGTTGGTGTGTCCCCCACCTTGCACATGAATTCAATTTTGAATGAGAATCATGCATATGGATCTAAATGAGACCAAAGACTTTTCACCACCCTTTTTTGTCTTCATCCAATCACTTAAAGAGATGGCACACAAAATGTGGTGCCATTTTCCATGTGAGTGCATGAATGAGTCAAAATATGAGGGTGATTGAATTCCCACCTTGATCATGGGTCTATCATTTAGGTTAAAAAGTCAAAAAATGGGTGCCCTTTGTCTTTTTCAAAGAACTAAAGAGGTAGGTATCTCATTTTTAGGGCCACTTTCATGTGTGAAGACAAAATATATGTTTAATGATGGCTCCTTAAGGGGAAATTTTCTATATTTCAAGGGGGGACCCTTGTGATGCTTAAATTATGCCATTAAACACCTTGAAAAGGGTCTCAGGTGGGGTATGATGTCCCACATTAAGCCACCTCACTTCTAATCCATGTCACTTGCCATATCACCTCCCAAATCACCTTTCATGTCACTTTCCATATCACATGTCATGTCACTTGCCATGTCACTTACCATGTCATCATGAATAGTGATAGTGGGTCCCATAATGAATAGTGATAGTGAATAGTACTTTTGAATAGTATTATGTGAATAGGAGAATAGTGATTTGGTTAGGTTAAGATGGGTTGGTTAAAGGTTAATAAGGTTTAGGAGGTTTTTAAGGGTTTTTGAAGCATCTAGTCATCGAAAAATATAAGTTTGCAATTTTTTAGTGTCTACAATAATAAAGACATGCCCATCTTGGGAAAGAGAAAGTTTACCAATGAGATCAGATCTTCATGTAGAAAATGGCCAAGGAGATTCAATGATTTGAAGTTCAGTTGGTGGTGAATGAATGAGATCATTATGAAGCTAACAAGGATTACACTTTTTAGCATAGTCAATAGCATATTTTTTTAGAGTAGGTCAATAGTAACCATACACAGGCATTTGTGAGCTATAGGGTGTCTGCTATAATGATCACTACAAATTCTCTCATGTGATTATTCAAGTAGAGGAGGGACCTCATCTTGCATGACACAATAGAGCAAGTACCTTTGATGTTATGATAATAAAGGATGTTATGTCTAAATATGTACTTGAAAGCTTATTTGTAGAGATGTGTCTTTTCATGAGAATCCAAGTCAGGAGGAAAAGTTTGATGTTCTAAAAATTGGATGATATCTTGATACCACAAACATTGTTAGATGGTGACAAACTTGATGTGGCAAATAAGTGAACCAGGAGGGTGAGTAGATGATGAGGATTTAATTATTTGTATGATAAAAGAAGAATAAAAAAAACTTGATGTGGAGGAAAAAGAGATGTTGAAGAGGCAAGACAATCGGCAATGGAATTTTGATCTCTAGGAATAGGCTCATTTGTAAAAGAGGCAAAATATTTTACAAGATTGATTGCAATTTGATGACAGGCAATTAAGTTTTCATTTTTACATTGATAGGCACCACTAACTTGATGGTAAATGAGTTGAGAATCACCTAAATCATGAAGGTATTGTATGTCTAAATCAAGAGCAACTCTCATACCTAAGATAAGATCTTCGTACTTGACCATGTTTTTGGTGACAATAAATGTAAAACAAAAATCTAAAAGAATGATCTTACCAAGAGGACTAGTGAGAGTGCAACCTACCCCAAATCCTTGAAGGAATTTAGTGGCATCAAAGTAGAGGGTCCAAGTATCCTCATGCAAGTCAACATTAATTTTAGGAAGATCTTTGATAACTACCTTTGATTTAGTAGTACCAAACAAAGGGGAAGATTCATCAAGCTGATTAGCTTCAAGATCAGTAGTAAAGCTATGAAAATAATCTTTAAGATAAATTGCTTGATTAAGACCTTCAATATAAAGGTATTATCATCTGGAAGGTTATCTTGAAGGGAAGAAGTGGATGGAATAAGAGCTACGACAAGTTGGTCAGCTATGACTTGCCCTTTGATAGCTTTTTGTTTAACAATGCAAAGATCAAATTCCATTAGTAAAACTATTCACTTGCCAATTATATCTCCTAGAAGAAATGCTTTGGAGAAGAAATGATGAAGGGAATTAGAATGAATGATAACATAGGTGGTTTGGTAAAGCATGTAGTGATGAAAATTTTTAGTGGTAAAATAGATAACAAGGCAATCATGCTTAATTTTAGTATAACATGTTTCATAATTGATGAGGCCTCAACTAATATAGTATATGGTATACTCCTTGCTCGTATCATCCTGTTGGGCAAGCATTGCCCCAACTGAAATAGGTGTGGAAAAAGTATAAAGAATTAAAGGTTTATCATTAGGAGGATAAAATGTAGGTGGATGAAGCAATGACTCTTTCATATTGTCAAATGCTTTTGGAAATGGATTTGTCTATTCCCAAACTATACCTTTCTTAATAATGGAATTAATGGAATTAATTCAATAATCCATCTTGGGAACTAATCATCTAATTGCCCCAAGTTTTCCTAAGGAGGTATGAATATCAAGAATAGAGCGAGGAATGGCCCTGTTGATAATAACATTAATCTTGGCTAGATATATATCAATGCCACAGAGAGATAATAAGAATCCTGATAATTTATTAGATGTCACTCTGAAAACACATTTGAAAGGATTAAGTCAGACTTTATATTTAAGGAGATGATCAAAGATGATGGCAAGATCAGAAAGGTGGTGTTTATGATGCTTGGATTTGGCAATAAGATAATCCACGTATGTTTCAAAAATTTTATGGATGAGGTCATGAAAGACATGAGTCATTGCATGTTAGTAAGTGGCCTTGACATTTTTGAGACCAAAGGGCATTTTTACATAACAATAGGTGCCCCATTCTATGGTGAAAGTAGTCTTATGTTGGTCCTCAAGAGCTATATGAATCTGATTGTATCTTGAAAATCCATCCATAAGAGATAACATTTCATATCCAGCCATGGAATCAATAATAACATCTATTAAAGGAAAAGGAAAGTTATCTTTAGGACAAGCAAAATTAAGATTGTGTAAATCAATACAAATACGAATAACAATAGTGACCTTTTTTTGAATAGGAACAATATTAGAAATCTATTCAGAATAATCCACAGGTTTAATAGATTTAGCATCTTTTAGTTTGATGATTTCCTTATGGCATAAGTTGGTAACTTCAAGAAGAAAATTGTGTTGCTTCTGATGCACAAGTTTGGCATTAGGATAGGTACTAATGTTATGGACCACTATGTTAGGGTCAATACCAGACATGTTTTGGTAAGACCATGTGAATACCTCTTGCTACTTATTAAAAAATACGCTGAAATTATCATATTCAAAAGGTGAATTTTTTTTGGAAATTATGATTGGTTGAGGGAATGAGGGAGTACCATATTCAATGCAAGTTGTTTCTTTAATAAGCATGGAATTACCATCTTGAAAGTGGTATGGTGTGTTAGGTAAGGAGGACATCGGGTTAGTTTTAGGATCAATGCTAGCAATAAAGTTGTTGAAGCGAGGAGTTTTAGTTTTAAAATGTCCAAGTTTATGATGTTGATGGGGGAGTCGAGGTTCACAAGCATAAAGTAATTCAAGGATAGCTTCATCACTAGGAAAAGTAGGAGGAGGACCATAATGCTCAGCATCTACTTCTAGTCTAGAATTTGGTTACCATGACAATCATATTCAGAATGAATTTGATGAACATTGGTTACCTTGGCATCAAGTGTGATTTTAAGAGTAGAATAAGTAGATGGAGTAGATTTGTTGGGAAGATCCAAAGGAGGTAGAGAAGGTGAAGGTGATTTTGGAGGTTCAGAAGGTGCAAGTTGTTCTACCACCCAAGGGGAATGGATAAGAGGAGGATTAATAGGAAGCACATAACCCTTAGGTTCTATGTGTTTAGCTACAGAAATGGTATGCACATCTAGATTGAAAGCATGAATTTGGGCTAAGGTCTTTTGATAATGTAAGACATCCAAGTCTCTTTATTGAACTTGGGCCATGATATAGTTGTCATCATATATAGGAGAAATTGTACATGTTTGGGGTTCAGGAGGACCTTCGAAAGGTGAAATCCCAAGATTACTATATGTTCTCAGAGACATGGTGAGAGGATCTTGAAATAATTTAGCCACTTCTAAATCATTGCAAGTAAAATCATCTTCAAGGAAAGATGGCTCTTGAGCATTGCATGGAGGGAGAAAATTAGTAATCTCATCCATGAGAGGAATGGTACAATCCCTAGGTAAAAGATAATGAGAAAGCCATTCTGAAATTTATGGAGGTAATCTAGTGGTGTTGTAAGTATATTCTAATTCATTAGGCTCATCATCATCAAAATTTGCAAGAGTAACTTGTAAATCAAGATTCATATTGATGAACTCAAGTAAAAGAGCATTATTAATATTAGGGGTCATAGGAATATGATATTGTGATTTAGGATTAGGTAATTGGATATCCATGGGTTAGGATTGGCTTCATGCTTATAGAATTTTCCATTATGAATAAATTTAATGCATTGACTGCTAGAAGAAGCAATGGGCCTCATTCGATGAGTCCATAGATGAACAAGGAGTATGTTATAAGATAAAGGAAGTTCAAGAACCATGAGTTTGGTCTGAACAGTCGTAGGACCAATGGTTAAGGGAAGCCATAAACAACAAAGTGGCTTTTGATTAGTCTTGTCAAAACCATGACAAGTAAGATGGGTTTGTTTAAGATGACTTTTATTATAACTAAGTTATTGTATAAGCCATAAAGAGGTTACATTAATACCAGAACCTTTGTCAACTAGAACTTTTCAAATGAGGGTGGTATTAATGGCTATTTTGATGAAGAAATGTGGATCATTGACACAAAAGAGGATTTCATCATTAATCATGTCTTCTTCAAGGAATTCAATGGAAGGTTTTTAAGGACACATAGATTTGATGGTATTAATGTTAGTTAGTTGAGAATCAATAGAAGGTGTAGACACCTAAACGTGGCCATCAATAACTTTTAACTAGGATTTTGACTAATTTATATCAAAGCATCACAATTTAGCCTAAAAATACTAAAACACGCTAAATGAGTTTAAACTATCATATTCAAGTGCCAATTTTGGCCAGGGTATCATTAAATAGGGTAATGCAATTTATGAAATAGCTAACTTTGATCATATCATTTTAAGTTAAAATGATATTTTCACATCTAGGTGATTTTGATTACTCTTTTCTATCAAATCTCTTACATAAGACACATGTCTTTATTATTTTATGTTAACAACATCCTAAATGGAATAACGGATCCAACATATCTAACATCACATCATAATTCCTATCTAGTCAAATTTTGGGCCAATAACAAGACATTCTGACCAATTTGAGTAATTTGTGCACAAAGAGCCAAGGTTTGCATCAAAATGCTTAATCATGCTTAATATATAACTAAACTAAATCATGAGCCTAATTAATAATTCTATGGATCTTTTTGAAGACTTGTTTTTAGAAATAAATATTAAATATTTGTATCATTAAAGTGACATCATTTCTTGGGAAGACATTCTTAGGCCATAAATGCCACAAATATCAGGATTCATGCCTATCTTACCTCATAAAACCCTCCATGCCTAGTCAATGGCCCTCTATCCCAAATATTGATGAGCCTATTTATGAATTTTAATTACATAATTGAATTAATCCTTGACCACACATCTCCATCTGGAGATGGATGGTTCAAGTTTATTCTAGCCATTTATAAAAATCTATAAATGTGAGGCCTTGCCTATTGAATTTTAATCTCTTATATGCCAAATTTATAATGTTTAATTGATTCCAAAGCTTCATTCAAATTAGTTTTATAGTGCCCAAATATTGATCCAAGCCAAGCCAAAGCCAAACATGGTGCCAAGGAGAGATGGAGGTAGCCACACTTCATTAATGCAGACTTCATGAGCACAAACTGAGCAAGCCACTATAACAAGCATTTTGGAGCATCCAAAGAAGGTGAAAGAAGGTTTCCTTTGAATTTTAATTATGTTTTTCATTCTATTTTTATTAACTAAGCTCTCTCTGGTGTCTATGCCTAGAGATGTTATGCTAGTTAGTGTGTTTATTTTATTTTCATTTTAGAACTAACACCATACTAACCATCCTCTTTTGAGTCAAATTTCTAGCTACATTGCACTACACTAAGAAAATGACAGATGCGATTGCAAAAATGGAAAGACCTTATTGTAACAAGATAAATGTCATGGACACCTAATTACATGCTTTTCTTTTACATCATGACGTGAAAGTCATTGTGTAATTGATTCCCTTAGAAACGTTAGAAAATTTATTAGTTTTAGTCAACCCTACATTATTATACCCTTACTAGGATTTGGAAAATTATACTTAGTGTATTTTAGTCATTTTTTGCTTGGTATGTTTTGAGACTAAAACCTGATTGTTTATTTATAACCAGGTCAAAACCAATTTGTTTATACGTCACTCTTTTGTCTAAAGAAGCATTATGCTGACCATTTTACACCACACTTATACTTTGAAATTTTTGCTAAACTTGTTTATGTGTGTATCACTTGAGTTGAGGTGGGTACCAGTATCTTTATCAAGTTTAAACCTTTGAGTTTTTAAAACATAACATTGATCACATCATTTGAGCAATCTTATGCCATTAAGCTGCTCAATTGGTTTCAAGACGTGTTTACCATTGTGTCAAAAAATCTTTTGTTTCAAAGCATGTCATGTATACCATTTGGACCTTGTTTATGTACCATCATGATGTTCAATCTTGTCTAAATTATTTGGTCAAATCCTAGTTTTCAACATTGAGTTTTCAATTAACCTTATCGAGTTTGGATTCAAATATTGATTGATTTATGTTTGGGCCTCAATTTATGGGGTTGATACACAGATCTTTCTCTTTTGGGTTGCATAATTTTGGTTAATTGATTATCTAAATTTGAAAATTATTAATTGTTTATTTGTTCAAAACTTATCCTCATCATCATTTGTGTCTTTATTTGAGAAAACATGACCTTTCTCTAGGTGCCTTTTGTCTCATGCCTTATGTCGACTAATCATGTTTATGTTTGATTCTATGTGTTGGGTATATCTTAAAGTTGTTGTAAACTTGTTAGATTAAATCAAATCACATCAGTGTTTGTTTCAAGTCTATATTTTGATGTTATTTGACCAAAAATCCTAGAACATGTGTTGTTTGAGCTTAGCTTTTGACTCCACATTTGGACAAAAGACCTAGTGACTATTTTTCCTTTCCTAGTTTAGACCTTATTTGGAATAGTTTGACCTATACTTTTGACATGCTAATTTTTATTTAGATGCTTTACCTTTTATGCATATGACATTTGACATTAGATATTTGACGTTATATTGTTCTATGCCAAGTCTTAGCATAAACCATTTTAGAGATACATCCACTTTTAAACCAATTTTTGAGACACAGCTCCATACTTTCGATCAAGTTAGACCAAGTTTGAACCATTTATCCTTTAGACATAGTTTTTTAGAGTTTGTATAACTCTAATCCTTTTTTTTTTCTGAAGCTTTCATTATTTATGCAAATATGTCTAGCTACACCTATGGTGGAGTCATGTATAATCCAACTTATGATAGAATGGCTACACAAAATGACTTTTATGGATTTAGTCAAGACCCCAATGATGCTAATATGGTTTGTGAGATAGATTTCTATTCACCTCATAATAATCATTCATGGGAACAAAGTCATGAACCAACTTATGATCCAACTCGAGACCTTAATTGGTATGAAGAGGCTTGTGAGAAGGACTTTGAAGACCTAACTATAGATAATGTTATTTGGGATATGGATTCATACCTTTTTTATAATAATCAATACATGGAACATAGTCAGTAACCAGCTTATGATCCAACTCAAGATTGGGATGATATGGTTTATGAAGAGGACTTAGATGCCTTGGCTTATGCTAGTAATGAAAATCCATGACGTCTTTTTAGTCTTTGAACTTTGACTACCCCTAACCCTCCTTTAGATTATATGATCTATCAAGCTCCACAATATCCAAGGAATACCATTACCATTATGAGACCTCATTATTTGGCTTGTGTGAGCAACCATACTCCACAATGCCCCTAACTTGTCCTTCTAAGACCTCATTCTTTGGCTTAAGCAAGAATGAAGCTCTATAATGCCCCAAACTTGTCCTTCTAGGACCTCATCCTTTGGCTTGTGTGAGAAACCAAGCTCCATACCATCCTATCGTTACCATTTTAGGACTTCATCATTTAGCTTATGATATCAATCAAGCTCCACAATGCCCTACCATTATCTAATCATAGACCATTCCTCATCTAGTACTAATCCCATCTAAACCTCAACCAATCCAATCATTTGAATACTAAGATGTGTTCAAAATTGGTATTTTCTAACTCATTAGAAAACAAGGCTAAAATAACCAACCAATCCAAGATACTTTTGTTGAACCAACCATTTGTGATGAGTCAACTTATGATGAATCACTTATTGATCCTATACCTATTATAGATAAGTCTCACTCTAATGAGTCAGTATTTGCTGAGTCACTTCTTAATGATTATAACTACCTTTGAAAAAAACATTACCCCGACCATATGCTTATTTTTCAAAAGCCTCTTATTGACAAGCTAGTCTCTAAAGAGTTGTATTTTGACCTTTTTCCCATCCTAGAGGAGTCTCACTTTGATAAACTAGTCTTTATGGAGCCCATTATGCCATCATAGGTTGTTACTTGTCCAATACCAAACATTCAAAAAGACATCATTGTAATAGAGTACCCATCAGATGAAGAATCAGAGTTAGAGTCAAGTTTTATTCTTAAATCGATAATAGATTTAGCATCAAAAGCATAATCAACATCAATATCGACATCAGATTCAGAGTCCATTGGGTTGGAATTAGATTTAGACATAGAATATGTTCATGATTATTATAACATTGGTTATACATGCATAACAGATCAGTACAAATACATTTGTGATCCTTCTAAATTTTTTTAGGATGAGTACTTTAGCTTTGACACAAGTTCTCCTAATATCTTCTATGAGGATTATGCTGCCAAACTCCATTCCATTATCATTCCACATACCATTACCACTAATCAACATAGCCATATTATTGACATTTCACCTCTCACAAACATTTATTAAGATTGACAGAATCACACTTTTTTGAACTACATCCATGGCGACATAGCAGTTGAAGAAGAGTAAGGAGGCCAAGACCAAATTCATGTAGCATAAGAATACTCTCCTAGTGAAACCTTTTTGGAGGCACTAGGGGACAAGTCAAGTTAAAACATAGTGTCTTTTATTGAAACTTTTTTGGAAGCACTAGAAGACAATCAAATTCAAAAGCCAATTTTCATTAGTGACACCTTTTCGAAGGTACTATGGGACAATCAAGACAACTTCATTGGTGAAAACCTCATTGAGGCACCAATAGTTGAGCACAAAAGTTATTCACTACTTAATCAAGACATTGTTCAAGATCAAATCAAAATAACTTCCAATCTACAACCTAATCAGGTGGTAGTTACTCTCAGACACAAACAACAACAAAATTTGGTGGTTATATTGAGAGAATAAGTCTACATCCCCACCTCTATACAAATCTTCTTGATGCAACTCAAAGATTGTTTCTCAACCATAGCCTTAAATAATTTGAAGTGAGCAAAAGAATCACTCTTTTAATTGAGTAAATAAACCCAAGTACACCTTGAGAAATTATCAATGAATCAAGTGCATACTTAGGTCCATTGAAAGAAGTAGAAAAGACCATAAAATCACTATGCACAAGCTCAAGTGGTGAAGAAGATCTTGTGGACATACCCTTAGGAAACATATATTGGTGTTGTTTTCGTAATGCACAACTAGGGAAAACTTCATAAAGACATAGAACTATAGGAAGACCATCTACCATATTTTGAGGGCTTAACTCCTTCAAATATCTGTAGTTTAGGTGTCAAAATCTCTCATGCCAATTCTAACTCTTAAAATCTGCATGAGAAACTAAACACATCCCTATATGAGTAATATCATCAAAACCCTCAAAATAATAGAGTCAAAAACTATGATCAACAACACCTTGTGCAATAAGTGTGTGTGACTCTAATAAAACTTGAACTTTAGCACCCTATGGTGTGAAATTCATTGTCTTACCCTAACTAGAATGGAAAATATAATAAATTGAAAGTAGATTGGTGGTGATGTCTGGAACATATAATGCATCATTGATGTGGCCACCATCTAGATGTATGTCACCCTTCCCTTTAACAAAAATGAAGGAAGAATCTCCAACCTCAATGTTAGAATTAAAACTCAAACCAAGAGATATAAATAACTCCTTGGAAGAAGTCATATGGTATGAAACACTAGAATATAGAACCCAACTATTTGAAACAAGGGACTATGATCTCCTGAAAAAATTAAGTGATTTCCCATGCTCATGAGATGGAGGAGTGGAGATATAAATATCATGTTTCATAATGTATCATCTAAGTCTTACATTATCTTGAAACACCTAGAATCTTTACTATTAGTCCCCCCATAATAGAAGCAAGATAGGTTAGACTTATTCCTGGATTTGGAAGATGATTTATGTCTATATGTATTAGTGTTAGTCTTAGATGCATTTTGAGATGGAGGAGTGTTCTTCATCTTACCCTTAGTTTTTCCCTTGCTCTTAGGATGTGATGCATCTAATGATTTTTGAGAGGTGAAAGACTCAAGGTGAGACAATTTAGATTCCTCCCTATTAGTCTCTCATAAAAAAAATTTAGATCTAACATTTTGAATGCGACATCTAAGGCATCCATACTAGAGAAAAAGGTAGAAGTAAAGATTTGGAATGGGCCACTCAACTTAGACAAAATTAAGTACACACACTCTTCATCCATCTTATCTCATCCACTCCCCTTCAAATGTGTCAATAAATTCTTAAAATTAGTGAGGTACTATACAACAAAGGTAAAGTCATCTGAATTGAGTGAAGTAAGCTCTAATTCAAGTTGCATGGCTCTCAATGATCTACTTTCATAAACAAACCCTTTAGCTTAGCCCATATTTTTAATGGATAATCACATCCATTAAAATAAAACAAAATAATTTCACTCACATAACCCCCAATAAAACCCATATACTCTTTAAACTTACATTGGTGCTAAATTTTTTTCAAAATCACATGTAAACTGTGGTTGAGTTTCATTCATTAGGGACCATAATCCTTTACATTTCATGATTATTTCCATTCGAGGTTTCCATGTATGATAATTATGTGTATTCAAAGGCTCATAATGCTCAATACCATAAGTATAATACATGCTAATGAATCACCAAATAGCAGAAAAAATGCAAAAGGGTGCAAAAAATCAGCACTAAGACAACCCCCTAAAATATTGTATAAAGGACACCAATTTGGTAATTTATAAAAGTATTAAATTTTTAAAAATTAATTACACCAATGGATAGATAATTAAAAGCCATGAAATTCAAAAATAAAACATAACTCAAATTTGAGTTACGGTTCAAAAGTTAAAGGCTTTACGAATTCCCATAAATTGGGTCAAAACATTAAAAAACCACTACAAATGGATTTTAGTGACTAAATCATAAAATAATATAGGTGTCTAACCACTCATTATAATTGGAATTGTAACATGGACTTAAAAATTTTATAAAAATTGAAAAAATATCTGTCTGATTATCGTTATGTTGTATAAATGAACTATGCTTCCTCTTGAGGCAAAAAATAAAGCTTATAAAAGAAAACAATCAATTAAAACATATTTTTGAGAGGAGAAATGGTGGTTTAATATTGTATTTTAGCTTAGATGCATTTTCTAATAACCTCATTTATATATCCTTATCTCTCCAATGTTTTTCCATGGGTTCTTTAGATTTTCAATGCCTTGGTAAAGAATTCCAATGCAATGCTTGATAACATAAGTTGTAGTAGATTTCAAGGTAGAAATAAAATGAGAAAAGGAGAACTACTCTTGTTGGAAGAAACACAACATAATATATCTATAAATAAGTAGTGGAAGACATACAAAGAAGAGGAAAATAAAATAATATTTGATCTTCCATGCCTTTTTCAGTGAATGCATTCCTTCAACACCTCCTTCCAAGTAGAAATTTTGATGCAAAGATTCAAAAAAGTCCTAGAAAATGAGGAGTATCAAGCTATTGGTCCAATGAATATCTTCCTCAAATTATTCTATAGATCTAAAAAAATTCCAACATAAGCTTATGCATATTCCAATGCCTAGCTCAATGCCTCCCTCAAATGCCTAGCTCAATGCCTTCAATGCCTAGATCTACTGATCCAATGCCCAAGTAAGATGATGACACTATCCATTGCCTCCTTTAGGTAATGCTTTCAATGATCAAATATTCAACACCGTAGTAAATAATGAATCCAATGCCACCCTCTTGCTTCAATGCCTCTCTAATCTTCAAGGACCACTTTGTAAATCTAAAACAAAAGAAAAAAAGTGCCTACCTTTGAAAGGTAAGATTCCAATGCCCCACATCTTCTTTCTTCAATGCTTGGATTAAGATTCCAATGTAAATCTAGTGCAAATTTCAAAATTAAAATACTAGTATGCAAGTAAAATAAAAAGGATGACACCAACCTAAGAGCAGGTGCTTCTCTTGTTGATGCTTCTAAATGAAATGCAAGTGCTCTTAGTGTTTAAAGAAGACTTCTAATTTTAGTGTTGTCACCTAGATTCACACCTTGAGGAAATGCTCAGATCTCCTCATCCAAATGGCACAGTGGAAACATCTTTCTTGCTTTGGGTGATAATTTCACTGAGATGAATCTCTAGATAAAGGGATAGCTCCCTTGATGCACCTTTAAAACTCTCTTTTGATTCACAACTATGTATGAAAAAGGTAAGGAAAATGACTATGAAAAACAAGTGGTAATGTACCAATGTATGATATCCTCCCAATTGACTGAAACCACTACTTAAAGACAAAATAAGGTGTTTTCTTGCACAAGACTCACAACTCAGGAACCATTGGTACATCAATATTTCATATGTTAGATTCAAGAAGGTATGTGATTCTTAGGTAGGGAATGAATGATTCCAAAAGGGATAAAATCATGAACCAAATCTAGGACATCTCTACACTTAGAAAAGAAACACTAGGAAAGACCTACAATAATCCCCTTTTTGTAAATTAGTAGACCATCAAGAGTACAAGCTAGAAAAAACAATCTTTCACTAGAATAGACCAACAATGATTCAATAATTACTTAATATTATAACATATGAGAAGAAATCACACTTGTATATCTCTTCAAGAGTTCTTTGTGTACAAATCTGGCTAGAGTTTCCCCAATAACCAATGGAGGATCCTGAACAAGCCAAAAGAATGCATATATATATCCTTTGTGAGGAAGTCAAGAAATCAAGGGAAATCACTTGGACATGTGTCATATTGGATGAGAATTGATTACATTTTCAAGAGTTACAACTGAATAGATGCATTAGTTACAATTTGTTATGATTGAACAAAAGCATCAGTTATGTTTTGTTGCAACTATTACCTCTTTTTCATCTTTAGGTTCCTGCCAAGCTCTTGATGCCAACGACTATTTTCCACAACTTGAAATTGACTTTCTATGGGCTGTCATCTTTCAGGTATTTCTTTTGGACATCTAAATCCCAATGAGTATCCTCAGACAATTTTCTTGAACAATTCCTTTGGGATTTTTGTTTGGTCTATCCTTCAAACTTTTTATTTGGTCCTCTTTACTGTGGAGGGGTACCCTTTAGAAGAAATATAGAGGACACTTCCCAAAGAAATGTACCCTTTGGGGAAATTATTTTAGGCACTTTCTCTATAAGAATTTGGCCTTTAGAAAATTTTCATTTGAATAATTCCTTTGATATTTATGTGGATCACCTGGTCAAGAGAAAAAGAACCATTCATAAACTTACAAGTGGACCATTTCTCTGAGCGACATCCCCTTCGGAGAAATTGAAAGTGTCCTCTAAATCATGGAAAATACACTTTGGAAAAGTTGCAAAGTACCCTTTATAAGGATAAATACCCTTTGGAAAAGCTACAAAGTACCCTTCAAAAGGAAAAATGCCCTTTGGAAAAGTTGGTGAATACCCTTCAGCTTTGAAAAGATATCTTTTAGAAAAAATGCAGAGGGTAATTGGTTAGAGACTTATCCTTCGAGAAAGTTGAAAAGGACCGTTCTAAAGAGGGATTATATTTTGGGACTTTTGTTCAGAAAAAATGTCTGAAAGAATTCAAAACTCTCTAAAAGATAACACTTAGTCAAAAATAAAGACCCAAAATATTACTTATGTAAAAGCTTAGTAAAAGACCAAAATAAAACTTCCCAAAAGAATTGGCCTTATACATTTGTTGCAGCATATATATAACACTTCTTCCAAATGAGAACCTTAATATAGGACCTAACCAAAGGTATAGACTTAGGCGGTTAAGTTTTTCAAATAGGGGGTGTCTAATTTTGGCCTAAAGGGACAAAATTTGGTCAATAAATTGGTGACTCACAGGGGTAGTATGCTTGTTATATTGACCAAAATAGTAGCTAAATTAATCCATTAAGAATGGAGTCATCTACAGACACTCAAACAAGGAAACATTGGCCATGACTCAAAACTTTGAACAACGCACTAGACTGGAAAGAAAACCCATGCTACAAGACACAACACACAAAAATAACAAAACAAATAAGACACAAAGCAAAGCAAGACACAAGACAACTAAAAGCAAACTAATATGTACATCTGACCTAATACATTTTCCCCCCTCTTAGATCAAAGGGGAAGCTCCTTAGGTCTCCTTAATGGCAAGAAACCTCATGATGGTAAACAAGTATTTTGTAGGAATGATAACTTGGTGACTCACCCTTCTTGTTTTCCATCTTGATTGGCATGTATTCCAATTCATTAGGGTCAAACATATCTTCCACATTCATATATTCATATCACTCTTTGAGGTATTTTTCATGCTAGTCCTTCATGTTGGTGTAGTCCATCAAGGCATCAATGGCTACAATATCATCATTATAGGGCTCATTTGACTCATAGCTCTCTTAGTATGTATCATGTACCAAATCATTATTTTATATCTATTTGAGAAGCTTTTCAAACTGATCTCTTGATTCCTCATGGCTCTCTTAGGGAAGGGTGGTTGGTGTGATGTTTGAATTGAGGTAAAATCTTTCTAAGTTATCCAAAAATCGTCATTTTCTTGCTCAAGAACTCCTTCCTCAATGTTTCTATCAAACCAATACGATCCCTCTCCTTATTATTCACAAAAAAGAGTCATTAGATACTCAAAACATGCTCATAAACCTCATTCAACTAAGGTCCCATGGCCTGGTCATTATCTTCATCAAAGCAACAAGAAGGTTCATCAAACAAAGGGAAAGAGAACTCACTATGCTTACATTCTCCATCCAATGTTGACAAGTGAAGTTTATCAATATCATCTTCATATTGCTAGAAAATTTTCATGTATGTGTGACCCATATCTTCTCCTTAAATCATTCCACCTTCAAGATTCACTTCCCCAACCTTATTCTCATGAAAACCTCCTAGAACAACCACCTCTTGAAATATGATTTGACTACATTATTTATCTTTGATAATGCCTTCCACCGCATGTTCATTATGATGATCACCATGATGATACTCATATGGATTACCTATAATGATTTCATCTTCATCATCACTCATAATAGCCTCTTGATCAGACAAAAAATGCATTTTCTCTTACTCACTTGCCTCCCTCAAAATAGGTTCCTCTTTAGAAGGGAATGAATTAAAGGGTGAATGGATAGGTTCATGAGTTTGAAATGAAGGAGTTGGAGTATGGAAGGTAATGTAAGGTGAAGGAAGTGAAAATGGAGTGTGTGATAAAGGAGAGGATGTAGGAATGGACTTTGAAAAGAGGAAAGCACTAGTGAGGTCAAAATTAGATTGGGAATGAGAAGTGGGTTGCTCTTTGAGAAGCTCATGAGGAAGAGGAAGTAAACCTTTGGATAAAATCAAATGATTCTCTTCCTTTTGCTTGAATATCACTTCATCCACATCAGATGTAGCTTGATAACTCTTTTGAAGGGGTGTCTATGGGGTGTGTTTAGACATGGGATCTTCTGTTGGGTCTAAACCTTTCATTATACCTTGCCTAAGTAACCTCATTCTTGACTCTAATTCTTCAATCTACTTGGCTATATTCTATTGGAAGATTATTTATTGGAGATCATATGCATCATCATGATGAGGAGTATGAGAGGTTTGACATGTAAAAGAAGAGGTTTCTTGAGGAAGGGTGGGAGGGACTTAAGGAGGACTAGCTTCATTTTCCACTTCACACTCTTGAATAACACTCTTCTCTTCTTTCTTACCCCATGATTCCACTATTTCATTCCAACTCATGATCTTAGGATTGGAACTCTCTTCTTGAGGATAAGTAATAACTTCATCTTTCTCAAGGTCTTGAGCTGGTTCAAGATAGACATTTCTATAACTTGGAATATTGACATCATGTTGAAGGACTTGAGGAGGTTGAGGGAGACTAGGACGATTTTGCACATGCATAGGAAGAGTTTCTTGAGGATGGATGTGTTATTTTCTAAAGGAAATAAGATTAACTATTTCAAATTATGGCTCACAATATAAGGAATTTAAATACTTAGTTTCCATAGAAGGTTGTTATAATTTCCTTTGGTGTTGGATTGTTAGGTTCATAGGATTAACAACAAGAGTAATTAATATATTAGATGGGTTAGAAGGTTATCTCATTTCATTTTGGTGAGAAAGTGATATTTGATAGAAAATATTTGATGAAAAAGAGGAGGGTTTCTTTTGAATAGGATAAGGTTGTTTTAGAATGGAAAAAAGCATCCAAGGTTGATTGCCTTGAATGGATTGACTCTTCCATCTTACTAGTTTCTCATTCATTAATTGTATGGCTTGAGATTGCTTAAACAAAAACTCTTATTTATAAATTAACTCTTGCTAGTGTCTATTTTTCTCATTCAACCTATCGGTCTCTAATATTTTATTTTAAAACTCCAACATTAATTAGGAGAGCTTCTTGAGGTGATTCCATGAACAACATGAGCTTGATCAAAACAATATGAAGGAACAGAAAGTCCATACTAATTGACAAAATAATTATACATAATAAATATGACTTTTTGATGCACTAGGGCTACTTGAACAGTTGATTCAACTCAAAATTTCCATTGGTGTTGATTGAAATACCTCTAAAAGGTTGATTGGCTAAAGAACACACCAAGAATTCTTCACCTCCTTGGACAAATTATCCCATCAGACATGCCAAAAATTGTTGTCACTTGGATTCACACCCTTGAGTAAATGCTCAAATATCTTCATCCAAGTGGCATAATGGAAACATTTCTCTTGTTTTGGGTGATAATTTTTCTAAGATGAATCTCTAGATAAAGGGCTAGTTCCCTTGATGCACCTTTAAATCTCTCTTTTGACTCATAACTATGTATGAAAAATGTAAGGAAAATAATTATCAAAAACAAGTGGAAATGAACTAATGTATAATATCTTCTTAATTGACTAAAACCACTACTTAAAGACAAAACAAGGTGTTTTCTTGCACATGACTCACAACTCAGGAACCATTGGTACATCAATATTTCATATGCTAGATTCAATAAGGTATGCGATTCTCAAGAAGGGAATGAATGATTCCAAAAGGGATAAATCAAGAACCACTTCTAGGATATCTCTACACTTATAAAATAAACACTAGTAAAGACCTGCAACAATCTCCTTTCTGTAAATTGGTAGACCATCAAGAGTACAAGCTAGAAAAGACAATATTTCACTAGACTAGACCAATAATGATTCAATCGTTACTCAATATTGAATCATATGAGAGGAAATCACACTTGTATATATCTTCAAGAGTTCTTCAAGTATAAATCTAGCCAGAGTTTCTACAATAACTAATGGAGGATCCTGAACAAGCTAAAAGAATCCATATATATATATATATATATATATATATATCCTTTGGGAGGGAATTGAGCAATCAAGGGAAATTACTTGGACATGTGTCATCTTGGATGAGAATTGATTACATTTTTAAGAGTTACAACTAAACAAATTCATCAGTCATAATTTGTTATGACTGAATAAAACCATCAGTTATGTTTTGTTACAACTGAATAGAAGCATCAATTATGTTTTGTTACAACTATTACCTCTTTTTAGTCTTCAGGTTCCCACCAAGATCTTGACACCAATGGATATTTTCTATATCTTTAAATTAACTTTTGTGGGCCATTATATTTCAGGTATTTCTTTTAGACACCTAAATCCCAATGGTTATCCTTGGATAATTTTCTTGAACAATTCTTATGGGCTTTTTGTTTGGTCTATCCTTCAAAATTTTTGTTTGGTCTTCTTCACTGTGGAGGGGTACCCTTCAAAAGAGCTATAGATGACACTTCCCCAAGAAATATACCCTTTAGGGAAATTATTTTAGGTACTTTCTTTGTAATAAATCAGCCTTTTAAACTTTTGCATTTGAATAATTCCTTTAGGACTTCTGTGGAGCACTTGGTCAAGAGAAAAAGAACCCTTTAGAAACTTGTAAGTGGACTGTTTCTCTTAGCGACATCCCCTTTGGAGAAATTAAAAGTGTCCTCTGAATCATGGAAAATAACCTTCAAAAAAGTTGGAAAGTACCCTTTGGAAGGAAAAATAGCCTTCAAAAAAGCTACAAAGTACCCTTCAGAAGGAAAAATACCTTCAAAAAAGTTGGTGAGTACCCTTTGACTTTGAAAAGATATCTTTCAAAAAAAATGTGTAGGGTAACTGGTCAAAGACTTATCCTTCAAGAAGGTTGAAAAGGACCATTCTAAAGATGTATTATCATTTAAGACTTTTGTTTAGATAAATTGTCTAAAACAATTTGGCACTCTCTGAAAGATAACACTTAGTCAAAAATAAAGACCTGAAAAATTACTTATGCAAAAGCTTAGTAAAAGACCAAAACCAAACTTCCCAAAAGAATTGGACTTGTACATTTTTTGTGACCTATATAGAACACTTCTTCAAAATTAGAAAATTTATATAGGACCTAACCAAAGGTATAGACTTAGGTGGCTAATTTTTTCAAATAGGATGTGTCCAATTTTGGCCTAAAGGGCCAAAATTTGGTCGACATTTAGAATTTAGAAAATCCAAAGCATGAGTTGCAAGTTTTGGTAATCTAGTTCCCTGAGGTGAAATAGCAGTAGATCAAGATAAATTGATTCTATATTTAAGCTATAGATTAATCCAAGTGGATACTTATAATGAATCTAAAACTAGAGTGATCTTGGTGTAAAAAAGGAGTAAAGAGAAGGGTAGAGTAGAAAATAAATGAGTGATTACCAATTTTAGTCTCAAAAATTATGACAAAGCATCAATTGCAATTGAATATGCATTTAACCAATATTAAATATAACATATCCTAAGCTCAAATATCCACTATACATCAAGTAAAATTCAAAGGAAAATATAAAGAGTCACAAGTAAGAACTAGGTCTACTTTAAGGATTTGCTAATATAATCAAACAAAAATTGCACATCTGATTATAGAGAAAAATGAAATAAATTAAAACCTAAGATCTTCCAACTAATCTAGTATAAGCACACATTAAAAACTCTGTGATTAGAAAATGCAACTTAGGATTTAAAGACAACATTCAAATTCAAGACCTCTACTAGAAATTGAGAGAAAAAAGCTATATTATCAATTGACACATAAATATTGACAATCCTTGTAGAATTACTTGATTATATTAATTTCTTCAAGAGTATAAATTTTCTCAAATATATCTCTCGTTTTTACAAATGGTGATACATGCCTTTATAGAAAGATCAGGTAGTATACCAATCAGTTATAAAATATAGGTGTACAAAGATAAGGACAACTATCCTTACAAGTTCTAAAATAAACATGTTTTTCAAAATCATACTGACATAGAGGAAAATATGCTAACAAACTAACATATGCCTTTACAATGGAATATTCTATTTCAAAATGTTACAAAGTTCTACAGAATAGAATATTGCTCAATTCACTGGTGGGACCTCTAATTGTCATTGCTAGAGGATGCTCATGGCTTTAGCATGTTCCCCATCAACTAGCTCTAGATCCACATCAAGCTTCATGAAACATTCCTCTTCTTGATATGCCAATTCATCAAGTTCTTTGTCATTCCTATCCATGGCTTCTTTAATGCTCTTGGCTTCATTTATCCTTTCCCTTACATTGAATATCATGTCCAAGATTTTGATGTTATCAACCCCAAGTTTGCCTTGGCTTTTTCCTATGATTTCTTAGGTTACCAAAGTATCCCTATGTTTAAATTATTCATCAATTATGATTCCAAGGACATTAGGTTGTGCAGGATCTATGAACATAGTCCCAAGAAGTTGATCAATTCTTGCAATTAACTCCTTATCATCTTATAGGAGTCTTTCCACATCATTGTTCCAAGAACTTAAACTTTGAACCTTTTCAATCATAATTGCTAGAATTGTGCTCAAGTGTCCCAAACTAATGGTTTTGAAGCTTGGGATCTATTTCCTTCCTCGAATATTGAGAAGTTGGGAAATTTTGTCTTTTGAGGCTTGTTATTGGGTGATCAGGCTCTTGGCCAATGCACACTGCCCCTCTAATGCACTCTACCTTAGCTTCATTATTTTGAGTGATTCAAACATGTCATCAAATGTCTCATCAATCATTTTGGTTATTACCTTGGGCACTGATAGAATTGTTTATGTCTACAAATTTTCCTTTTCTCTTTCCAAATTTAAGATCCTCTGCTTCATCCCTAGACTCTAGCTTTGGCCTGTGTTGATTGGCCTCAATTAAGATTTCCACATCTTCTTCATGAATTGCTTCTTCACCAGGCTACTAACCTCTCACTGGGGTTAATCCCATAAAGGGTTCCACCTTTTGAAAGGTGAATTATCCTATTCCAACCATATCTATCCTTGTTGTAATCCTTTCCAATCTAACTATTTTAGGGTTGAATTTGATGGTAGTGACTAGCTTCTTGAATTGGGGAGGTTTTAGGACCTCCACACCTGAGCTACCAGATGATTCTAGAGCATTCATCTTCTTTCTTTTTAGTCTTTGAGTGGCCATAATTCTCGTTTCTTATTTATCTTTCACCATAACCCTTATCCATGGCTTCATGTCATCTTGAATCTCTATGTCAGCAACTCTTATCATAGCCCATGATGGGAAAGAGAAGGAATCTTTTGTAGTTTCTCATAAATGAAGTAGTTAGGAATGATTAGTCCATGAATAGGGAACTTGTCACTAAAAAAAATTACCTCAGTTATGGGGTAAGGGATGGTTAACCTTGGCCTTTTCCTTGGTTTCACTAAAACCAATGCTAACTCTATTTTCCTCTTCTCTATGGATGCCCCAAGGATAAGCTCTTTTCTTTTATTTTCATCAGACTCTACCTCCCTATCTAAGTCATAAGCCTTTGTAAGCTCTTTGAGGGCACCCTCAATTATCTCTTCTAGTTTCAAAGCAATCATGTCCAAATATTGTATTAGAAAAGGTGGCCTTTGTGGGAGTGTTGAAGATGATGGTCCCTCCCTAAGCCTCTCTTCTAATTTTACCTCTCCCACTTTGTCCTTGCCCTTATGTTGTTCATCTTGGCTTTTCACACTTTGCCTTTACTTAGGCTTCTCTTGTGGTTGTGGTTATTTTGCCTAGGGTGTCTTAGATGGACCAAGCAATAAATGATATTTCAAAGGATGCATTTTCCATATCTCCCTAGATTTCTTGTCATCCCTGATTAACCTATGTTCCATCTTGATATTGTGACCTTGAATCTTGGCCAACACTTATTCATAATTATTATCCTTGATGTACATGGTGTCATGAACATGAATTTGATGTACATATTTTGGATTTGGGAGCTTCGTGTCTTTCAAGTGGCTGGCCACTATACCTTTAGGATCGCACATCTTAAGTTCATCAAGTTGAAAACTGAATGAATCCCTATGTCTGGCCATGGTCTAAACTTGTTTCTTATCCTATAGTATGGTCTTCCTAATGATTAGGGGAAAGGGGTGGATAATACCTTTCTTTGTTTCTTTACAAGTACCATCAATGCCATTCAAGAATCGGGAAGCAATTTCTTGCTTAGTTAGTTTGCTAGGAAAATATATTGGTAACCTACAAGGTTGGGACATGATGCCCTCAATCTTGATGATTGTGTAGTCAAGGTAGTACCATATATCACCTATCATAGCCATGAACTTATTGATGAGGGGGTAGACCCTAGGCATAGAAACACCTATGATGGCCTCAATTATCGCTGGATAAATGTAGTCACAGATGAACTACATATGGTTCCTGTATTTGAAAATATACAATTTGGAGTAATGGTGTAAAATAGTGGCTTTGTTATTTGGGGACCAATTCATAATTCTTGGGAAAGTAATTGAGGCAACTAGGGTGTCTCATAAGTATGACATCATATAAAATTGTTTAGAGGTCTTCCTTTTTATGGTAGTGAATTACTTGGTGAGGAAGACATTGATTGCATCTCCAATTGGAGGGGTAATCTTTTGTTCCACCATGAAATAGATAAAAGAGACAGATTCTATTGACATAGGTGGTTGAGGGGGCTCCAAATGTTTGGTTGAATAGGGTCATTATAACCCTAATGCCTTCCTTAAATTGGATTATATAGATCTTACCCTCAAAGTCTCTAAAGACATGGGGTCCTTGATGTAACCAAGGTCTCATAAGTATGACATCATATAAAATTGTTTAGAGGTCTTCCTTTTTATGGTAGTGAATTACTTGGTGAGGAAGACATTGATTGCATCTCCAATTGGAGGGGTAATCTTTTGTTCCACCATGAAATAGATAAAAGAGACAGATTCTATTGACATAGGTGGTTGAGGGGGCTCCAAATGTTTGGTTGAATAGGGTCATTATAACCCTAATGCCTTCCTTAAATTGGATTATATAGATCTTACCCTCAAAGTCTCTAAAGACATGGGGTCCTTGATGTAACCAAGGTCTTAGGAGATATTCCAGGTGATGCTTGGAGGTCCACTCCTTGATTATGGATAAATCTACATGAGGAGTGGGAAGCTTATAATACCCCTCAAATGCTATAGGAAAAACATATGCTACCCTTTTCAAGGTTCCTTCCCTAATGATCCACTCATTATCATTTTTGTAATCAACAAAAATAGGAATAAGGATATTGATGCAATGTAGTACCTCAAGTTTTGCCATAGCATGGTGGAGGCCTTCTATCTAAATAAAAACTAAGTCATAATATCTCTAGCTCATTATAGCAATCCTTTGTTCTTTTGTTTTATTGTTTTTAATTCTTCAATCATGAAAAAGAGCTCAAACTAGTTATTCACGCTTGGAGAATTCAAGGCTATAGTATCCAACTTGGTATATTTGAAGATCTGACCTTCATTATCCATTGATAAGTATAACTCAGTCTCCTCCTTTAGTTACTACCTGTGATTTTCCATTATCTCTATTCTTATGAATTATTTATACTAGTAGCAAATGGTCTCTGTAAAAGCTCTCTTACACTCAAAAACACAATTCAACTCTCTTTTGATTGAATGGTGACCAAATTAATACAATTGAGTTACTTTTATGTAGGGTTTAGGGTTTGGAGCTTTAATGGTGTGATATATCTAGGCTTTGGCTTATACGTGCCTTGGATTTGATTTGGACTTTTACATTTTTGATCCCATAAGATCTTATATTTTGTCTTTTTCTACTTGTGTGGTGCCTATGTGGCATTGGTCTAGGTCTTTCATGACATTTTAAATAAATGCCTTTTGAGAACTAGCCATTGGTATTCAAAAATGCCTCTTTCATTTCACTCCATTGGATCAAAATATTGGTTTAGCATGAGTTGTTGATTGTAGTCTAGGCCCTTACCTATGATTATCTCCTTTTATTCCTAGCATTATAGTTATGACATGTGGCATTTTTATGTGCCCCTTCATGTGCTTTGAATCGTATGTCAGTACTTTGTTGAATGAGTATGGGCCATGCAATGAGCTCACAAAATTTTGAAAATTCATGAGTGCCTTCACACCATTGGATCAAAATCTAGTGACAAAGTGTGAAGCATCAGATCCTCTTGTCAGCTCTGCCTTGAATGCACTTTTACCATGCATCAAGTTTGTGGGCTTTCAAGGCCTTGTTGAAAAATATTTGGGCATATTCATGTCATTAGATCAAAACCCAATGATAAAGCACATACCATTGATCTATAGAGATGCTTGATCATTAAGTTATCACATTATTAAGACCATGACTTAGGCTTAAGTTTCTTAGACTAAGGTTTGTTTCACTCATTAAGTATGAGATAAACCTTAGGCTAAGGGGTGTATGCCTAAGTTTTTATATTTATATGCAAGGGGGACATGGCCTAAATATTTTAGGCCAATGTGTACACCATGTTTAATAAACACAATATATGCATTAGTCTAAAATATTTATGTCAAGGTTTTAAAATATGCTCAAAAGGATCAACAAGACACAATGGTCCAATAACACATAAGATTTTATTGTATTTGATAAAACACATTAAAACCTTTAGCTAGATGCACTTGGTCTAAACTTTATGCTTTAAGGACTCTCTTTTCAAAATAAGACTTAGTATATGTTTATAATTTAAGGTTCATGGCATTTGAATAAAATGTCATGGGGACCTTAAGGTCTAGACTTAGACTAGGTTTATTTTGCATGCTTAGATTATAAGACCATTTCCACATTTTGAAATTTGAAGACTTCTAGTGTTTGAACATTTTTTGAGCACTTCCCTTAGCCTATAAAGCCATTTTCAAGCCTCCTATCAAGATTTAGGAGTGAATTTTGACCCTGAGCATAATAATTCATCAAATTAAATTTGACGGTCTCAAGGATGTCAAATACATCCTCATGGATGTCAAATGATTGTTATGTGAATGTCAATTTTAAGCTAGTAAAGTTTTTAACTTGATGGGATTAAATTTGATGATCACGTGGACATCAAGTACATCCTTACAGATGTCAAATTATAGTCACATGAACATCAATTATAAGCTTGTCAAATTATAATGACCCAATGTGATAATGCCACTTGGCACATCCATGGGGCCTTCAAGGATCTTGGACTTAATTCACTTCATCAAATCAAATTTTGTGATGAACCATCAACCATCGATCATGATATAGGAGCTTGCTTATGATTTCTCACTTCATCAGGGGAGACCTATTTGTTTTTTATTATCAAACACTAGGGTGTCACATGTTGATCATTTAAGCATTTTGTAGTCTTTTGAATTTTCAATTGTGCCTCACACCATTCGATCAAGTCTTCATGAACAAGTGAAAAGCATTGATCATGATTTGAGGGATTTAATGTGACTAGTCCAATGGGCTATATGTGGGATCCTATCAGTTTTCCTCATGTTGTCTGATCAAAGGGCCATGGGAAGTGCAAACCATTAGATCATTTGAGATGCACACTATTTAAGCCAAAGTTTGGAATTTTTTCACTTCATTAGATTGAGCGTTGCAATAAAGTGAAGGCCATTAGATCCTATAGGATGTAAGGAAGTTAAGTTAGGACTGTAGAGATATAAAATACTTAAGCTTAGGGTATTAAGACTAAGGTTTTGATTGTATTAATAAATACATCAGGGCCTTAAAATTAAAACCTTAGGCTAAGGTATAAACAAAGGGCTGAGTTAATATAAAAGTGGACTCAGGAAACTAGAGCTTAGGCTAAGATGTTAAGATTAAGGTCCCATTGGTATTTAATAAATATGTTTGGGCCTTAGGGTTAAAATCTTAGGTTATGTTAGGAAACATTAAAAGGACCCTGTAAAATGGAGGTTAGGTATACAAGGATTTTTTAAAGGGAAAAGTACTAGATGGGACCAAGGACTTTAGACTAATTTTTAGTTATGTTAATAAACATGATTAAACTTAGAACATGAATTTTATGCTTAGGTCTAAAGTTAAATTTCAAAAGATTCCTGTCGATTTGGTTCTTGCCAAGATTCAAATTTAAACTGAGGGCTTTGGCTAGGGTTGTGAAACATGAAATCCTTAGGGAAAAAATGCCATGGAACCTACAACTAGAGAAATAAAGACCATTATTAGTGATTTTAGTCCAAATTAAAGTCAAAACAAAACCAAGTAATCCTACCTTTAACAGAGTGGATGATCTTCAAATTTTATAAATGATCCTCTCATGCTAAATTTTCATGTTTAAACTTCAGGGTTTCTCTCGGGTCCCAATTTTCAAAAATGGGGGTATGTTGGTCCCAAAAAATGGTGACTTAGGGGGGAAACATAACAATATGTTATAACCTAAAGACTCTAATTTAAAAAAATAGTTAGGTGATCTACTTCATTTGATCAAAACCCTCACTTAGACCAAATTATTGTTGAAATAAACCTTGCATTTATAGCCTTAGGGTCAAACACTAGGACATAACCATACTTTGTGTGTGCTTTGATTCCAATTATTATTGTCCATGGAGTATAATAAATAAATTTTAAGTTTTAGGTCTTCAATCACTAATACTTGACTTATAACATGTATGAATATTCATTAAGCACCATGTTTTTAGCTTAGAGAAGGCTTGGGCATTGCTCTATTACTAGGCAGACATCCATAGCCCTGACAAAGATGCTTTTGGCTTCAATAATAACCTTAATCCACTACTAGCCAGGTGTCCATAGCCTTGATGGAGATTACCAAAATCACTTATGCCTAAAAGATTTTGATTTTGCATTGTATCCTTATTTTTTGTATTTTCTTAGGTCTTTATGCTTTCAGCAAGGTTGGGAACTAGGGTATCCATGTCTTAGGATTTGGTCAAATGTTTGATTTTTTGGGAAAATCACTTAGGGCTACAACTTTAGTCCATGTAAGGATGTTGACTAAGTGTTAGCATGGGTATACCATGATAATTTGAGTTTTCACCCTATAATTTTAAGTCTTCTTAGAACCAACTTGAGGTTAGGATGATGGTTAAGTTATCATGTAATGATTGGCATTTTTATTGGTATTTACTATTTCTTCCATGTTATATCATTATGATTTGCATTCCAGAACCATAGTCATCATATGCATGGGTTCCACACCTACCTTTCTAAAATTTGTGAACTTTCAAGCAAACTTTATAACTTTGAGTTCAATATTGTCCAAGAGGACTTATTGGAATCAATGAACAAAGAAAAAAGAAATAAAAACAAAACAAAAAGAAGGAAATAAAGATAGTGAAGGATTACAAATAAATATATACATGCTTATGTACAAATAAGGGGTAGGAAGGAAAAACTAAAAGGAAACTAGTTAGCCTACCTACTCTAAATCTAACCATCTTACAGTTTACTCCACGAATACCTCTGGAGGAGTAGTAGAGAAGTAGTGCTTGATGTATTTCCCATTGGTAGGAAATGTAAACTCTAATACTTTTAGATTTTTTATCTTGAAGGTGTTGTTCCCCAATGTTTTTGCAATCTGGTATGGGCTAATCCACAAGGGTGTGAATCTACCATGTTTGCCCTTAGTCTTAGATGCTTTATCCCAAAGGAGAACCAAGTTTCCTTGTCTAAACACCTTGATTTTAGACCTTTTATCAAACCATATCTTGAATTTCATTTGATGCCTTTTAAAATTAGTAAAGTCTTTCTCCCTTGCATCTTCTATCTGAATTATGTCTAGCAATCTTAAATTGGCAAGTTGTTGGCTCTTTTCCATGTATTACTAAATAAATCTATATGTGGGAAACTTAAGAGTGATAGGAAAAATAGGTTCTTGTCCATACACCAATAGAAATGGTGAGGCTCTTAATGCTTGCTTGGTTCTTATCCTATCAACCCAAAGTGTGAATTTAAGGAGCTTATGCCAAGTCCTAGGTTTGTCTATAGCAAACTTCTTGATTGCCTTCATTAGGGTCTTATTTATATATTCTAAGACTCCATTCCCTTGGATATAATGGTTGTATGAAAATTTGAGAGTGATACAATTATCATAATCCAATTTAGTCATCTCTATAGAAATGATTGAAAATCCATTGTCACACACTAGAGAGACTAGAGTTTCAAACCTAGTATACATGTTGTTTACAAAAAATTGATCACTTCTTCAGTCCACCTTGTATAATAGTCTATGTAAGTAAGGACATACTTGTGATCTTCATATGATTTGAGGTTCATTACCCCAAAAAATTATAACCCCCATTGAAAAAAGGGTTTGTCAATAATGACTATTTGTAGAGGCATTACTGCCTTTGGATCCTTGGTGTTAAAAATCTAACATGAGTGACATTCCCTCACATGTTTTTGAGCATCCTTCAAGATAGTTGGCTAATAATATCTATCCCTAATAATTTTTTGAGTTATGGTCTTCCCAGATGGGTGTCCACTAGCCAACTTTTCATGAAAGGTGTTCATGATTTAGGTGGTTTCTTCTTGTGGGATACATCTCAAATGAATTCCTTCAAAATTTCTTATATAAAAGATCCCATTCATGATTAATTAGTGGGTAAATTTCAATCTTAGGGGCCTTTTTTGCTCCCTGGATAGACCTATAGGACAAGTACCATTAATTAGTAAATGTATGATTGAATCATACCATTCACTAGCTTGAAATTTTTGTTGATCCACTTGCATAATACTTAGCCTAGGGTTAGTGTCAGCAATCATTTGGATCAGACCTTGGCATCTTACAAAAAAAATTGTTTTCATTTTCAAGCCATACTCATGTAAAACTAACATCTAATTACCTCTATGCTCTCCTGATTCATTCTAACTTAGCATAATTTTGGTGGTAGGGCCAGGTAAGATAGCATGTACCTTATTTATAAGGATGTAATGCCTAAACTTCTTACCTACCTTAACTAATTCATATGCCTATTTATCAATCAATGAATAATTTAACTTAATATTCTTAAAAATAGTGCTCATAAAAGTAATTGGGTGTTAACATCCTTTAATTTTTTAAGCTAACACTATAGCCATAGTGTGGTTAGATGCAAAGGAATAGAGGTAGAAGTCCCTTGAGAAGTTAGGACTTATAAGGATTAGAACCTGGCTAATGGCCTTCTTGATATCATTGAATGCCTTTCTAGAATATTCATTTCATGTGACATTGGCATCCTTCTTTAGCATGTCATTTAGTGGCTTAACAATTTTTTCAAAACTAGAAAAAAACTTTCTTACAAAATTTATCTTACCAAATAATGAATTTAGCTCTTTTTTACTATTTGAAGGTTCTATTATAGATATGGCCTCCACTCTTTCAAGATCTATAGAGATCCCATATTATAACATGACCCAATAATTTCCCTTCACTCACACAAAAGATACTCTTCTTAGGGTTCAAATAAATGCCATACCTTCTGTATCTTTCAAAAACTTGTTGTAAATACATGAAGTGATCTTCCCTATTTTTAGAAAAAAATGTTAGATCATCCATATAAATAATGATACATTTACCTACCAGGCCTTGGAAGGCATGATCCATATCTCTTTAGAAGGTGGCTCCTACATTAATTAGTCTAAAGGGTATCCTCTTGTAATCAAAGGTCCCCCACTTTGTGATGAAAGTTGTCTTCATCCTATCATCTTTATCAACCAACACTTGGTTATAACCTAAAAATCCATCAAGTAAAGACATCATAGCTAAACCTAAAATAACTTGAATCACTTGGTCTAGGGAGGGAAGGGGATAGTTGTCCTTTTTTGTGCTTTGTTTAAGTTCCTAAAGTCAATACAAAGTCTAATCTTACCATTCTTCTTCTTGACTGGACCAAATTAGCCACCTAGGTGGAATCCCTAATGGGGAAGACTATCCTAACATTTAATAATATTTTGACCTCCTTAAAGAACATGGGTTTTAGGATAGGGTTTATAGGCCTCTATTTCTACCTGAGTGGTTTGTAAATCTCCTTAAGGGGTATAGTATGGGTAATGACCCTTGGATCAAAGATATTTAAGTCATCATAGGACCAAGCTATGACATCCCTATATTGGGTAAGGAGCCCTTTGGCTTTCTTGTTTTCAATGTTGGTGCAAACCACTCCAACATTTACTAGTTGGGGTTGATCATATAGGCCAAGATCAAAAACATTATAATATTTCCCACTTACCTTGGGAACCTTGAAAATCTTAATCATTTTATCCTAATCAAATAGTATCTCGAAAGCAATCATCCCCTTGGGGATCTTGTTGTCATTTAACTAAATGACTTTACCATCAAATTTATCCTCTTTAGGTGTCCTCTCATTAGTTTTATCAATAATATGAGAATAAAATGATCCAAAATTGGTCATGGAATCCAATATCTATTGATCATCATTTAGAACTTAGAAATAGTTAATATTATCAGCCATTGAAAGATAAGGGATCAACTCAATGCTAAAATTAGGGGAATTTTTGTTGGGCATGAGGTTGGCTACAATAGATGATAACTCATCATCAGCTTGGTTTTCTCCCCTTAGAATGGAAATGATTCCAAAGGAATCAAAGGATTAAATCAAATCCCAAACCCTAAACTTATGCCTTTTCAGTTATGAGAGCTTACATTGGTATTTGCTTCTTACTTGGTTGACCACTAGTTCTGAATCCCCATAAACTAGTAGCTCTTTGACTTTGTTTTTTATATAAAATTGTAAGCTTAGGATAAGGACTTCATACTCATTAAGATTTTTAGTACAAGGGAATTAGATCCTATACGAAGCATGGTACTTTCTGTGATTAGGATCAGTTAAAACAATACCAACACCTGATGTAGCATTGCATATGGCACCATCAAAATGTAATTTCCATAGTCCAAGAATAACTTGAGCATTCTTGGGATCACATACCTTATCAATATTTAGGTTGAAAACCCCTAAGTCTAAGTCTATTATGTTGACCCTCTCATTTACAACATTATACATAGTTATCATATGTTTCATCATTGGTTCTCTCTCAACCCTGATTTGATTAGGAATTCCCTTCTAAGGTAGCCATAGATGTGAGAAATTTATGAACATGTAACCATTTAAAACCTTGGTTCATTCCTTTCTCAATAAGATTCCATAAATATTAGGTATATCAACAATATGAATAGAAATGAATTGTTGCACCCTAGGCTCAAAAGCTAGTTACATATAAACATTTAAAAGTTCCCCAATTACCCTAACTCTATATTTATCTAATTGGGTAACAACCCTATTAGACTTAATGGGAGTTAGGCCAATATGTTTGCATATACCTATAGGCATGTTATTAGTATATGCTCCTGAATCTAATAAGAAATTATGTAAGTTTTTACCAAACATCTTGACAGTGAGCAAGAAAGGAGGAGATTTAGCCTTGACCTTATGCACAGTCACATTGGCATGATCAATCTGTGGTAGATTATTATAATTCTTTGACAAAGATTCTAGAAAAAGGTCTCTTCACTCTAGTAATCTATGTAATTTCATGTAAAGTGATATTAGCCTTTATCCTTTTCATGTCCTCAACTATGTTATAACCAGTCTTAGAAGAACTAAGAATTTCAATGTTGGGTTTATAAGTACTCCCTTTAGGTGGCTCAAAATTGTTACTTGAATAAGTGTTTGGAGGAGTTATAAAATTATTTGGAGCTGTTGAGGTAGTCAAAAGATACCTCTATTTTCTATTCCTTAAGGAATAGGTTTTCTTTAAGAACTGTTGAAAGGCTTGGATCTCCTTAGGGATTTCATCAGGTTCATTTTCCTCTTGAAAGGGGAAATCAAAGGTGTCCACCATGAAGGCTTGACCAAATATCTTAGATCTAGAGGTACTTGTACCACTATCTTTGTTAGGGACCACTTCAAATGTATCCAACTCTTCTTGGAAGGCCTCAAACTATTTGAAAAGTTTTATACAATTAATTTTCCCATGCTTGGTTGTGTAATGTACCCTACAATAATTAGGTAATGCAATATCAATAAGGTTAATGCCCATAGTCTTCTTTTTAGAATATGGCTTAGTATTCCTATTATTATGGAAACTATCATTCTAAAATCTAATATTTGGCTTATTATACCTTTAAAATGAGAAGTTTCTACCTAAACTTTTAGTAGTACTCCCAAATTTTTTTTGCAATTGAAAAAAATTAGTGCTCAATTTTTGGGCCATTTTTAAGATAGATTCATTCTCATTTTTAGGAGTTTTAGAATTATGCACCTAGTTATTATTATCAAATGGTACTAGAGCTCTTTGATCACCTGCATTGAAGCCATTAGTAGTGTTGGGTGAATATTTTGTTAGTCAGCTATCTGATTGAGAAAAATAGGTCTTATCATCCATAGCAAAGGAGATTGGTCAGCCCAGTGTGCAGGTTTACTACATCAGAGGTGGACAAATCTCTTCTCTCATCAAGGGGAGGTTCCCTATAAATATGCAAGAGCTATATATACTATAAATATAAGTAGAAAATAACACTTAGGGGTAGGATACACCATCCATCTCTCTTCTTTTAGAGATGATGTTCACAAACAAAGGAGAAAATCCTAGTGAAAACACTGAAGGCATTTCTCTTCTTTCAAAGGTGTTCTTGTAGGGACCAACAAGAGTTCTTTCAAGTAGTGACAAGTAACTAGTAACAAAAGGGCGTAGTAACTAACAGACTGAGATGTAGCACAAATTATCCACCTTGACTGCCCAAGAGTGAGATACGAAGGACAATGAGGGCACAAAGTCATCCCAAGGTCCTTTACACAGAAACAGAAAGAAAACACACTAAAGGCAATTATGGGGGCACAAAGTCTCTCCACAGTTGGCTTCAGGACACCTTCCTAATTACTTCTACTAGTTCTTCTTGCCAAATTAAATAAAAAAGAACACATTTAGAAGATAGACATAAGAACAATCTTCTAAAATGATACAAGCTATGACAACACAAAGTCTACAAACAACTTGCTTTCTCATTCAGATAAAATGATATGAACAATAATCTGAGCTCAAAGTC
This sequence comes from Torreya grandis, assembly GCA_037957365.1. Taxonomy (NCBI): domain Eukaryota; kingdom Viridiplantae; phylum Streptophyta; class Pinopsida; order Cupressales; family Taxaceae; genus Torreya; species Torreya grandis. The sequence goes on from JARHVA010000176.1 coordinate 452,230, forward strand.
TTAGTATTCACCTTTGAATTTGGGTAGAGTTTTGCTTTTGGTAATAGGAAGATCTCTCTAAAACAATAAAAGAGATTATAATATATAGCCACCAAGCAAGGCTTGGCATTCTTTTCCATGGGATGACCCATGTTGTAGTCAACACCTTCAATGCACCTTCAGTTCTATCTAGAGGGACCATGCCTAGAATAGTACATTGCCTTAACTATGGCATTCCCATTCATCTAATATGTCTCTTCCTGAGTCTAGATCATCTAGTCTGTCCCCTTTGACATCTGTACAGCTATCTATTTTGCCTTTACTCCAAGTGAGACAAATAGGTGGAGCCTTCAATGTTTTCAGGCCAAAATATCTGCTTAGTGGACTGTTCCACCTACTAAAATTACTTTTGCACAAATATTTTGGGCTTTTCCCTCTTTCTGCTTTTATCTTTTCTAGCTTTGTCTCTTCCTAAAATTTAAGCTCTTGGGGCTACATTCCTAGCTTTATTGACTCTTTACGCTCCTTCTCTCAGCAGTTCTTCCTTTTGGCCTTGGCCTTAAGGCCTTTGAATGCATTTAGGTCTGTGCTTAAATCTACAAGGATCAACATCTATTTTGTTTCTATAAATTTGACATCTTTGGGCCCATCATTGTTAGGAAACCAACGGCTAGTTCATATTGTTTAACTTTGACATCTGTGGGCCCATCATATTCCTTGGCAATTCCTTCAGCTTTCTTGTTTGATCCTTCTCGAAGGGGACCTACCCTTCAAGGTCTTGAGAAAGGTCCCTTTTTTCTCAGTGAGAGCCCCTACAAGGGCACATACCCTTCGAGTGGTCTTCGAATGGCCTTCAGGCTTCTTTCTCCTCTGTGGGTTTTTCCTTTGTCAGCAGACTTTCGCTTCAGTCTTTTTCCCACTGGGCTTTTCCTTCAGACAAAATGTCTGAAGGAAAACTTCTTTTCCTTAGCCATTTCAATCATTCCAATTTTTTCAAGCTTTCTTCCTGAGTGAATTCCTTCGGACAAAATGTCTAAAGGAATTTTGCCTTGGTCATTTTCCCAAGGAAAAACCTTTTTGAAGGAATTATTTTAGCCTCCTTCACTTAGTCATTTCCTTCGACCTTTGAACAAATCTAAAGGAATTCTATCTTTTTTGCCTTCACTCACTGCCCTCCACAAGGGCACTTTTTCCTTTGGCTTTGGGGCAGCCCCTTGAACCTGCCAATTGAACTGATCGATTGAACCAACTTTGGTTTAATAGTTTAATGGTTCAATTAGTTTAATCTCTTTATTTGGCTAAGTCTTTTTATCGCTCAAACAAAACACATTGAACCATATGGCCATTGAACCTATTGAACCCATTGAACCAACCTTGAAATCACCTAAGTGTTGAGATCTTGTTTCTTTCCTATAGAGTCTGTAGAAGCCAACCTACAGAGTCCTTAGAAATGAGTTCATAGATCTGGGGGAGTTCGTAGATGTGAGAAACTGGCCTACAGAGTCCATAGTTTTGAGGCTTTGAGAGTCTGTAGATTTGAGCTTGCTTGCAGAGTTCGTAGAAGCCAAGTCTGTAGTTTTATCTAACTTTGAAAGAGTCCATAGAAATCTAGTTTGTGGAGTCCGTAGAAACCATTTGTGAAGTTCATAGTTCCACCTACAGAGTCTGTAGTTACAAGCCTGTAGAGTCTATAGATCCAAGCTTGCAGAGTCCGTAGATTTCTAGAAAAGCTTTGAGAAATGAAGGACTTGAATGCAAAAAGCAATTTTTGAAAAGGGGAGAGATGATTTTGGTCTGCTAAACCAAAATAGTTCATAGGTTGTCCCAAAAATGTCACTCATTTTTGGGGACAACAGCTGGCTCTAGTTGGGGAACTTCCTTCAGTTGAAAACTTGGAAAATCTAAAGGGAGTAGAAACCAAAATATCCAGTGCCTTTGAAGTATGCCATTGGGCTATGGAGTCATGCTACCTAAAAATAAATGCTCTAAAAAATGAAAATAAACAACACAATGTAGAAACAAAGACTATACAGATATACATATGTACATGTGAACTTATCTGATACTTCAAGAATTGAAGTGATTTAGATGCTACCTATTGTGAGACAATGAAGATGGCATTCCATCCTGATAAACTAGTAGGAAACCATTTTGTCCCTAGAATCAGTGATGCATGAATGGAACCCTCCACCAGGAATCACATTTTCTGTGCACTTCTTTTGGTTCTCTCTTCTTGCACCATGGCCAGATGCAGTCTCCAATCCAAAAACCATAAATCTTTTCTCTCTTGGTGGAGAGTTCCTTTTGTTGACTTTGGAGTACAGTAGTATGGCCCACTACCATAGCTTTTTGTTCTATTAGTTGAGTCCAGAACATGTTTTTATTGATAGCATCAAACTCTTGACAAACCATCAGCTCAGCATCTCCTTTGGTGTGAAGGGGTTTGACATCTTGGTCTTGAGTAGCCTTCAATCTGAGCAATAGAGATTCACATTCAGCTATGTTGTTGGTTTTACTAAATTGTAACTTGCATGAAGGAAAAATATCTCCTTGAGGAGATATCAACATAGTCCCAGCTCTAGCATTGGTAGAAGAATTACTGCCATCAGATTCCATGATCCAAACATCATAAAAAACTAATCTTCTATCAGATTTGTCTTCATTGGAGATGGAAGATCCTTTTTTATCTATACTACACCCTACCAATTCTTCTAATGTTTTGCTTGAATCAATATTTAGATTAACACTGACAGGACTTTCATCTTTAGAAACATGAACACCCTCTGTGGTCAAGAAGTAATTACCCCTGCCTAAAAATTCAAATAGAATTTGAGCTACAGGGGCTGATGTTTGGGTGACCACATATTTTTCTTCCTTTTTAAGGAGTAGCCTCTTCATAACACCTTTGACAGGGATCCTTGCCTCAGATAGGTCCATGCTCAACTCGCCACCCACATCCTTGCAAAAATTTCATCCCAGCAAAATGTCATATGAGGCTGGGAGGTCAGCCACCAGGACCGTCATCTTGATTCTCTTTTTTGGGAATGCCACGAATGCAAATTGGGCATCTTTGATTTGTCCCAGTAGTGGTACTTGCTTGTTCTCCATAGAGAAGCATCTACCAAATGTTTTGGTCAGTGTGAGACCAAGAGATTCTACCACTTTGGTAGGCATGACATTGTCTGAAGCACTAGAATCAATGATGTAGTTTCTCAGCTTGTGACCGTTTATCAACAGGGAAACATAGAAAGGATCTACTTTTCTAGGGGCAGCAGGAGGAGTAATGACAAGATTTTTTGGGATGGGCATGTTCCTTGGGGGATTATGAGTTACCTTCTTAGCTTCTTGTCTTGCAAGGATGGTTGTATTCTTCACACACTCTACCAACTTGTTCAACTGCTTAGGATTGGCTTGTAGGAATTCAAATTAAGTTATTTGGATTTAGTTTTCTTGACATGGTCAACTATGTCAAATGACTAAAATGAACTAGTAAGAGAGGATGGGAGTTCATCCTTTTGGTTTTTAAGGGGGAGGACTGATTTGCAAATTTGAAGTAGAAGGTGTAAGGATGTTTGATGTACTTACCTTCTTAGCAATCACTGGGTCCTTTGGCTGGAAAGGTAGAGTGGTCCCTTGTTTAGCAATTGAAATTACTTGTTAAGGTCGCTCCTTTATCTTTTCTTTATCAACATGCTGGGTCGACTAGTTCTTAGACTAGGTGAATACTACGTATGATCCCTCGACTGCTTCACCTTTACTTCTAGGTTCATCTTGGTAATTAAGAAAACCAATGTGGGTGTCACCAGCTGACTCTTCTTGACCCTTCATGAAGATATCAGCATCATTTTCTTGATCAAACTCAGGTTGGAAAGAGAAATCATGCTCAATTTCTAGATATCCAACTACTGAGTTGATTGGAGGTGCCTCAAGGGTAAGGTTCCTCTGTGGGGGAGAAGATGGTTTGGCCACCCTTGTTTCCTAGTAGCATTGCCTTGGTATGCCTAATTCTAAAATATCCTCCTTGGCATATCCCAATTAGGAGGAGCAAACATAACTTGGGCCATTTATCTTTTCAAGGCTAGCAGCTCATTTGCCAACTTTTGCACCATTGGGTCAGTGGTAGCTATAGGTGAGTATTCAAAAGATGAAGAGGATTTACCTCTATTTGGGTCTCTCCTTATCTTTCTAGCCAAGATAAGGTCATCTTCTACCTCAGTAGCCAAGTCCTGAGTAGTATCAAGGTCTACGTCTCAGTAAAAACCTCACTTCAGGGAGCTGTGAGTTGATGAAGAAACACTTGAGAATCTGAGGTGTTGGCTAGGCGATCATGGGAATCCTATGCCTCAACTTGTTGAACCTGGCAATGTAGTCCCTCATAGGTTTGTCAGGCTCCTTCTTCATCTATGTGAGCTAGGCTAGTAAGGCATGTACATCTTCTATAGGTTTGAACTTGGCTTCAAATTTATCTTTCAGAGTGTCCCAATCAGTCATTGACCAAGCTTACAGATGGTCGAACCAGTCTACAACAACACCTTGTAGTGTTTCCACAAAAATCCTAACGGCCACGTCTTTAAATTCCACTCCTATTACACCACAAACTATGTTGAAGGCTACAATGTGTTCATCAGGGTGAACTCTCCCATCCATAAAGAATTTAGGGAAATTCTTTCTTGAGCTGCATAAAAATTCATGTAGGGGTGGAGTCAAATTGAGTGGGCCAAATGAGTTACCCCAAGAGCCTTGAGCCATGATTTGATTATGTAAAAGTGGGATAACAAATTTTGGTGGAGTATGTATGGGTAAAGCTCTGTTAACAGTAAAAAAGGAAGCTCTACCTTGTGTTGGTGACCTGGTGTTGGTAGGAGGAAGACTCCTAGTTCATTGAAGGTGAGGTTGTGGAGGAAACAAATCAAAATCGCTCTGCTACACCAACTCAAAAATAGGGTCAACAACACCTTGAGACTTCAAACTGTGCGCTCTTCCCAGTGGCTCTGGTTTTGTAGACCAGTTAATATAATAGAGATGGAGGAAGATGGTAAGGCTATAATGATAATGGGTAAGACATAGAATGGAGTCACTAGAATATGTAATGGATAAGGATAGGGACTACTTCAATCTAAAACTTGAGGTTTCAGACTACACATTCATCCCTAGTGGAGTTGCTAAGGACTGTTGGGTGAATATTTTATCAGTCAACTGTCTGATTGAGCAAAATAGGTCTCATCATCCACAACAAAGGAGATTGGTCAGCCTAGTGTGCAGGTTTACTACATCAGAGGTGGACAAATCTCTCCTCTCATCAAGGGGAGGTTCCCTATAAATATGTAGGAGCTATATATACTATAAATATAAGCATAAAATAACACTCAGGGGTAAGAGACACCATCCATCTCTCTTCTTTTAGAGATGATATTCACAAACAAAGGAGAAAATTCTAGTGAAAACATGAAGGCACTTCTCTTCTTTCAGAAGTGTTCTTGTAGGGACTAGTAGGAGTTATTTCAAGTAGTGACAAGTAACTGGTAACAAAAGGGCATAGTAACCAACAGACTGAGATGTAGCACAAAGTCTCCACCTTGACTACCCAAGAGTGAGATACGAAGGACAATGAGGGCACAAAGTCACCCTAAGGTCCTTTACACATAAATAGAAAGAAAACACACTAAAGGCAATTGTGGGGGCACAAAGTCTCTCCACAGTTGGCTTTAGGACACCTTCCTGATTACTTCCACTAGTTATGCTTGCCAAATTAAATAAACAAGAACATATTTAAAAGACAAACATAAGAACAATCTCTTAAAATGATACAAGCTATGATAGCACAAAGTCTACAAATAACTTGTTTTCTCATTTAGATAAAATGATATGAACAACAATCTGAGATCAAAGTCTCAGTATTTGCCTTTCAATTTGGGTAGAGTTTTGCTTCTAGTAACGGGAAGATCTCTCTAAAATAATAAAAGAGATTACAATATATAGCCACCAAGCAAGGCTTGGTGCTCTTTTCCATGGGATGGCCCATGTTGCAGTCAACACCTTCAATGCACCTTCATTTCTATTTAGAGGGACCATGCATGGAATAGTGTGTTGCCTTAACTATGGCATGTCCATTCATCTAATATGTCTCTTCCTGAGTCTAGATCATCTGGTCTATCCTTCTAACATCTACACAGCTATCCATTTTGCCTTTACTCCAAGTGAGACAAACAGGCAGAGCCTTTAATGTTTTTAGGCCAAAATATCTGCTTAGTGGACTGTTCCACCTATTAAAATTACGTCTATGTAGATATTTTGGGCTTTTCCCTCTTTTTGCTTTTGTCTTTTCTAGCTGTCTCTTCTTGGAATTTAAGATCTTAGGGCTACTTTCCTAGCTTTACTGGCTCTTTACGCTCCTCTCAGTAGTTATTCCTTTTGGCCTTGGCCTTAAGGCCTTTGAATGCATTTGGGTCTATGCTTAAATCTGCAAGGATCAATAGCTATTTTGTTTTTATGAATTTAACGTCTTTGGGCTCGTCATTGTTAAGAAACCAATGGCTAGTTCATAGCGTTTAACTTTGATCTCTGTGGGCCCGTCATATTTCTTGGAAATTCCTTTAGATTTCTTGTTTGATCCTTCCCAAAGGGGACCTGCCCTTCAGGGTCTTGAGAAAGGTCCCTTTTTCTCAGTGAGAGCCTCCCGCAAGGGCACATACCCTTCAAGTGGTCTTTAGATTGCCTTCAGGCTTCTTTCTCCTCGGTGGGTTTTTCCTTCGTTGGCAGACTTTCACTTCAGTATTTTTCCCACCGGGATTTTCCTTTGGACAAAATGTCTGAAGGAATTCCTTCAGACATTTTGTCCAAAGGAAAATCCCAGTGGGAAAAAGACTGAAGTGAAAGTTCAGACAAAATGTCCAAAGGAAAGCTTCTTTTCCTTGGCCGTTTCAATCATTCCAATTTCTTCAGGGTTTCTTCCCAAGTGAATTCCTTCGGACAAAATGTCCAAAGGAATTTTGCCTTGGTCATTTTCCTAGGGAAAAACCGTTTTGAAGGAATTCTTTTGGCCTCCTTCACTTAGTCATTTCCTTCAGCCTTTGAACAAATCCGAAGGAATTCTATCTTTTTTGCCTTCACTCACTGCCCTCTACAAGGGCACTTGTTCCTTTGGCTTTGGGGTAGCCCCTTGAACCTATTGATTAAACCAACTTTGGTTCAATGGTTTAATGGTTCAATCAGTTCAATCTCTTTATTTGGCTAAGTCTTTTGATCGCTCAAATAAAATGTGTTGAACCATATGGTCGTTGAACCTGCTAAACCATTGAACTCGTTGAACCAACCTTGAAATTTCCTAAGTGTTGAGAGCTTGTTTCTTTCCTACAGAGTTCGTAGAAGCCAACCTATAGAGTCCATAAAAATGAGTTCATAGATTTGAGGGAGTCCATAGATGTGAGAAATTGGCCTGCAGAGTCCATAGTTTTGAGGCTTTGAGAGTCTGTAGATTTGAGCTTGCCTACAGAGTCCGTAGAAGCCATGTTCATAGTTTTCTCTAACTTTAAAAGAGTCCGTAGAAATCTAGCTTGCAGAGTTTGTAGAAACCATCTGTGAAGTTTGTAGTTCCACCTATAGAGTCCATAGTTCCAAGCCTACAGAGTCCATAGATCCAAGCCTATAGAGTCTGTAGATTTCTGGAAAAGCTTTGAAAAATGAAGGACTTTGAATGGTTAGAGCAATTTTTGAAAAGGGAGAGATGATTTTGGTCTACTGAACCAAAATAGTTCATAGGTTCTCCCAAAAATGTCACTCATTTTTGGGGACAACAAGTAGGATGATTTAGGAATCCTAAATTCTGAGTGGGAGTTGCATGACTCAATGACAACTGAGTTAGGTTTGGGAGCTAGTTTAATGCTAAGATATTCTAGTTATTTTTTGGGAATAAGTTCATCATAAGAATTATGGGTTGATGTTTGTCACAAAATATGCCATTTTCCCTTGGAGTTACATTTGATCATTGATGGTTACTGCTTCTACATAGGCTCTAGCTAATGAAGATAAGGATGGCATGGATATCTTCAAAAACATAGAGGTCATGGGATCTACTGCATCTTTATAAATCTCTAGAGATAAGACATCATCAAGCTTATAAGGGTCAATGGTCCTACTAAACATTTTCTAAAATATAACATTGAAGGACATAATAGGCTCACTTGCATCTCTTTTTAATGGTGGTGAATTGATGGTAGATAACACAAGGACCAACAATCTTACGAAATTGATCTATGAACGCATTATTGAAATCATCCCAACTTGTGATGTAATTATTAGGTAAGTTCAAAAACCATCCATAAACAACATATTTAAAGATGAAGGGGAATAATGTACAAACTACATCCTAATGCACAACATTTAACAATATTAAGGCTGCTTTAAAATATTTTATATGTTCTTTAGTAGTTACTATACTCATTGGACTAAATGTAGGTAAGTATTTTTAGGGTTACATGGGAGATCATGTACCACACCTAGCACATTGATGCAATACTCTCCCAACTAATCCATATTTGGATGAAAATTGAAGGCATAGGTACCTTGAAGAGGTGAAGTTGGCAATGATCTAGATCTCCTACATCTACCTTTGTCACGTCTTGGTTTTGTGTGGACCTCAAGCTCTAGAAAAGGTTCCCTAGTCTTTAAGTGTGATCTTATTTTCATCCTAGGTAATTCCAACTCGAAATTTGAAGATCCTACCTAAAATATGATGTATCAAGTTAAATTTTATAAAGAACAAGAGTTAGACCTGCACATTGAGCTTATTTTGCAAAGGTGGTATGAAAAAATTGTAAAGGATGTTGATCATTGATTGAATTAACTCAAAGATGCATTCAAATACATAAATATGGTCTATATTTATAATTATAAGCCTAAAATAACTTAGATCTACAAAATATATGCCCACCTTTGATAAAAATGAGCCATCCTAACCTCAGATACTATGGATTTTCAAAGCTAAAGCTAAATTTACTGCAAACAAGCATCAATGCCCAAAGAACTTCAAAGGAAGAATGAAAATGCACTATAAATAGTAAATATTAATAATATTTATACTTATAAGCAAATAATTCACTCAAAAACACAAATATATATTGATCTTTAGATAAAACAAACTAAGATTAATAAAGATTCAAAGAATTCAAGTCTTCCTTCTAGTGTCAGCAGATGCTTCTCCTGTTGATGCTTCTAAATGAACCACAGGTTATCTTAGTGTTTAAAGAACACTTATAATTTAAGAATTTATAAAATCCAAGGCATGAGTTGTAGGTTTTGGCAATCTAGTTTCCTATGGTGAAATAGTAGTAGAGCAAGATAAACTATTCCACAATATTTATATAATTTGGTGGCTAGGAGCCACCTTGGTCCATTCTTTGTGAATTACAGAGAACATATATTAATACTTAGTGAATTATATTCTATATTTAATCTATAGATTATTCAAAGTGTATATTTATAATGAAGTTAAAATTAGAGTGATCTTGGTGTAAAAAAGGAGCAAAGAGAAGGGTAGAGCAGAAAAGAAATGAGTTATTGCCAATTTTAGTCTCAAACATTATGACAAAGCATTAATTGAAAATGAATATACATTTTACCAATATATAATGCAACATATCCTAAGTTCAAACTCCCACTATATATCAAGCAAACTTTCAAAGGAAAATGTAAAGAGTCACAAGTAAGAACCAGGTCTACTTTAAGGATTTACTACTATAATCAAATAGTAATTGCACATCTAAATATAGAACAAAATGAAATGAAGAAAAACCTAAAATATTCTAAATAATTATCATAAGCACAAATTAGAAACCTTATGATTAGAAAATATAACTTGGGAATTCAAAGACTCCATTCAAATTCAAGACCTCTACTAGCAATTAAGATAAAAAGTTATATCAGCAATTGACACATCAAATATAGACAATCCTTGTAGAATTCCTTGATTATATTAATTGCTTCAAGTTTAAAAAGTTTCTCAAAGATATATCTCCTTTTTACAAATGGTGATACATGCCTTTATAGAAAGATCAGGTAGTATATTGGTCAGTTACAAAATATCAGTATATAAAGATAAGGACAACTATCCTTATAAGTTCTAAAATACATGTGCTTTTCACAATCATACTGACCTAGAGGCAAATATGATAAAAAACTAGAATATGCCTTTACAATGGCATATTCTCTTTCAAAATGTTACAAAATTATACAAAATAGAATATTTCTCAATTCACTGGTTGGGCCTCTGATTGTCATTGCTGGAGGATGCTCATGACTTTAACATGTTGCTCATCAACTAGCTCTAGATCCATAGTAGGCTTCATAATACATTCCTCCTCTTGATTTACAAAGTAATCAGGTTCTCTATCATTCCTATCCATGGCTTATTTAATGTTCTTGGATTCATTTATCCTTTCCCCTGCATTGAATATCATGTCTAGGATTTTGATGTTATCAACCCTAGATTTGCCTTGGGTTTTTCCTTTGATTTTTTGGGTTACCAAAGTATCCCTACATTTAAATTCTTCATCACTTATGATTCCAAGGATGCTATTTATGCAAGATCTATGAGCATAGTTCTAAGAAGTTTCTCAATTCTTGCAATTAGCTCCTTATTATCCTCGAGGAGTCTTTTCACATCATTACACCAAGCACTCAAACATTGAACCTTTTCAATCACAATTCCTAGAATTGTGCTCAAGTGTCCCAAATTAATGGTTTTGAAGCTTGGGATTTGTTTCCTTGCTTGAATATTGAGAGGTTGTGTTATTTCCTATTTTAAGACATGTCATTGGGTGACCAAGATCTTGGCTAATGCACACCACCCCTCTAATGAACTCTACCTCATCTTCATTTTTTTGAGTGATTAAAACATGTTGTAAAATGACTCATCAAACATTTTGATCATTACCTTAGGCACTGACATAATTGCCTATGTCTGTAAATTTCCTTTTCTCTTTCCAAATTTAAGATCCTCTACTTCATTCCCTAGACTCTAGCTTTGGCCTGTGCTGATTGGGCCTCAATTAAGCTTTCCATACCCTCTTCATGAATTGTAGCTTTACCAAGATACTAGCCTCCCACTAGGGTCAATCCGACAAAGGGTTTCACCTTTTCAAAGGTGAATTATTCTATTCCAACCATAGTTATCCTTGTTTTAATCCTTTCCAATCTAGTTATTTCAAGGATGAATTTGAAGGTAGTGATTAGCTTCTTGAACTGGGGAGGTTTTGGGACCTCCACACCTGAGCTACTAAATGCTCTCGAAGCATCCATCTTCTTGCTTTATGGTCATTGAATGACTAGAATTCTCCTTTCTTCTTGATCTTTCACCATAGCCCTTATCCATGACTTCATGTCATCTTGAATCTCAATGTCATCAACTCTTGTCATAGCCCATGAATGAGAAAGAGAGGGAATCTCTTATAGTTTCCAATAAATGAACCAATCAATAATGACTAATCCATGAATAAGGAATTCATCATTGAATAAATTTACCTCAATTTTGGGGCAAGGGATGGTCAACCTTGGTATTTTCCTTGGTCCTATAAGAACCAATGCTAACTCTGCTTTCCTCTTCTTTGTAGATGCCACAGGGACAAATTATTTTCCTTTATCTTCTTCGATCTCCACCCCCTATCTGATTCATAGACCTCTGCAAGATCTTTGAGGATACTCAAGTGTCTCTTTTAGTTCTAAGGTAATCATGTCCAAATATTATACTAGAGAAGGTGGCTTTTATGGGAGTGTTGAAGATGAGGATCCCTCCTTAGGCCTCTCTTCTAATTTCACCTCTCCCACTTTCTCCTTGCCCTTACCTTGTTCATCTTGGCCTTTCACACCTTGTCTTTACTCAGTCTACTCTTGTGGCTGTGGTTTTTTTACTTTGGGTGTCCTAGATGGACTAGGCAACAAATGGTATTGCAAATGATGCATTTTCTATCTCTCCCTAGATGGCTTGTCATCCCTGATTAACCTATGTTCCATCTTGATGTTGTGACCTTGAATCCTAGCCAACACTTCATAATTATTAGCCTTGATATACATGGTGTTATTAACACTAATTTTATGTATATCTTTAGGCTTTGGGAGCTTCTTATCTTTTAAGTGGCTAGCAACTATACCTTTAAGATCCCAAATCTTAAGTTCATCAAATTGAAAACTGAATGAATCCCTATGTCTGGCCATGGTTTCAAATTATTTCTAGTCCTATAGTATGGTCTTCCCAATTATCAAGGGAAAGGGGTGGAGAAGACCTTTCTTCTTTTCTTTACAAGTGTCATCAATGCCACTCAGGAACTAGGAAGCAATTTCTTACTCAGCTAGTTTTCTAGGAACATATACGAGCAACCTATAAGGTTGGGACATGATGCCGTCAATCATGATGACTATGTAGTCAAGGTAATACCATATATCACTTATCATCTTCACATACTTCTTGATGAGGGGGTGGATCCTAGGCATAAAAACACCTATGATGGGCTCAATTATGGTTGGATAAACATAGTCATAAATGAACTACATATGTTTCCTGTATTTGAAAATAAGCAATTTGAAGTAATGGTGTGAAATAGTGGCTTTGCTATCTAGGGACCAATTCCTAATTCCTAGGAAACTAATTGAGGCAATCAAGGCATTCAGTAGGTATGACATCATATAAAACTAGTCGGAGGTCTTCTTTTTATGGTAGTGAATTTGTTGGTGAGGAAGATACTGATTAAATCTCCAATTAGAGGGGTAAGCTTTTATTCCAACATGAAATGGATGAAGGAGACCCAGATTTTATCTACATAGGTGGTTGAGGGGGATCTAAAGGCTCGATTCAATAGGTTCATTATAACCCTAATGCCTTCCCTTAATTGGATGATAGGGATCTTACCCTCAAAGTCTCCAAAGACATGGGGTCCTTGATGTCACCAAGGTCCTAGGATAGAGTCTAGGTCATGCTTGGAGGTCCACTCCTTGATTTTGAATAAATATACATGGGGAGTGAGAAGCTTATAATACCCCTCAAATGCTATAGGAGAAACATTTGCTAACATTTTGAGTTTCCTTCCCTAATGATCCACTCATTATCAATTCTATAATCACTAAAAATAGGGGCAAGGATATCGATACAATGTAGTACCTCAGGTTTTTCCACAGCATGGTGGAAGCCTCCCATCTAAATATTGACTAAGTCAAAATATTGTTGACTTATTATAGCAATCCTTTATTCTTATTTTATGATTGGATTCAATTATTTGATCATGAAAAAGATCTTAGACCAGATCCTCATGCTTGGAGAAATCAAAGCTATAGTATCCAATTTAGTATCTTTGAATATCTAGCCTTCATTATCCATTAATAAGTACAACTCAGTCTCTTCCTTTAGTTGTTATCTACGAGCTACCATTGTCTCTGTTCTTGTGAATTATTTATATTGGTATCAAATGGTCTCTATGAAAGCTCTCTTGTGCTCAAAAACACAATTCAACTCTCTTTTAATAAAATGGTGACCAAGTGAATACAATTGAGTCAATTTTATGTAGGGTTTAGGGTTTAGAGCTTTAATGGTAGAATATATCCAAGCTTTGGCTTATACATGCCTTAGATTTGATTTAGACCTTTGCCTTTATACCTTTGCATTTTTAAGCCCACAAGATCTTGTATTTTGTCCTTTTCTACTTTCATGGTGCCTATGTGGCATCAATGTAGGTATTTCAAAACATTTTTTATAAATAACTTTTGAGAACTAGCCATTGGCATTTAAAAATACCTCTTTCATTTCACTCCATTAGATCAAAATCCATGATTAATGCAAGCCATTGATTGTAATCTGGGCCTTTATCTATCATTGACTCCTTTTATTCTTAGCATTGTAGTTGTGACACTTGACATTTTTACATACCTCTTTGTGTGCTTTGAATTCTATGTCAGTCCTTTGCCGAATGAACATGGGCCATGTGATGAGCTTGCAAGAGTTTGAAAAGTCATGAGTACCTTCATGTTATTGGATCAAAATCCAATGACAAAGAAAGAAGTGTTAGATCATCTTGTCAGCTCTACCTTGAATGAAATTTTTCCACATGTTGAGTTCATAGGCTCTCAGAGCCTCATTGAAAATTATTTGGGCATCTTTACGTCATTAGATCAAAACCCAGTGATAAAGTGCATGTTGTTAATTTATAGACATGCCCAAACATTCATTTAACATATTATTAATACCATGACTTAGGATTAAGTCCCTTAGGCTAAGGTTTGTTTTGCTCATTAAGTATGAAATGAACCTTAGGCTAAGGGGTTTATGCCTAATTTTTTAGATTTATATGCAAGGGAGCCATGGCCTAAATATTTAGGCTAATGTTTATGTCATGTTTAATAAACACAATATATGCATTGGTCTAAAATATCTATGCCAAGGATTTAAAATATGCTCAAAAGGATCAACATGACATAATGGTCCAATAACACAAGATTTTATTATATTTGATAAAACACATTAAAACCTTTAGCTAGATGCACTTGGTATAAACTTTATGCTATAAGGACTCTCTTTTCAAAATAAGACTTAGTATAAGTCTATAATTTAAGGTTCATGATGTTTGAATAAAACGTCAAAGGGACCTTAAAGTATAGACTTAGAATAGATTTATTTTGCTTACTTATATTATAAAACCATTTCTACATTTTGCAATTTGGAGACTTATAGTGTTTGAGATTTTTTTGAGCACTTCCCTTAGCCTATAAAGCCATTTTTGAGCCTTTTAGAAAGATTTACGAGTGTATTTTGACCCTAAGAATAATAATTCATCAGCTTAAATTTGATAGTCTCAAGGATGTCAAATACATCCTCATAGATGTCAAATGATGGTTATGCAAACATCAATTAAGCTAGTGATTTTTTAACTTGATGGGCTTAAAGTTGACGATTACATAGACATTAAATACGTCCTTGAGGACATCAAATAATGATCATGCAAACATCAATTTTAAGCTCATCAAATTATTATGACCTAGTGTGAGAATACCACTTGGCACATCCATGGGGCCTCCCAGAATCTTAGACTTAATTCACTCCATCAATTCAAAATCCACAATGAAGCATCAACCATTGATCATGATTTGAAAGTTTGCTTATGATTGGTCACTTCTTCAGGGGGGAATTTGTTTTTTATTATTGAATGCTAGGGTATTGTATGTTAATCATTTGAGCCTTTTGTAGTCTTTTGAATTTTCAACTGTGCCTTATACCATCTGATCAAGTCTTCGTGAGCAAGTGAGAAATATTGATCATGATCCAAGGGCTTGAATGTGATTGGTCCAATGGGTTATATGTAGGATCCTATCTATTTTCCTCATACCATCTGATTAAAGGGCCATGGGAAGCATGAACCATTAGATCATCTAAGATGTATACTATTTAAGCTAAAGTTTGGGCTTTTCTCACTCTGTTGGATTGAAGGTTGTGATAAAGTGAAGACTATTAGATCCTACAAGATGCAAGGAAGTTAAGTCAGGACTGTAGAGATTTACAAGACTAAGAATTAGGGTGTTAAGACTAAGGTCCTAATTGTATTAATAAATACATTGGGGCCTTAAAATTAAAACCTTAGGCTAAGGTATAAACAAGGGGCCGAGTTAATATAAAAGTCGACTCAAGAAACTGGATCTTAGGCTAAGATGTTAAGACTAAGGTCCTATTGGTATTTAATAAATGTGTCAGGGCCTTAGGGTTAAAGTCTTAGGCTATGTTAGGAAACATTAAAAGGACCCTACAAAATGAAGTTTAGGTATACAAGGAAATTTTAAAGGGAAAAGTACTAGATGGGACCAAGGACTTTAGACTAAGTTTTAGTTATGTTAATAAACATGATTAAACTTAGAACATGAATTTTATGCTTAGGTCCAAAATGAACTTTCAAAATATTCTCATTGGTTTGGTTCCCACCAAGACTCAAATTTAAATTGAGGGCTTTGGCTAGGGTTTTGAAACATGAAATCCTTAGAGACAAATGCCATGGAACCTACAACTAGAGCAATAAAGGTCATTTATTAACGATGTTAGTCCAAATTAAATCCAAAACAAAACCAAGCCTGCCTTTAACATATTGGATGATCTTTGAATTCTATAAATGATCCTATCATGTTAAATTTTCATGTTCAAACTTCAAGGTTTATATAGGGTCCCAATTTTAAAAAATGGGGGTATGTTGGTCCCAACAAATTTCTAATGCAAAAGCTTCAAAAAGTCTTAAAAAATGATGCCTCTCTACCAAACCTAATGTTTTTCCAATAGGGACACATATTTACTCAAAGGAAATAAATGTTGCACCTTCTCTCTCCCACACTTCCTCTCTACCTTCCCTCCAAGAATAAAAACTATACACTTTCTTCAAAGCTTTAATAAAAGTGTTAGATCCATAAGAGGAAAAAAAGTTTGAGGATATATGACAAAGGAAGAAACAACAACAACAACAACAAAGGAAATTTTTGAAATAAAATGTAGCAATGCAAATAAATGCAACACCTCAATACTCTGGTACCATGTTAGGAATGATGAACAAGTATTCCAACCCAATATTTAGAAGTGTTAACAATAAAAACATCACACAATAAAGTTGTAGACAAATGATTGTAAAGTAAAGCAAATCAGGTGTTATTCAAAAAATGAGATGATAGTACAAATGAAATCCCTTGCATAAGTAGGCAAGACAAAACATAGAACTGGCCTAACTAACCAATGTGGGATAAATCCTCACATAGGATAAACTCACAAAAGGATGAAATATCTAGATAATACACTAGGAAACATGAGAAATACATACTCTAGCAGAATTAAGCCTGGAAGGCTAATTAAGAAAAGAGTAGCTAATTTTCTTAAGTAAATCAATTGGTTTTGGAATCTTTACTAGTATGCAATAATATGATTAGTTATGCCTTCATATATTCCCTACAGTCTTGAGCATGTTGCAATGAGTAATGGGTATAGCCACAATTTTGATCGGCATAATGAACTCTAGAACCTATTGGCTATATTCAAGTGCATATTTTTATAGTGGTATTAATGGTTTGCATGGGCATGAGTCCCAAGTAAAATTTTCCAATAATAAATTACTTATTATTAATGGATTGGCAAGAAGCCTTGAATTTTTGAATCATGTAAGTAATCAGATTATAAATTAGCCTATAATAATAGATCAAAAGGGCAACAATTGAATCATTATAATGCTCCTTATACCAATAATCTGGTATTGCATGAAGATGTGTTGAAAGCATGATTTTCATGTTACCAAGCAAGAGTTAACCCACATTGAGTGGAATTTAAAAGTGGTATAACTAAGGTCAAATGTAATAAATTGTTAAAAAAGCCTAATTAGGTAATGTTGTAATTTTCAGAAATGTTTATAAAACAAGTTGATACTATTATTGCAAATGTACCTTGGGAAATTAAAGGTAATTTCTTTCAAAAATAATAATTAATTATTGATTTTATGTAGATATATTTTATGGTAGTAATGGCAGGTAGATGTATGCCTTTGTTTGATTTTATATGTCATTATAGGTGACTAGTTATAGCTTTGCAATTTTAAAGGTAATGTAATTAGTGCCTAGGAAGCACTATTTTATCCAAAGGTAGTGTAATTGTAAGCAAGACCAGGAAGGTTTTGTTGGATGAAATGATATTATTTTTTTATTAGCTAAAATGATGGATGCTTGATGTCATCCATGATGGCATATGAACATTGGATGGATTGATGAGATTACAATATGTTTTGTTGTGTTGTGAGAATAAATTGGCATAAGTTCTCAAGACACCTAAGCTAAGCATGTGTACCCTATTTTGTGTAGTTCCTTCATGCATATAAAATTGTTATAAATTGTGTGTAAATTATAAAAAACTATGAAAACTTTATAATTTCTCCATGATACATGAGTTTAATTATCCATGTGAACTTTAGTTGCTCTATGTCATTAACATTATTATATGAATATTTTGTATATGTGACATGGAATAAAGTGTGATTATATGTTGTTAACCATGAAACTCATGGATGAAAATGTGATCACAAATACTTATGTAATGTAAAATCTACTCCTGAAACCAACCTCTATTAATTACAATGTGCTAAGGTATAGTGTTGTATTGTGTGGTGTAATTATGCATCACTACTCTAGTAATGATCATTAATGAAAGTATGAGGTTGAGGATGGAGAATAACTATATCCATATTAATTTATATTGGGTATAGGATAAGAAGTGGACTCTCTCATAGACAAAAAACCCACTTTCCCCTTTATATGAAGTAGCCCCTGATTCATTCATATGTGTGCACCATGAGTGCCATGAGTTAGCCATGAGATATTCATGCATAATGGTCACCCTATGGATTAAATGTTCCTTTAACCACCTCTTAGAGTTTGTTGTAAAAAAAAGAAAACTTGTGAAAAGTTTCCTTAATTTATCTTAGTGAAGCATCAATTGGTCTTATAATTTGGATTCTTATGTATTATAACAAAGTTCATGTATTAATTTGTAAAATCAAGCATGCCTTGAATAGGTAATGGAAAATTTACTTGGAAGAATATTCTATAATCAATATTTTGATTTAAAACATGAATGAAATATACGCTTATGCTCAAAAGGAGAAAGAGAATTCCTGATTAGGTAGTTTGATAATTTTAGAATGCTGCCAAGAAGTGCATAATGATGGTGGGATTGGGGTCCTTGAAACCATCATGTGAGCTTAAAAAATTTATGGAGAGCATGATGAAAACTAGAAGGATTACATGTGTATGCCTGGGATGGATTATCTAGTGTTCAAGTTGGTTGGTGTAGGATGTTGAACTGACCCATGAATGATGTAATTATAGTAACCATAGTAGTATGGTTGGTTGTGTGTTTATTTCATTCTAGGATGAATGATAAGATTTATGAATAAAGCATAATTAAAAGTGGTGGTAATACCACATAATAGTACAATTACTAAAATGATTTGGTGGTAATACCACATAATAGTAAAATTACTAAAATGATTTACATTTTGTATTAAATATTGTAAATTTATGCTTGGCACTTAACTAAATTTTGTGGAAAAATACCACACCCAAGTGCATAATATGCTTGAGATTTAGTTGTTTTGAGTTAAATCAACTATTTTCATCCAATTACTAATTGATAATGAGGTTTAACCATTCAAATAAATCTATGTTTTTCTATAAATGTCATTAGAATCTTAATGTATTTGAAGACATATCCATGATTTGATAGAAAATTTTAACATGAACTATTTAGGTTTAAATTCTGATTCTAATTTTTGTAAACTTGTGAAGGAATTTAGCGAACCTAAAGCACACATTAATGCCTAAAATCAGGTATGATTGAAGTATGATTAAGTTATCCACTTATATATTTTATTGAAGGGACTAGGACAATGACTTTTTAAGGGGGAGAGGATTTCACATCCTAGTTTTATCCCTTTCTAAGGAGGAAGTAACGACCTAATTAAATAGATTACATTGACTCATTAACTAAATTGTTATGCTAAGTGATCGTCAATAGTTTTAAGTCATTTGTGCATGCTTATTTCACTTTTGTATCATTGGTTCTTCGTTTACACTCTAGATTGAAGGATTAGTGATTGTTTAAATAATATTTTAATGTTCTAATTAATTTCATCCTTGGCACTTTACTAATATTCCCTTGATAACCCTTTATTATTGATATTTAGAACAAATATTTTATATTAGTAAAATGATCATATTTTATTATGTACCTACTAGGTTTGGTACATCATGACCAAGCTCTATAGAGTTTCTTTTATGTTTTATTTTGTCATCTAGGTTTTATATGAGGGACCTATTAAGGGAAACCCACTAGGTTGAAATCCCTATTGTATCTTGTTATCTTGAAATAATTAAAATATGGATTCACTTTGGGTAAGCCAGTTTAATTCAAATATGGGCCAGTAATGATAAATCGAAATGTTACATTATTATTCAATTCTTAATTAATGAATTTATAATTAGAATATTGATTATGATTTAAAATGTTGTCAATTGATAATCTTTTACCAAAATTATGATTTAATTTTTAAAATCCTTAGACCATGAAATGGTTGGGTTGAATTGTAAAAGGTCAAAAAAGAGAGGAAGAAATAATTCAATTAAATAATTGAATTGGGGAAATGAATGATTAGTTTTAATTGATTTAGTCAACCCTTTTTGGGAGGAGTTGTTTAGGGTTTTACATATATTTGGGTCCATTAAATGATGCCATTTTGGGATCCATCAATGATGCCATCTGGGGTTGAGGAGCTTTGTGGTAGCAGGGGAGGAGTTTGGAAGCATTTTATAAATGATCTTGGTTAGCATGGGATTCCTTATGGGAATTTAAGTCCTGATTTAAGCTTTTATCGCTATTTTAGGGGACATTGGTGGTGACCAAAGGCATAATTTTAAGGCAAGTTTCCCTTCCCTATTTGAGATTTTAGCATGCTAATTAAACCTGCATTCTAGTAATAGATTATTGTTTGTTGGGATTTTTGCCTTTTAAGCATACATGCAAATTATACAAATGCATTATAAGTTCATGAGGAAGTCAAAAGACTTCTTGATGAACTTTTAATCCCTTCTTTTGATTTTCAAATCAATTTATTACTCCATTTTTATAGGAGACAAAGGTTGAAAAAATGGGGTTTTGCCTATGTCGACTTGGGATTTGGCCAATTCGTGAAATATACACATGAAAATTACATGCAGAAAAGAGGGTTTTTATTTTATTTAAAATCTGGGTTATTACCCTAGTTTGGACCTCTGGTAAATGGGCTAGAAAATATTTATTTTTTTTATTTTATGCTTGGCCAAAAATAGCATGCAACCCACATGAATTTATTTGCTAATTTTTTTTTTATAATAAAAATCTGGGTTGTTTAAGAGTTTAGCCTATGTTGAAGTACAAGAAATTAGAAATTTTCTTTGTAGTTGAGCACAACACAAATTGGGTATTCTATTGATTTTAAAATATAATTTGACAAGATTTATTGTGATTTAAAATCTGAGTTCCACTACTTGCATAGTTGATTATGAAAATTAGCAAAATGGTCTTCGAGGATAAATTGGGTAAAAATTATAATATTAAGCAAACAAAATAAATAATGTTGCTCAGTTTCCTCTAATCTTGTTGGCAAAAAGAATAAAATACAAGTTGTATTTTATATTAATCCCCATTTGGGCAAAGTTTATAGTGTATTGGTGTCTTATTATATGGAAACAAATTTTTAGGTTAGTAGTTGACCTGTTGGTCAAAATGAACTCTTTCCTTTAAATATAATTGTTTATTTATGAGATTTATGAATTATTGTTTGTCTTTTGGAAAATAACTCTTTGCACCCCTTTTATTTTTCAAAAAGTTATTAAATCTTGATATTCCTATTGGGTCTAATTTGGGGGAATCCATGGCACAATTAATGTGGTTTATTTTAAAAAGTTAACAAGCTATAAAAGGGTAACATATCTCATGTTTGTTGTACATAGAATAATTGCCTGAAGGCATTATTGTAGTTACCCATGTTTTACTTGTGGGTTATAACTATGAGCTTGTTGTGCAATATACATAATTGGATGAATAAGTTAAGATGATAGTCAAGTATATTTAACTATATGTATATATACCTAAGTTGATAACCCTTACTTGAATAAACCTAGAATGATTCCAAACGTGGATAATAGCATTTGGGTTTGTGAAGTATATGGTTTCAAATAAGTGGTTATAGGAGGTTGAGGGAATAAAGTTATTATTGATTATTAATCCTCCTCTCTTTTCACTAATAAAGCATTAATGTTACATGACCAATATCATTGACTTTACATATAACCAATTGTAGTCTTATTTCTAATTAAGTTCTCTTGGTTAATATCAGATTATTAATATTATAATAATATGGTAAGATTGAATTGTGAGAATTTTTGTATTGCTTCTTTGGATAATCTATTATGTAGATCATAGAAAATTGTCATGAAAAGTGACAGTGGGATGAGAATTAAAAAGTGGCCCTTATTATTGTAGCCATAGAGACCAGTTAATGGCCAAAGAATAGAAGTGGGTAAGAATAAGTTATTTTTCCTTCTAAAAAGGTAAGTTGTCATGATTAGGAAAATGTGCAAATTATCAATTATACTTTTCCTCCTTATCTTATTATAATAATTTTGGCATAAGCTCTCTTTGTATTTTCCATGGATTATACATTGGATTAATATCTGTTTAGGAAATATTCCATGACTTAATTATTAAGTGGTCACTCTTACAAAAATAACAAGTGAATTGTATGGCTTGTGATACACTTTTATTGATCATCTTGTCCATTGGGTAATCACCTTCTCTTCCAACCTATGTTTGAGCTCTTTGTAAAATGGTCACTAGTGATTTAAACAACCTAAAGTAATGATAGCTTTACAAACTGTAGGACTGCATGGATCCACCTATTTGGAACTAGGCATTGATAATATTATGCCTCCCTTACTCCATATCGGGTTATCTTCTTTGTATAAGTATCTCATCCATGAGAAGTTAAATGGATTTGTATTAATAAAAATATATATTCTTGAGTATGATAATCATATTGCTCTTCAATGTGCCTTCAAGGTTGTGATGGATATTTTTTTAGATGCCTCCTTTGGCATTTAGTAAACAAGCATAGTTGGACCATTTAGAATCATTACATTAAGATAAAGAATTTTTTCTCCCTATTATTTTGAATAGAATGTTGAAAGTACTTTTGTTTTATTTGATCCTTGCGCCAATAGAGTTATATATCACCCAACTCCCTAAAATAACTCACAAACCTATAAGCGATATATCGTTATAGATCATAACAATATATCTTAACAATATAATATAATCCAATCTATATTCTTAACATTGTTTACAATAATATTACAGAAACTTATTATAACTAATGACCAATTACTATTTAGCTCTCGATAAATACTTAGATCTACACAATGTAAAAGCTAGATTTCTTAACATTGTCATGATTAGGAAAATATGCAAGTTAGTAATTATACTTTTCCTCCTTATCTTAATACAATGATTTTGGTATAATCTCTCTTTATTTTTTCCATGGATTATACATTGGATTAAGATATTTTTAACAAATATTCCATGATTTCATTATTAATTGAGCACTTTTAAAGAAATAATAAGTAAATTGTATGGCTTATGATACACTTTTATTGATCAACTTGTTCATTGGGTAATCACCTTCTTTTCCAACTTATGTTTGAGCTATTGGGTAAATGGTCACTTTTAATTTAAACAACATAAAGTAATGATGGTTTTAAAATCCTTAGGACTACATTGAGCCACCTATTTGGAACTTGGCATTGACAATCTTGAGCCTCCCTTAGTGCATATCGGGTTATCTTCCTTATATAAGTATCTCATCCACTAGAAGTTAAATGGACTTGTACTAATAAAAGTATATATTCTTGAGTATGACAATCATATTGCTCTTCAATGTGCCTTCAAGGTTATGTTGGATCATTTTTTATATATGATTCCCTTGAGATTTAGTAAATAATCATAGTTGGTCCATTTAGCATCACTACACTAAGATAACTAATTTGCTCTCCCTATTGTTTTGAATAAAATGTTGAAAGTGATTTTGTTTTTATTTGATCCTTGTGGAAATAGAATTATAATAAAAAAATCAAGTACTACTTTGATATTTTCTTATATTTGAGTTGGATGGTATCCTTACATGTCAATGCTACTAATAAAAGTGTTTGCTAATAGTTGTATCTGATTGAGGAATAAGTGACTTATGGGAATGGTATCTCTTTATTTGTTAAATTTTTCAAGTAAGGATTTAGTTGGTATGAATATGTTTTTATGATTATTCTTGTGAATTATTCTATTGTCATAATTTTGAGTATATAAAATTACCATGATATTGTTTAAGTGCTAGTGCTAAATTATTTTTAGGAATGGGATGACTCGTCAGCTATGTAATGATCTAGATTTTGCCATGTTATATTATAGGATGAGATTATTTTGAATTAACTATTTATATATTTTTTTGGGTGGTAACCTCTTGATTGACCTACTTGCCTCTAGTCACCCTGGATGAAAATTTCCTTTTATGTGTGAAATCAACTGGCAATATAACAAGTACTATAATGGATATTTGGGAATTGAAGTAACTCTATATTCCTAGTGTATACTAGAAACATTTCATTTGTGTTACTGTCAAAATCAATATGAACATGTGGGTTCTTGTTAAGATATAAAGGTTGAACCTATTTATGTATGATGAATAAATGGAATAACTCCTAAACTTTATTGCTCTTGTGAGCATCTTAAGGTATGTTTTTGTTTGACTTAATTACCTTCAAGGTTGTCATAAAAAATCCTTGATAATAAAAATTTTGAATTATATTTTCTCTATTAGAGTATTGGATATGACACCCATACTTGTATTCACTTATAAATGTTTAAATAACATTGTTGGCCATCCCTTGGTATCAAATAAATGGATATTGCTTATTGAGAAGCTCTTATGATATATCTTTGATTTTTACATGATTATGTGTAATAGAAACAATATTTAAGATTTTATGGTCAACTTAAGGGTTGATTCATCTTGTATATAAAGGAAAAAGGAAATTTAGTATGATGGTTACAAATTAGAGGTACCATATAAGTAATTTTTTTTGTAACTAAACTTCCAATGAAACTTCATCCATCCTTACAAAGTAATGTAAGCGAAATGAAAATAGGTGGAGGAAGCTATAAACTCAAGTTACCTCTATGGATAACATATTGTCTTAGAATAAGTTGATTAAGTTAGTAGAAACTCTTGTATTTATTTTTAGGAAGAATATATTCAAATTAGTATCTTGGGTCAAGGAAGTTTTGTCCTTCATCTTGTAACGTGAAATAAAATTGTTGATCTAATTCTATGGTGTTCAAATTGTAACATCAAGATCCTCATACCAAGACTAATTTCATTATTTTTGAGTTTGTTTCACTTGGTATCAGATAATTTACTCTAAGGATTTTCTATAAAATTATGCTCAAATAAGAAAATCTCGATGCATATTGTACTTGAATTGTATTTTTTGATAAAAAACTTATTGCCAAGATATAATTGGTAGGGGAAGGATTCTGATAATAATTTTGAGGTGTTGGTTGGCAATAGCTTACCTTAGAAATATATGGGCTTATAAAGATTCCCTAACCATGATATGATAATATCCATAGCCTTGTGTGAAGCCAGCTCCTTCCAAAGTTAGGTTACATTAAGATGGACTTCACTTGATGTCTGGTTGACCTGTATGGTTAGGTCAATAAAAGTCAATATGATAAAGGTCCATTGTTGTAATTATAATGAATACTCATCATCTATTGATGATTTTCATAAATGGGTCACCATAATATGTTTAGGACATTAATTATTTGAAGGGACTAGAGGTATGACTTAATCTTAGAAGGATAACTAAGGAGAAAATAGTTGATTTACTTAAGTAAATCAACTAGTTTTGGAATCTTTACTAGTAAGGGTCAAG
Organism: Torreya grandis; assembly: GCA_037957365.1. NCBI lineage: Eukaryota > Viridiplantae > Streptophyta > Pinopsida > Cupressales > Taxaceae > Torreya > Torreya grandis. The sequence goes on from JARHVA010000176.1 coordinate 477,775, forward strand.
TTTGATATTTTTAGGATGTTAGGCATGAATGGTTATTGATTACCATTTCCAATTTATTGGATATGCAATAATAGGCTCCATTATGCCTGCATATATTCCCTATAGTCTTGAGCATGCTGCAATGATTGATGGGTATATCCATAATTTTGATTGGTAGAATGAACTTTAAAACCTATTGGCTATGTTTAAGTGCATATGTTTGTAGTGGTATTAATGGTTTGCATGGGCATGAGTCCTAAGGCATTTTAGCCAATAATAAATTATTTATCATTAATGGATTGGTAAGAAACCTTGAATTTGTGAATCAGGTAACTAAATTTGATTATAAATCAACATCTAATAATAGATTAAGGGGGGTAACATTTGAACTATTATAATGCTCCTTGCACCAATAATCTAGTATTGCATGAAGATGTGTTGCAAACATGATTTACATCTTACCAAGTAAGAGTTAACTCATCTTGATGGGAATTTAAAGGTGGTATAACTAAGGTAAAATGTAATAAATTGCTAAGAAAGCCTTATTAGGTAATGCTGGAGTTTTTAGAAATGTTTATAATTTATAAAATAAGTTGCTACTATTATTAATGATGTGCCTTGGGAAATTAAAGGTATTTTTTGTAAAAATAATAATTAATTATTGATTTTACATAATTATATTTACTAGTAGTAATGGCAGACAAATGTATGCCTTTGATTCATTTTATATGTCACTATAAGTGACTAGTTATAGCTATGTAATTTTAAATGTAATGTAATTGGTGCTTAGGAAGCACTATTTTGTCCAAAGGTAGTAGACTTGCAAGAAAGACTAGGAATGTTTTGTTAGCTAAAATGATATTATTTTATTGGCATCTGAAATGATTGATATCACCTAGGGTAACATATGAACATCAGATGGACCGATGAGTTTTATAGACCCTTGTGCTTCGCCTATCAATATGTTTTGTTGTCTTGTGAGAATACCTTGGCATAAGTTCTAAAAACACCTAAGCCAAGCATGTGTACCCTATTTTGTGTAGTTCCTTACTACATATAAAATTGTTATATATTGTGTGTGAATTATAATAAACTATGTAAACTTTTTATATTATCCATGATACTTGAATTTAGTCATCCATGTGAACTTTAATTGCTCCATGTCATTAACATTGTTGTATGAATATTTTGTATATATTCCATGGAATTAAAGTTTGATTCTATGTTTTTAACTATGGAACTCATGGATGAAAATATGATCACAACTACTCACATAATGTAAATTCCACTCCTAAAAACAACCTCTATTAATTGAAATCTGCCAAGGTATAGTTTTGTATTGTGTGGTGTAATTTTGCATCACTACTCTCTAGTAATGAGCATTGATACAAGTATGAGGTTGAGGGTGGAGAAGCACTTTATCCATATTTAGTTAGACTATTTATAAGCTAAGAAGTGGAGTTTCTCATAGACAAAAAAACCCCACTTTTCCCCTTTGTATGAAGTAGTCCCTAATTCATTCAGATATGTACACCATGAATGCCACAAGTTAGCCATGAGATCTTTATGCATAATGGTAACATTATGGATTAAGTGTTCCTTTAACCACCTCTTGGAGGTTGTAAAAATAAACCTTATGAGAAAAATCCTTGATGTATCCTATTGAAGCACCAATTGGTCCTATAAGTTGGATTCTTATGCATTATAACAAAGTTATACTTATTTTAATGTATGCATGTATTGACTTGTAAAATCAAGCATACCATGAATAAGTAATGTATAATTTACCTATAAAAATATTATAGAATGAATATTTTGATTTAAATCATGATTAAATGTATGTTTATGCTCAAAAGGAGCAATGAGAAGTCCCGACTAGGCAGTTTGAGAATTTTAGAATGATACCAAGAAGTGCAGAATGATGGTGGGATTGGGATCCTTAGAACCATCATGTGAGCTCACAAAATTTATGGAGAGGATGATGAAAATCAAAAGGGTTGCATGTATATGCCTAGTATGGCTTCTCTAGTGTTTTGGGTGGTTGGTGTGGGATGTTACACTAACCCACAAATGATGTAATTCTAGTAACCATAGTAGTATGGTTGGTTGTGTGTTGATTTCAATCCAGTATAAATGACAAGAGTTATGCATAAAATGTAATTAAAAGTGGTGGGAATACCACATAACAATATACTTACTACAATGATTTACATTCTGTATTAAATATTATAAATCTATATTTGGCACACAACTAAATTTTATGGAAAAATACCACCCCCAAGTGTAGAATATGCTTGAGATTTAGATATTTTGTGTTAAAACAACTATTTTCATCCAATTAGTGGTTGGTAATGATGTTGAACCTATCAAATTAATCTATGTTTTGATAGAACTATCATAAGAATCTTAATGTATTTGAAGACATATCCATGATTTTATATAAAATTTTAACATGAAATGTTTTAGATTTAAATTCAGATTCTAAATTATGAAAACTTGTGAAGGTATTCAACGAACCTAAAGTACACATTGATGACTAGAAGTAGGTATGCTTGAAGTATGATTAAGTTATCTACTTATATATTTTATTTTAGGCACTGAGATGGTGCCTTTTTAAGGGAGAGAGGATTTCACATCCTAGTTTTAATGATTTCTAAGGAGGAAGTAACGACTGAATTAAATAGGTTATGTTGATTCCTTAAATAAATTTTAATGCTAAGTGGATGTCAATGGTTTATAATCATTTGTGTATGATTTTTTCACTTCAAAAAATCATTTTTTTGTTAATGATTCACAGTATGTATACATATATCTAAAACATACTTTTTGGTGGCATGTTTACACTTTTTAAAGGGGATTACAATTATCTTGTTTGTAGTCACTTAGGTTCAAGCTATGACTTGATTTTTGTTTAAATTTTTTTACTGCATCAATTCATATTAGTATGCCATGCTGATCATGCATGTCATCATATAATTTATCTTGTAGTATAAATTAATTGATGGATTATATTCCAGATTGTGATGCTAAGATGACTTAACCTATGATCATTGTTTTTATCATTAGTTCTCCGTTTACACTATGGAGTGAGAGATTGGTGATTGTTTAAATAATATTTTAATGTTTCAGTTAAGGCCATCCTTAGAAATTTACTAATATTTCCTTGATGACCATTTATTTTGATATTTAGTATGAATCTTTTGTAGTGGTAAAAAAGATCATATTTTATTATGTACCTGCAAGGTTTGGCACATCATGACCAAGCTCTATCAGGTTTCTTGTATGTTTTATTTTGTCAGCTAGGTTTTTGATGAGGGACCTGTTGACCATTTTTTGCCCAACAGGCCAAAAATTGGTCCCCCTTCTTTTTTATGCTATTCTGAGCCAGTATTTTTGATTTTTTCATGAGTCTTACAATTTATACACTCTGCAAAATTTCTACGGACTCTGCAGGTGTAGTCTTTTGGTAGATGAAGAACCAGTCAAAGAGTGCAAGGTTTTACAAAGCTTCTTTGGACTCTGATTCGAAGAAATTCATAAGGAAAGTGAGCTTAAAGTGGTTCAATGGCATGATCTTTCAAAGAGTTAGTAGCTTTGAACCATTGAACCGGTTCAACGCTTTGGTTCAACTCCTTGGTTCAACGTGTCAGTTCATCACTTCAGTTCAATGCGTTCATTCAACATTTTTGGTTTAGTATTAAAGTTCATCGACAGGTTCAATCAAATGGTTCGATGCCTTGTTTTAACAAATGTTTGAACCGTTGAACCGGTTCAATGTATTGGTTCAATAGTTGGTTCAAAGGAGTGGTTCAATGCAAAAGGTTCAAGCCTCTCAAAGGGCAAGTGCCCTTGTGAAGGGCAAGGAGCACTTTGAAGCTAGCTGAAGGATTTCAAAAATGCACAAAAAGTCTTAAAGTTTTGAATTCTTTCAAACTTTTTGTCTGAAGGAATTCCTTTGAACAAAAAGTCTGAAGGAATTTGGAGGAAGGCCGCGAGCTCAAAAGGGACCTGGGGAAAACCCTAAAAGAAATCAAGGTGGCTATTTCTCACAAAATTTTTGTCTACAGGAAAATTCTGTGGGAACAAGCCTGCAAGAAAAAACCTGTAGAAAAAGCCAGTAGAAAAGGCCCAAAGGAATTTGCCAAGGACGGTGACGTCTTAGAAGCCATCAACTTCAAGAAGACAAATTAGCCATTATTTTTTAAGCGATGATAGGTGCATGGATGTCAATTTTAAGAAAGGGAAATATCCATTTGCTTTGAAATTACCTGAGTGCCAACCATGAAAAGAGCCCAAGGAATGCAGCGACCCACCAGAAGACCGTCCCTGAGGGCTGAAGAAGCAGAAAGAGATAAATTTAGGTTGAGACAAGGCAAGAAATAGATAAAGCATCCAAGTTCTAAGAGGAGGTATCAACTCAAGGATTTATTCTTGTAGTTGAAAAAGTGCTTGCCAGGTGGTCACCAAATGGTGCAAACAGTAAGCGGCGCAACTTGTTTTCTCTAGTTTACATTCATAAGCATACAAGCCATGTAAATGCCTTAAAGGGAGTAGTCTCTTCACAAAAAAGAGGCGTGACTTGTGCTTTCATATTAATGTTGAGATACCAAAGTCAAAGCAGGAATTGACAATCAAACGACTCCCTCTTCCCAAGGCTCAGAGTGCACATGAGCCAGCTTGCAAAAAGAGCACCAAAAGTCTTTCCAAAAAAGTGCCAAGTTCTTTTCCTCTTTCTATATATTGTAAATTTCTCATTTGAGAAAAAGGACTCTCTTAGCCTTAAGGCAAAACTCTGCCCAAAAATCTCTTGGGCTTGTAAGGCAGAGCTCTGCCAATTTTTACCTTAAATCAGGACTTAGCATTTTTACCTCTATCTGGACTTGCACTTTAAAGTATATGTTTGTGCTCTTATTTTGTGTTAAGTCATTGTCTTTCATGCTTCTCACAGATCGATTATAACATGTCTAGTGCATTGTGAAGTCTCTTTTTTGTAGGTCTACTAGAAGCGTTCCTAGGGGAATGTAGGTGCTTGTGAATAGGCCGTCATAAGTGTGTCTGAGGATGCCTTTGGTAGTTTCTTCCTCCATGTATTTCCATGGACCCCTAGCTGACTGTTGCAGAAGAGCTTCCCACTTCAGATGAAGTGTATGGGTGCTTCTTTTTGGTGAAATGTGTATATTCAGGCTGAGTGGGTCAACATTTTTGGTGTATCACCTTTTCATTTTTAGGCTTAGGTTCTATTTTCAGCATCTCTCTCTCCCTTTTCATCCCCCCCTTTTTTTCCATTTATTTGTTAGCAGTAGGAGAAACCAGGGCCTAAAAGATACATCAGAGGGAGCTAGCCCTTATCTAGAGACTCTCCCCTCCAACTTCACTAGTCCCATAGGTTTAGAGGGGAGTTTCCATTGTTACGTGTGGAAGGGTAGAAACTAGTTGTCCTGCCCCCAGGTGCAATCCACGATGTCAACAGTTTTTGGCATGCCTAGTGGGACCAACTAGGACAAGTTGTTTCCAAAGAGTTGAAGGATTTTTGGTGTGTTCTTCAACCAACCAACCTTTAGAGGCTTTTTTATCAACACCAATGGTGACTTTGAGTTGAATCAACTAGTTAAGTAGTTCTAGTGCCATTAAGAAATAGTATTCCGGTATGTATAATTCCATCGTTCAGAGCCATGGACCCTATTTTCCTTGGCCAGCCTGGCTATGATCCTTACCAGCCTTATGTTGATCCTTATCAGGTCTAATATGATCGGTCCTAGCCCTATCATGAGCTATATCAGCCTTATGCCCACTCTTTTCAATGTGTCACTTCTCCTACTCAACCTAGTCTCTTTACCAATCAACCCGTCTCCACCTTCAAATGAGCACTACTGGGATACGAAAAGTATGTAATAGATCTTGACACCAAAAGGGGATGTGGCCAAGAAATTCTTGATCATGTCATCCATCAAGTGAGAAATGCACTGGATCAGTTTAAGAGTGAATGGGCTCCTATTAAAAGAGCCAATTGGCAAAGGTTTACAAGTGAGATGTTGGATGTGAGTGGTTTGATTGCATCTTTGGAAGAGAAGTTGAGTATTCATGAGAGGTAGCCTTACCAAGTCTATCAACCTACATACTTGTTGCCCTAAGTATCATATCAGTCATATACAACCCCTGCTTATGAGCCAAGTCAAGCCTGTCAAAGTCCTTTCCCCAATCATGTTGAGGAGAGTTTTAAAATAGTAAATCTTGTGTTTAAGGCTAATCTTGATAAACAAATCACATTGGCAAATCTTTAGATGCATCAGTCCATTTTGGCAGTAAGGGAAGTGGAATCTAAACCCTCACTACCCTCTCACATTGTGGCCCCATCACCCCAAAAGGAGATGCCTAGTCCAAATATCTTGAGCTAGAATAAAGTGGTTGAGTCATGGAACAACAAGGAGGAGAAAGACATTGTCCAAGAGTGTGAGGTAAAAAATGAGGTTAGTCCTTTTCAAGTCCCTCCCACCCTTCCTCAAGAAGCTTCTTGCATTTCATGGCAACCTTCATGTAATCCCCATCTCTATAATGATTCCTATGAGCTCCAAGAGGTATAAAATGAGGATAATTTGGCTAAGCAGATTGAGGAATTAGAGGCTAAGATGAGACTTCTTGGAGAAGGAGAGATGGAGTTTTTAGACCTTGTAGGGGAGACTGTGCCAAAAGATACCCCTTCTACCAATCCTCAAGCTGATTCCAATATTGATGAAGTGTTGGTAAAGTGGAGAGATGAAAATCAAGTGATTTTGGCCCAAGGTCTACCCCCATTTTCTCATGAGGTTTTAAAAGGATCCCCTATTTCCTTTTCCCAACCTAATTTTGATGAGCCTTGTGTGTCCCCTCCTATTCTATAGAAAACTCCCTCTTGTGTGCCAAATCCTTTCTATTAGATGGCACTTGCTCATTCTGACTCATTCGATGCATCAATCGATCATACCTTTAATCTCATACGCCTAGCTTTTTAGCATGCCTCTTTTCAAACAACTCTTCCTGTACATGAGCAGACCCTCCCAAATCTTCCCCAACCTCCTCAAGTCTTTCAACATGATCTCCAAATTCCAAGCTGGAAGAAGGAACATCATGAACCAGCTCAAGACCTTGAAGAAGATAGAGTTACTCCTTGTTCACAAGGGGAAAATTCTAATCCCAAGGTCATGAGTTGGAAGCAAACAATTGAATCTTGGCACAGAAAGGAAGAGGAGGAGAAAGGTTTTGCTCAAAACCTTGAATAAGATGAGGCTACTCCTACTCTCAATGATTATTATGACCTCTAGGACAGGCTCTTCCAAGAAGATATAGATAGGTGGATTACAGAGTTGGAGTCCAGGGCAAATTTCCTCAGCCATCGTGTGATGGACATTTCAGACCAAGTAGCAGATTCCATGTCTGAACATCCTCCATCCACACACCTCTAAGAGAGCTATCATGCCATGCCTGATATAGATGAAGTGTTGACCAAATGGAAAGAGGAGAATCATTCGATTCTATTTCAAGGACTGCCTCCTCTTCCACATGAGTTCGTCCGTCAGCCTTCCACTTCACCCCTTCTCAAGGAGGAACCTGTCTTGAAGGAAGCAAGTGAAGAGGAGTATGCTCAGTTTATGACTAACCAGGGAGACTTCATGAGTAAGGAAGAGGAGGAGATCACCATAAATGTCATGGAGGAGCATGGAAAATCTCTTGTTCATGTTTTGTATGATTCATTTGAAGTCATTGGGGTAGGCTGCACTATTCTTCAAGGAGGCTATGAGTTGGATAAGAGTGGAGAAGGCAGCATCATAACTCAAATAAGTATGCAAAGGGGCTACAGGCTTTTAAAATTATCCCTTTAATAGGTTGGTGAATTTGAAGATACTTTCTTTGAAATCATCAAGGAGGATGGTCATACCATGGAACCCAAACATGAGGCAGAAGAGAATAAGCCAGTCAATGATGCATATCAAGGGGCTTATGGTGATGAGCCAACAATGATTGATTTCTTGATGAGATACACCAGCATGAAGAACCAAAAGGAGGCAAGCTTCTAAGAATAAATAGAGTACGTATATGTTGGAAGCATATTTGAATCTGATCCACTCAGATACAAGCCAACCCAAGTGGTAGGCAAGAGGAGTGGGTCACCAACTCTCCATTTCATTCAGCCACTTATCTGGCACCATAAGTTTCCTTGCTAGGAAGGAGACTTAAGAAGTTTTTCCTTTGATCTAGGAGGGAAGCAGATGTACCTAGTTAGTTGTATATGGTAGTTATCTTTAGTTTTTTCTCCTGCTTTCCCTAAGTGTAGTTTACAAAAGTAGTGTTTTTAGCCTTGTGTGTTTTCCTTTATGTGTGGGGTAAAAGCTTCATGTTTGATTCTTGGATCTATTGGGGCTGTTGCTAACTTTGTTCAAGCTACATTTGACTCTGTGCCCAATGGAATACAAGGCAACTGGTCTCTAAGCATAATAGGCATGCTTCCCCTGGAAGTCACCAATTTGTTGACCATTTTTTGCCTAACAGGCCAAAAATTGGCCCCCCTTCTTTTTTATGTTGTTCTGAGCCAGTACTTTTGATTTTTGCATGAGTCTTACAATTTCTACAGACTCTATAAAATTTCTATGGACTCTGCAGGTGTAGTCGTTTAGCAAATAAAGAACCAGTCAAAGAGTGCAAGGTTTTACAAAGCTTCTTCAGACTCTTGTTCGAAGAAATTCATAAGGAAAGTGAGCTTAAAGTGGTTCAATGGCATGATCTTTCAAAGAGTTAGTAGCTTTGAACCATTGAACCATTAAACCAGTTCAACGCTTTGGTTCAATTCCTTAGTTCAACACATCAATTCATCACTTTGATTTAATGCGTTGGTTCAACATTTTTGGTTGAGTATTAAAGTTCATCGACAGGTTCAATCAAATGGTTCAATGCTTTGTTTTAACAAATGTTTGAACCGTTGAACCGGTTCAATGTATTGGTTCAATGGTTGGTTCAAAGGAGTGGTTCAATGTAAAAGGTTCAAGCCTCTTAATGGGCAAGTGCCCTTGCAAAGGGCAATTCTAAGTTCAAAAGCCCTTGCGGAGGGTAGGGAGCACTTTGAAGGTAGCTGAAGGATTTTAAAAACACGTAGAAAGTCTTAAAGCTTTGAATTCTTTCAAACTTTTTGTTTGAAGGAATTCCTTCAGATAAAAAGTCCAAAGGAATTCAAAGGAAGGCTGTGAGCTCAAAAGGGACCCGGGGAAAACCCCGAAAGAAATCAAGGCGGCCATTTCTCACAGACTTTTTGTCCGCGAGAAAATTGTCCACGAGAAAAAGCCCACGGGAAAAAACCCACAGAAAAAGCTCGCAGAAAAGGCCCAAAGGAATTTGCCAAGGACGGTGACATCCCAGAAGCCATCAACTTCAAGAAGATATATTAGTCATTTTTTAAGCGATGACAAGTACGCAGACGTCAATTTTAAGATAGTGAAATAGTTTTTTGCTTTTAAATTGCCTAAGCGCCAACCATGAAAAGAGCCCAAGGAACGCAACAACCCACCAGAAAACCATCCCTGAGGGCTGAAGGAGAAAAAAGAGACAAAAACAAGATGAGACAAGGCAAGAAATGAATAAAACATCCAAGTGGCGAGAGGAGGTATCAACTCAGGGATTTATTCCTGCAGTTGGAATAGTGCTTGCCAAGTGGTCACCAAATAGCGCAAATAGTAAGCGATGCAGCTTGTTTTCTCCAGTTTGCATTCATAAGTAGACAAGCCACATAAATGCCTTAAAGGGAGCAATTTGTTCATAGAAAAGAGGCATGACTTGTACTTTCATATTAATGTTGAGATGCCAAAGTCAAAGTAGGAACTGACAATCAAATGGCTCCCTCTTCCCAAGGCTCAGAGCGCACATGGGCCAGCTTGCAAAAAGAGCACCAAAAGTCTTTCCCAAAAAGTGCCAAGTTCTTTTCTTCTTTCTATATATTGTAAATTTCTCATTTGAGAAAAATGACTCTCTTAGCCTTAAGGCAAAACTCTGCCCAAAAATCTCTTAGGCTTGTAAGGCAGAGCTCTGCCAGTTTTTACCTTGAATCAGGACTTAGCATTTTTACCTCTATTTGGACTTGTACTTTAAAGTATATGTTTATGTTCTTCTTTTGTGTTAAGTCATTTTATTTCATGCTTCTCACATATCGATTATAGCATGTCTAGTGCATTGTGAAGTCTCTTTTTTGCAGGTTTGCCAGAAGCGTTCCTAGGGGATTGTAGGTGCCTGTGAATAGGCTGCCATAAGTGTGTCTTGCCTCTGGTAGTTTCTTCCTCTCTGTATTTCCATGGACCCCTAGATGACTATTGAAAAAGAGCTTCCCACTTCATATGAAGTGTATGGGTGCTTCTTTTTGGTGAAAAGTGTATATTCGGTCTGAGTGGGTCAACATTTTTTGGTGTATTACCTTTTCATTTTTAGGCTTAGGTTATGTTTTCAGCATCTCTCTCTCCCTTTTCATCCCCCCCCTTTTTCCATTTATTTGTTAGCAATAGGAGAAACCAGGGCCTAAAAGATACATCAGAGGGAGCTAGCCCTTATCTAGAGACTCTCCCCTCCAGCTTCGTCGGTCCCACAAGCAAGAGGGGAGTTTCCATTGTTGCATGTGGAAGGGCAGGAGCTAGGTGTCCTACCCCTAGGTGCAATCCACTGCATCAACATGACCTATTAAGGTAAACACTAGGTTACAATCCCTATTATATCTTGTTATCCTAAAATACATAAAATATGGATTCACTTTGGATAATCCAGTTTAATTAAAATATGGGCCAATAGCAATAAATCACAATGTTACATTATATTTCAGCTCTTAATTGACCAATTTATTTACTAGAATATTGATTGAGATTTAAAATCTTGTCAATTGATAATCTTTTTAAAAAATAGTGATTTAATTTTTAAAATCATTGGACCATGAAATTATTGGGTTGAATAATAAAAGGTCAAAAAAAGAGAAGAAGAAATAAATCAATTAAATCATTGAATTAAGGAAAAGAATGATTGGTTTAACTCTTTATTTTAGTCAATCCTTTTTGGGAGGAGATATTTAGGTTTTGCATGCATTTGGGGCAATCAAATCGCACCATTTAGGGCTAAGGAGATTTATGGTAGTAGAGAAGGAGTTTGGAAGCATTTTATAAATGATCCTGGTTAGCATGGGATTCCTTATGGGAATTTGAGATATGGTTTTAGCTTATCATTGCTTTCGGGGCCATTAGTGGCGACCTAGAATGAAAAGAAAGGCTTTGATTGCAACAAAATAGATAATTTTTAGGCAAGTTGCCCTTTCCTTTTTTAATATTTTAACATGCTAATTAAACCTGCATTCTGGTAATTGATTATTTTTTATTATAATTTTTGCCTTTTAAGCATACATGCAAATTATTAAAAATGCTTTACATGTTCATGAGGAAGTCAAAAGACTTCTTGATGAACATGTAATCTCTTTTATTGATTTTAAAACCAATTTATTACTCCATTTATGTAGGAGACAAAAGTTGAAAAAAATGGGGTTTTGGCTATGGTCAATTGGGATTTGGCTAATTTATGAAACCTACACATAAAAGTTGTATGCAAAAAAGAGGTTTTTTATTTTATTTAAAATATGGGTTCTTACCCTAGTTTGGACTACTAGTAAATAAGATGGAAATTATTTATTATTTGTATTTTATGCTTGGCTTGGAATAGAATGCAACCCACATGAATTTACTTGCTAAGTTTTTATTTATAATAAAACTATGGGTTGTTTAAGAGTTAAGCCTATGTTGAAATACAATTAATTATAAATTTTCTTTATAGTTGAGCACAATACAAATTGGGTATTCAATTAATTTTAAAAGTTGAGTTCTACTACTTGCAAAGTTGATTATGAAATTTAGAAAATTTGTCTTAGGGAATAAATTTTGTAAAAATTATAATATTAAGCAACACAAAAATAAACAATGTAGCTCATTTTCCTCTGATCTTAATGGAAAAAGGAATAAAATACAAGTTGTATTTTGTATTGATACCCAGTTGGGCAAAGTCTATAAAGTGTATTGGTGTCTTATTATATGGAAGTGTATTTTTGGATTAATGATTAACCTATTGGTCAAATTGACCTCTTTCCTCTGAATATAATTGTTTATTTATGAGATTTATGATTTAGTGTTTGCCTATTGTAAAATAGCTCTTTGCACCCATTTTATTTGGAAAACGTTACTGAAGCTTAATATTCCTATTGGGTCTGATTTTTAGGGAATTTGTGGCTCAATTAATGTGGATTATTGTAAAAATTTAATAAGCTATAAAAGGATAACATCCTTCATGTTTTTTGTACATACATAAACTACCTATAGGCAATATTGCAACTGTTCACATTTTACTTGTGTGGTATAACTATGAGTTTGTTGTACAATATATATAATTGGATGACTTATTTAAGGTGATACTCAAGTATATTTAAGTATTTTTATATATACCCAATTTGATAACCCTTACCTAAATAAACCTATAATGATTTCAAGCATATATAATAACATTTGGGTTTGTGAAGCATATCATTTTGAATAAGTGGTTATAGGATGCTAAGGGAATAAAGTTGTTATTGATTTTAATCCTCCTCTATTTTCATTGACAAAGCATTGAGGTTACATGACCAATATCATTGATTTTACGTACAACCAATCACATACTTATTTATGATTAATTTCTCTTGGTTAATATTAGTTTATTAATATTATAATAATATGGTAAGATTGAGTTGTGAGGATTTTTGTATTTCTTCTTTGGATAATCTACTAAGTAGATCATCAAAAATTGTCATGAGAAGTGAAAGTGGGATGAGAATTAAAAAGGGGCCCTTATTTGATTGTAGCCATAGAGACCAGTTAATGGCCAAAGAATAGAAGTAGTTAAGAATAAGTTATTTTTCCTTCTAAAAAGTTAAGTTGTCATGATTAGGAAAATATGCAAGTTAGCAATTATACTTTTCCTCCTTATCTTAATACAATGCTTTTGGTATAAGTTCTCTTGGTCTTGTCCATGGCTTATAAATTGGATCAAGATCTTTTTAGGAAATATTCCATGACTTTATTATTATGTGAACACTCTTAAAAAAAGAACACATGAATTGTATGACTTTTGATACACTTTTACTGATCAACTTATTTGTTGGGTGATCACCTTCTTTTCCAACCTATATTTGATTTTTTTTCAAAATGGTCACTGGTGATTTAAAAAGCCTTAAGTAATGATGGTTTTGTGAACCTTAGGACTACATCAAGCCACTTATTTATAATTAGGCATTGATAACCTTGAGCCTCCCTTAGTCCATATCAGGTTATCTTCCTTATATAAATATCTCATCCACGAGAAGTTAAATGGATTTGTACTAATAAAATTACGTATTCTTGAGTATGATAATCATATTACTCTTCAATGCACCTTAAAGGTTGTGTTGGATCTTTGTTTTAGATTCCTTCCTTGGCATTTAGTAAACAATCATAGTTGATCCATTTAGCATCATTACACTAAGATAAGGAATTTACTCTCCCTATTGTTTTGAATAGAATGTTGAAATTAATTTTGTTTTTATTTGATCCTTATGGCAATATAATTATAAGAAAAAAAATCAACCACTATTATGATAATTTATTAAATCTGATTTGGATAGTATCATTACATGTGAATGCTATGAGTAAAAGTGCTCACTAACAATTGTATCTAATTAAGGAACAAGTTATTAATGGGAATGGTATTTCTTTATTTGTTGAATTTTATAAGGATTTAGCCAGTATGAATATGTTTTTATGATTATTCTTGTGAATTATTGTATTGTCACAAATTTAAATTTATAAAATTACCATGATACAATTTAGGTGGTTGTGCTAAATTATTTTTAGGAATGGGATGATTTGCCAACTATGTGTTAACTTAGACTTTTCCATGTTTTATTTTAGGATGAGATTGTTTTGAATTTACTCTTTAGATGATTTTTGTGGGTGGTATATTCTTGATTGACCTAATTTTGTTTAGTCACTTAGATGAATATTTCCTTCTATGTGTGAAATTAACTAGCGGTATAATGATTACTATAATGGATCTTAGGGAATTGAACTAACTTTATATTCTAGAGTATACTAGAAACATTTCAGTTGTGGTAGTATCAAACTCTATCTGAACATATGGGTTCTTATTGGGATATAAAGGTCGAACCTATTTATGTATGTTGAATAAATAGAATAAATTCTAAAATTTATCACTCTTGTGAGCCTCTTAAGGTGTGTTTTTAGTTGAATTAATTGCATTCAAGGTTGTGGTAATAAATCCTTGTTAATAAAATTTGATAATTGCATTTTCTCTATTAGAGTCTTGGCTATAACACCCATACTTGTATTTAATTATACAATTTTAAATAAAATTTTTGGCTCTCCCTTGGTATCAAATAAGTAGATATTATTTGTTGATAATCTCCTATGAAACATCATTGATTATTCTATGATTATGTGAAATAGAAACAATGTCTAAGCTTTTATTATCAACATAAGGATTGATTCATCTTGTAAATAAATGAAAGTTAGTATGATGGTTACAAATTGGAGGTACCATATAAGTAATTTTTCTTGTAACTAAACTTATAATTAAATTCTATTGTTAAGGTGTGGAGCTAAAAGCTTCACCAAATGAGCGAGTGCAGAAGTTGCAGGAACTACACAGTCACCGGCGTCGGTCAGGAGCGACCGATGTCGATCAGGAGTCGACTAGGAGATGCCGGCGTCGGTCATGTATTGGCTGACATCGGTCACAAGCAGACAGGCAGGGACCGACGTCGGTCACCTGTGCATCCAGAATGCTATTTTCATGGATAGAACAGAATGTTTGCATGATAGGATTAAGTGTTAGTCTTAAGTCCGCATCTCTATCTTTAGTAAGACTATTTTGAGCCCTTGATTAGGAGGTGCATCTATTGGTTGTGATTGCATTGCTCATGATCCCTAATTTTATATAATAGGGATAATTCTTCATAGCTTATTATAATGTTGAATTGGACAGTACAATTGTATATGTGTATCAATCCAAGTGTTGGAGTTGATTGTAATTGAGAGAGAGAGCTCTTGAGGAAAAGAGATCTAGAAAGAGATTTGTACATCTGAGAGAGGTGTGGAAGAAAATAAGTTTCTTCAATTGTATTCCTTCTGTAAATAGTTTAATACAAGTTTTCAGGGTGGTTTCTTGTATCTCTTATTGTTTGCTATTATCTGATTCTAGTTACTTATCTTTCTGGTTTAATTCTACATTTATTGCTTTCACATTGTAATCAACATTATTGATTGATCCCCAACAAGTGGTATCAGAGCTCAGGTTGACTAACAGGTGTTTCAGATCTGGTTAGTGTGTATTGATTACAGGTTACTCACAGGGATTTTTGTTTGAGTGGGAGAAGCAATGGCAGAAGAAAGTAAACTGAGAATGGAGAAGTTTAATGGCAAGAATTATCAACATTGGAGAATGCAGATAGAGGATTATCTGTATCAGAAAGATCTATACTTACCATTAGGTTGGGTTTCAAAGAAGCCCAAAGACATGGATGATGAAGAATGGGAAGTTCTTGATAGAAAGGCTCTTGGATCTATAAGATTGAGTCTAGCATCTACTGTGATATCTAATTTATCACAGGCAAAGTCAACAGTAGAGTTAATGACTACTTTAGCAAATTTATATGAAAAACCCTCAGCTTCAAATAAGGTATATCTTATAAAGCAGTTATTTAATTTGCAAATGCAAGAAGGTGGATCTGTATCTAATCATCTTAATGATTTCCATGGAATTATAAATCAATTAAATTCAGTCAAAATAGTGTTTGATGATGAAATTAAGGCTCTTTTAATATTATGTTCTTTGCCTGAAAGCTGGCATAGCTTGGTAATGGCAGTTAGTAATACTGCATCTGCTTCAAATATTTTAAAAGTAGAGGATGTTGTTAGTGTAATCTTGAATGAAGAAATTCGCAGGAAAAGCACAGAGGAAACATCAAGGAACGCTTTAAGTTTTGAGATCAGGGGAAGGAAAAAAGAGAAGAGCAAGAAAGGGAGATCAAGGTCTAAGTCAAAGGTGAGAGGTAGATCCAAATCTAGAAATGGTAGGAAGCCATAATGCTGGAATTGTGGAAAGATAGGGCACATAAGCAAAGATTGCTAGTCAAAGCCTAAAGAAGACAATCAGCATGAAGGTAAAGAAGAAGCAAAAGTTGCAGGTA
Source organism: Torreya grandis (assembly GCA_037957365.1). Lineage (NCBI taxonomy): Eukaryota > Viridiplantae > Streptophyta > Pinopsida > Cupressales > Taxaceae > Torreya > Torreya grandis. Next base: position 494,012 of record JARHVA010000176.1, read on the forward strand.
TTGCACAAGATGCTCTTATATTCTCTTTGCATAATAATATAAAATCTTGAGTTTTAGATTCTGGTGCCTCTTTTCATGCTACCCCTAATAGAGAATATTTTAGTGACTATGTCCTTGGAGATTTTGGAATAGTTTATTTAGGGGATGATGAGCCTTGTAAAATTGTTGGCAAAGGAAAAGTGCAGCTAAAAATGTAGAATGGCAACACATGGGTGTTGAGAGATGTCATGGATGTTCCTATCTTGAAGAGGAATTTGATTTCTGTAGGAAAGTTAGGGGATGAGGGTTGTACAGTAACTCTCATAGCTGAATCTTGGAAGGTGACCAAGGGTGCACTTGTATTGGCCAGAGGTAAGAGAGTAGGTACTCTCTATTTATGTAATTGTATTACTAATATTTCTCCTTCTGTATTATCTACTTCAGATGTGGATGCAAAGTTGTGGCACTCTAGGCTCGGCCACATGAGTGAGAAGGGAATGTCCATTCTTAAGTCAAAAGATAAGCTTTTAGATTTGAAAAGCATAGATCTAGATTTTTGTGAGCACTGTGTTTTTGGGAAATAGAAGAGAGTGAGTTTTCTCAAGACTAGATCAACAAAGAAGAAGCACAAATTGTAGCTTGTTCACACAGACGTGTGGGGACTAGCTCTGGTTGCTTCTATTAGAGGATCACAGTACTTTGTCTCTTTCATAGATGATGCTACAAGAAAGGTATGGGTCTATTGTATAAAGAAGAAATCTGATGTTTTTGACACTTTTAAGATTTGGAAAGCTATGGTTGAGAATGAAACAGGTAGGAGATTGAAGTGCTTGAGATCTGAAAATGGTGGTGAGTTCTGTAGCCACAAGTTCAATTGGTATTGTTATATGCATGGAATACAAAGGCAAAGGATAGTTTCAAGGACACCTCAGCAAAATGGAGATGCTAAAATGATGAATAGAATATTAATGGAGCGTGCAAGGTGTATGAGATTGCATTCTGGTTTGCCCTTAGAGTTTTGGGCAGAAGCTGTGGATACTGTAGTGTACCTGATTAACAGAGGACCCTCTACAGCTCTGGATGGTGGAATTCTAGAAGAGGCATGGACAGATAAAAAGGTAGATCTCTCAATTTCTCAAAGTTTTTGGTTGTGAAGCTTTTGTGCACATTGATAAGAAAAATAAAAAGAAGCTAGATGCTAAGTCTATGAGGTGCACATTTATTGGCTATGGCTCTGATGATTTCAGATTCCGATTTTGGAATCTAGGAACTAACAAGATAATTAGGAGCCGTGATGTTGTTTTCAATGAAAAAGTGATGTATAGTGATCAGCTCAAGAAGTTGAATCAATCTGGGCAAAGCAATGGAGAATTGGACGAGGTGACGGTCCAAAATGAGCTCACGATAAAAATTAATCACAGACAGGAAAACATAGAGACTAACATCGGTCAGGCAAAAACTGACATTGGCAATACAAGAACTGATGTCGATCAGACAGTGACCGATGTTGGCCATTTAGGAACCGACGTCGGTCAGGGAGAACCGAAGTCGGCTAGTTACAGGCCTAGAAGTGACCGAGGTCAGTCACTATCAGAGAATTTGGGTGGACAGCGTGTGGTGAATAAGTCTCAGACACCCATCAAGAGGTCAGAAAGGGTAAGTAAACCTCCAATTCGATATTCTCCTTTATTATTCTATTTATTGCTTACTGATGGTGGAGAACCAGAGAGTTTTGATGAAGCAATACAGGTGGAATCCAAGAATCAGTGAGAGCTAGGCATGAATGAGGAGATTGATTCCTTGAGAGAGAACCAAACATGGGATTTGGTTGAGTTTCCAGTAGGGAAGAAGACACTGAAGAACAGATGGATCTATAGATTGAAGGAAGGTGAGAATGGACAGATGAGATATAAGGCCAGGTTGGTAGTGAAAGGATTTGCATAAAAACCAGGTATTGATTTTGGTGAGATTTTTTCTCCTATAGTTAAAATGACTTCTATACAGACTGTATTGTCTTTAGTTGCTATTGAGGATTTGCATCTTGAGCAGCTTGATGTTAAGACATCGTTTCTTCATGGAGATTTGGATGAAGAAATATATATGGATTAGCTGGAAGGATTTGAGGTCAAAGGTAAGGAGAAGCTAGTGTGCAGATTGAAGAAAAGCTTGTATGGCCTCAAGTAAGCTCCTAGACAGTGGTATTTGAGATTTGACAGGTTTATGACTGAGCATGGCTACAGTAGGTGTCAATCTGACCATTGTGTTTATTTTAAGAGATTGGATAATGGTAGATATATTATTCTATTGTTGTATGTAGATGATATGCTGGTTACAGGATCACACATGGAGGATATCTCTGAGCTTAAGGTGAAATTAGCTCACACATTTACCATGAAGGATTTGGGAGCAGCAAAGAAAATCCTTGGCATGAGTATTAAGAGAGACAGGAAAAATCACAGGTTGATTTTGTCTCAAGAGGATTATGTGAACAAGGTGTTGAAATGGTTCAATATGCAGGATGCAAAATTGGTAAGCACACATTTGGCTAGACATTTTAAGTTGAGTAAAGAACAGTGTCCTAATTCACATGATGAGGTAGAGTACATGAGTAGAGTTCCATATGCTTCTGCAGTAGGGAGCTTAATGTATGCAATGGTATGTACTAGACCAGATATTGCCCAAGCAGTGGGAGTTGTTAGTAAGTATATGGCCAATCCAAGAAAGGAGCACTAGAAAGCAGTTCAGTGGATCCTTAGATATCTGAGAGGGACCAGCAGTAGGTATTTATGTTATGAAGATTCAGATACTTCTCTACATGGTTATGTAGATTCAGATATGGCAGGTGATTTGGATGGCAGGAGGAGCACCACAGGATATGTTTTCACTGTTGGTGGAACGACGGTTAGCTGGATATCAAAGTTGCAAAAGGTTGTTGCCTTGTCAACTACAAAAGCAAAATATATTGCAGTCACAGAGGCTAGCAAAGAGATGATATGGATGACACAGTTCATGGAAGAGCTAGAAAAGGAGCAAGAGAGTTGCAGATTATACAGTGATAGTCAGAGTGCAATTCATTTGGCTAAGAATTTAGCCTTTCATTCAAGAACAAAGCATATACAGCTTAGGTACCACTTCATTAGACAGGTATTGGAGGATGGTGAGTTGAAGCTGGAGAAGATCCATATAGATAAGAACCCTACGGATATGTTAACCAAGCCGGTAACAAAAGAGAAGTTGAATCTTCATTCAACTTTTGTAGGTCTTCATGATTGAGTTTGAAGATGGAGGAGCTAGAAGATGTTGCTGTACAAGTACTAGTACAGCTATTTATCTCCAAGTGAGAGATTGTTAAGGTGTGGAGCTAAAAGCTTCACCAAATGAGTGAGTGCAAAAGTTGCATGAACTACACAGTCATCGGTGTCGGTCAGGAGCGACCGACATCAGTCAGGAGTTGACTAGGAGATGTTGGGATCGGTCATGTATCGGCCGACATCGGTCATAGGCAGACAGGCAGGGACCAATGTCGGTCACATGTGTGTCCAAAATGCTATTTCTGTGGACAAAACAGAATGTTTGCATGATAGGATTAAGTGTTAGTCTTAAGTCCGCATCTCTATCTTTAGTAAGACTGTTTTGAGCCCTTGATTAGGAGGTGCATCTATTGGTTGTAATTGCATTGCTCATGATCTCTAATTCTATATAATAGTGATAATTCTTCATAGCTTATTGTAATGTTGAATTGGATAGTACAATTGTATATGTGTATCAACCCAAGTGTTTGAGTTGATTGTAATTGAGAGAGAGAGCTCTTGAGGGAAAGAGATCTAGAAAGAGATCTGTACATCTGAGAGAGGTGTGGAAGAAAAAAAGTTTCTTCAATTGTATTCTTTCTGTAAAGAGTTTAATACAAGTTTTTAGGGTGGTTTCTTGTATCTCTTATTGTTAGCTATTATCTGATTCTAGTTACTTATCTTTTTGGTTTAATTCCGCATTTATTGCTTTCACATTGTAATCAACATTGTTGGTTGATCCCCAACATCTATCCAGCCCTACAAAGGAATGTGAGTAATGAAAATGAAAATAGGTGGAGTAAGTTGTAAACTTGGGTTACCTTTATGGATAACATATTGTCTTAGACTTAGTTTATCAAGTCAATAAAAACTAGTTTATTAAGTCAATAAAAACTCTTGTACTCATTTTGAGAAAGAGTATATTCAAATTGGTATCTTGGATCAAGGAAGTTTTATTCTTCATCTTGTAATGTGAATTGAAATTGTTGGTCCACTTCTGTGGAATTTAAATTATAACATCAAGATCCTCATACCAAGACTATTTTCAAAAAAAAAAAAGAGTTCGCTTCATCTTGGTGTTTTTGGGTGGTTTTACCCATTATTTCCTAACACAAAAATTTATACCCATGTTATTGTATGGATGGTTTCTTAGCACATATATTTTCACCCATTTTATTAATAACACTACTTAAGAGGTTTCCTTTTTCAATGTTCCTACAAATAATTGCATATGTATTATGGTAAAATAGAGATTATAAATGTGTTATTGTGATGTAAATGGTTGAGTTAAATCATAAGAAAGAAGGTTTTTGTGTTGTATTTTTTTCCTAAAAGGGTTTTCTCAAATGAAAATATTTCATTTTATGTGTTTGTGTCATTTTCCTTTCTATTATAGCTTTAGATTTTATTAGCATTTCTTTTCTTGTATAAGTTTATTGGTCTATTTCTCTTCACTATAGCTATTAAATATGCATAATGAAAATTGAAGCAAAAAAATTATGACATCTTTATGGAATTAACTAACTCTTAAATTTTGATAAAATTTAATGCTTAAGGTATATTTTTCACATGCCATTTAATACATTTGGTTAGGTTTGTAGACTAAATTTCATCTCATGTTATAAATATTTGCATGATCTATTTTAACATAATTATTCTACCATAGCATATGTTATTGTGTGTCATTATAGAAAATTTTGTCTCATGTTAGATATCTTTTTGCATGATCTATTCTTACATAATTCTTCTACCATAACATACCTACTTACATGTCATTATATAAATTATATTGTTTTGATTATTTTCAAAAAACCATTCAACATCATTTTAGTAGTATTTCAATAATTATAAAATTATATCAATCTTAATTTGCCTTAGTCTCTTGCCTTTTATCCATCCTTAACCTAATACCTTAGCCTTTTGGCTCTCTCCTTTGATATTTTTTAAGTCTTTGGGATCTACCTACTTTACTATGCTACTATTTTAATCCTTAAAAGTACTATACAATTTTACTTCCAACCATAACTAAGTGAATCTTAGATAGATTTGATAATGATTGAAAGTGTTATTTTACATCACAAATTTGATCATGTCTTCTTTGTAGCAAAATTATTGTAGTCTATCCCACATATCTCTCATCCATAATACCTCATATATTGAAAAAAATACAATGTTATTCATCATTATATCATACCTTTGTATATTTTGACTAGGACATCTGAATCATCATCATATATCCTTACTACATCACATTCCATTTTTGGCAAACCAATGTTAGAATAAAGATTGTACTCTTTAAAAAGGAGTAATCTAGGAGTATCTAAGAATCTAAGTCTTAGGTTTCCCTTTATTCAGATAGGTTTAAGCTCCCTTAGTGATGTCATTATGAAAAACCATTTTTATCATCATGATATTGTATGTAGGAGGACAATATAAAGAGTAAAATCTAAACATCAACAAAATTAAAATCCATAAATATCAAAATATAAATCAACACCAAAAGAGGTGTGATCAAATCCTATTATCATACATCCAATTCTAGTTGAAAGATCAAATGAGACACAAGGAGCCTTTAAAATGATTCAGAGATCCATTAGTGTGGTGTGCCAATAAAATGGAGTACAAGGCCACATATTTACAATTCACTTCACCTTCTTTTTCACATAAGTACATAATCCTCTAGTCATTGGATATGATGTGAACTAAGGAATAAAGGAAAAATCATTGGGAGGTAGACACCCTCAATTTTATATACATATTTATAACCCTTATGGCATATAGCTACCACTTCACTAGTTTGGCCAAAATAAAACCTTAAAATAAGTGTCTTAAACCTTCATAAAACAAAAAATAGTAGTCTTGAAAAAATTATTAATATGTTTTGCTTTTGATACAAATAAAATATCTTCACCTTGGTGGCACATTTTTTCTCTTCCCTCCCACCATTACCCCTTGATAGGAAATATTGTTTGCAAGTCTCTCTTGTATTATCTACATCTTTTAATTCATATCTCTTCCACATCTCATATTAACATGCTAGAACTATCAAATATTGAGGCTATTGGGTTTAATATTATAAGACTTTGAGAACCATACCTACTTGGATACAATTGCATCTTAGCTTTTTAAATGTTAATTTAACCATTATTTTATACTTTAAGGATTCTTTGTTATGTATGGGATTCTTAGTTTTTTTTAATCTTTATTTTACATTTGATCTCAAATATATAATCTAACCTTTACCTCATTGCCATCATAACTTACACTTTAATGTTATTTCACCTTGGGCCTTCCAAACTTGATCTAACCTTTACCTTGTGGTTATACAAACCCATACTAGCACGTTGCTTATTCTTGAGATTTCTCGAATTAATTTATCTTTTAACTCAAAAATATATGAACTTGACCTAATACCATATTATTTAAGAGCTATTACAATTTCACATATCTAATTAAGCTTTTACCTCATATTTATCTAAACCCATCTTAAGACCATCTTTTTTTAGAGCTATCAAAATCGCAAATACTTGCACTTAGAGTCTTCTATGTACCCTAACATTGCATTGGTCCATGCAGTCTCTCATTTTTATTGTTCACATAATAATATTTTAATGATGAAATTAGAAATAGTTGTGCCCACCAAAATAAATATTGGGACATATATATGTATTGACATTCAAAGGTAGCTAATATATGTATATTTTATTTTCAGCATCTAGATTATTTTAGTTCTTTAATTTAATTTATTTTTGGCATGCATTTTTTCTGAAGGACCATCCTTCATTGCACTATTGTGATGATTTATTAGCTTCGTCGGGGCATATTTATGTTTGTTAAGTTCACTTTACTAAAAAGTATTTTTTCCAAACCTTATTAGCACATTAATCTCTCATAGTATAGATCTAAGGTGGGCTTATATTGATCAAACTTTATGAAAGTTTAGTTATAGGTACTTGTCTACCACCTCCATGCCACCTTCATATCATAGTTTTTATAATTTTCCTCCTAGTTCTTTGTATAAACCCCTAAACATTTCCTAATTCTATACAACATCATCAACTTGACCAAAGGCATTCTAATTACACCCTATTTTAGATGACATAATTGATCAAGTTGAAAACATTTTGCTCGATTCAATGTCTTGTCAAGCCAATAAGGTTAAAAAAATTGAGAGTTGATTTTAGGGATTTTCACCCATATCTATAGGATTCCTTTAGTCAATTATTTAACAAAAAAAACTTTTTCAATTTGGTCAATAAGGTTGGCTAAAATCAAGATTTGATTTTAGGGATCCATACCCCAATTTATAGGATGCATTTAGACAATTATTGAAGAAAAACTACTTCTGAGTTGATTCTGCTTAAAAATATACTTATAGGAGATAAAAATAAGAATGACTAAAGATTACACTGAAAGAATACACATTATAATAAAGGCCTTAGAGATTCAAGACTATGGATGTTATATTAGCAAATTAGACTAAATGTTTGGAGTCCCCAATTGTGGTCTACTTCAATTTTATTATATCCATATTGATTCCACCTAAAACCATCTCTCACAAAGTATTAAAATTTATGGAGGATATTTTGACACCAATAAGTCAGCTTAAAATAAGTATCTATAACCCTACACCCTTTATTTTGTACATAGTCATATTATGAATATTATATATTCCATTTTATTTATATTATAACACACAATTATTACAATCTAGTACATTATTATTATCTTTATATTATTATTACAACATTTTCCTTTACCATAGTCTTTAACCTAATTACCACATAGTTTGATTGCTTATTATATATTATTACATTCTATTTTAGTAAGGTTTTTTAATTTAAAAATAAAAATAAAGATTGCATTTATAAGTATACTTTAAATTATTATACCCATTACAAATTTTAGTTAATACTATCATTTATTTTATTTAGATGAAATATTTCCTATTTTTATAAATTATTTTGTGAACCATCATAAATATAAGGTTATTTTGTGAATTGTTCTTATGTGTTAGATATAAAATGATTTATTACCTTTTATCTCTATATAAAAGCTTATATTAGGGTTATAGATATATAACCATGAGGAATTACTTGTTGGCTACAAAATGGATATCTAAATCTAGATATAGTCAAACTCATTCAAAGGTTCTAGTGAGGAATAATATAGAAAGAGGTTATTCCAAGTAGAATCTTATGTGAAGGTAAAAAAAAAATTATTATGTAGCAATATTAGAGTCAATTGAGCATGTTTTTGAATGATATTATGCTCAACTACATGGGAAAATATTCTACATGGTTGATAATTTTTTAAAAAGATAAATTTCAGTTGAAATGATTTATGGACTGGATCCACTACTCATGTTAAACATGTCAATTTATTTTCAACTCTATAACTGATTTTTTATACAAATAGTTTATATAACTAATTGTATTAAGATAAAAAATACATAACTTAATGGGCATAAATAAAATGTACCTCTAGTGCTCTTGTGCTCCAATTGAATAATGTAGTAGCTTTTCCTAATGGTGCATTTGGAAGAAATCTTACAATTTTTACAAATGACATTTCATCCTTACTCGATGCCTCTTCCACTTGGTATTCTAGTCTTCTTCCACGATATAATTTCATCTTCATTAAAAAAATGTGTGTTAGAAATTATTTTTCTTAAAGAGAATTCTATGGATTTAGAATAGTAAGGTATGCAGTTAGAGATATTTAAACAGAAGTTGAAATATATTTATTGTTATTGGAATAAATCCTTTTTATTAAAGAGAAGCTAAACGAGTAAATATATTTATTTTAATTAACCATTATACAATTAAAATAACAAAAATATAAAAAAGAAGTTTAGTAACCCTAGCTTACCGGATACCCTAAGTCACCTTGTAGATCTATTAGAGGAGAATGTTTTGTGACTGTGAGGATGGCAGCATCATTAAATAAAGACCATTGTCTCATTGAACGTAAGATACATTCATCACAACTTGAATTCATGAGTTGGTGCTCAGAACCAATAATAACCCCTTACAATAAACATTTTCATTTCCATTTTCAATATATAAATATAATTAATAAGAATGTTTTGACGATAATCTTGATAGTAAAAAATCCAACTCTTCAATTAGATGTATAAACAATTTTAAGATATCTTATTATAAAAAATGGAATTTTTTTGTACCTTGAGTTCTTCCATGTTTTGTTTCTATAGGATAATTGGTATTATAACGCCAACCACCTTGATGAATGTGAATCACCTTATTATTCTCTGGTACAGATTTAGGATGTATCACCCCCTCCAAAAATCTAGGAAAACTCAAATTATTTATATTAAGTATATGATAAATTAATTTTTATTAATGTAAATAATTATATAATTTTTTTTTTATATTTAACATTTTTAAAATAAAAATTTTATGATTAATGGAAAGAATGGATCCCATCACTTTATTTAATTATATACAACCACAAATATTTAAAATAAAAACATAATTAATTTTCTTAAAATATATATAATTAAATCTCGTAAATAAAAAATTATAAAAATAATATAAATAACATGATTTTTTTTATTTTTTTTTGGATTATAAATAAATTTCCAAATATATATATATATATATATATATATATATATATATATATATATATATATATATATATATTTATAAATAATGAGACATTATATCTTAATTTCATAAAAATATAATTAATTTTCTTAAAATATATATGGTTGGATTTCGTAAATGAAAAAAAACAACATAATACCTTAATACTTTTTGTTATAAATAAACTTCATCAAAAACACTTATGATAGTGGGGTATTATATCTTAAAACCCCTTTACACTAAAATTAAATGGACAAATTTATACTTACGAGATTTAACAGCGTTGCCACCAACATAATTTTTGTTCAAATGAGATTTAAGTAAGAGAATAGATTTTTATTTTATTATATATATATATATATATATATATATATATATATATATATATATATATATATATATATACGTAAACGTGTATAATTTATAATATTTATATGAGGAAGATATTCAAATTATCATAAACATGAATTTTTTATTATATTTAAAAAGTCATAAAGATTTACATTTGTAAATTGGTATATTAAATGATTAACAAATATGATAATCTATTATATATAATATTATTTTGTGTCATAAAAATTAACAAGTTAAAAAAAATTAGAAAATAATAATAATATTATTATTAATTATATGAAAATAATATTATTAGTTTATAAGGAAAAAAATTAGTTTTAAATTCTTAAATGAATCTCATATCTTTAATGTTCAAAATGGTTGTTTAGGTTTAATTTTTTTTCCTTTAATGTTCTTATGGTTGCTTAAATCTAAATCAAAGACTATTGATTTCTCTTGAGCCACTTTGTTTTGGAAATGTAAGAATAATACATTTCATAAAAATATGTTTTGGAAATGTAAGAAGAATGTGTTTCATAAAAAAATGTTTTATATTTTAAAATAAAGTAATAATATTTTTTTAATATTTAATTTTAATTTAATATATCTATTGTAAAATACATATATTTTGATATATTTTTATAAATTTATGATAGTTTTTGTGTGAAGATTTTATTATTTTAAAATTTATTTATAACATATTTTTATTAATTATTTTTTAAAATTAAATAATGTTAAATAACAATCAAAATTAAATATAGCAAGGAAAAATGTCATAATTTTGCTGGTTTCATATTTAGTGATATACATTACATCTATTTTTATGTCATAACATACAATTATGCTTTCAATTAGTTTTATTTATTTTTTGATTTAATTTATATCAAAAAATAACGTTTAAAGATGAATGTGTAATTATAATGCATACTTTAAAACATAATTAATATTGAAAATTATTGTTTCAAATTTACTAATTAATATAAAATTTAAATAATTTAGTGTCTAGTTATTATTTATGCACAACTATATGAAAATTAGATTATATGTTTCTAAATAAATTATGAAAATATTTATTTACTATTAACTATATGGTGGCATACTAAAATATATGTTAAAACTAAGGTATATACATTTAATCTATATTTTATACTATAGTAAAAGTTTAAATCTAGATATATCATTTTATCAATTTACAATATATTAATGGAGAGCAAGGAAGGTGGGGGAAAAGTAACAGAAGACCCTCAACATTTTGAATTTATGTGTAAGTGGAAAAACCAGAACGTCTCTGACGATACTAGTGCAAAGTCAAGACACAATAATCTGAGTAATAATGACTGCTCATAAATCAATGTTACCTCACATGATGCTCCTCACAGGAATTCCATGGTGGCAAAGGCCTAAAAGCATCATATATTTCCCTCGTGTCAACCGATACTTTTGACAAACAATAGGTTACAAATGGATCACATTCTTCCAACATGCCCTCATTGTCTTGGGCAGATAGAGTAAAAGGTAAAATTTTGGTGGGCCACGAATGGTTGGACCTCTAGATCTTCCTAACTATCAAAAAATTGAGGTTTGTGTTATTGTTCTCGATCCCATAGTAGAGATAGTTGACGTGGAATTGGCAAAATCTATTTTAGCTAGGGTGAACAGTTTCTGACTGAACATAAATTCCTTTCATAGCTGGTCCAACTTAAAATGAAAACCCAAAGGATACATGGAGGTGGTTTCCTTGGCCATAGGGTTATTTCTGATTAGTTTATCTTTACAAGAAGACTACATTAAGGTTCTTTCTGAAGGGCCTTGGTTCATAAGAAAATCAAGTGTTTCCATTAGGACGTGGAAGGTTGGTTCAAATCTTAATAGTATTTCCATGGACGATGTCCAGATGTGGGCCTTTCTCCCAGAACTTCCCCTTGAATATTTGAACATAAAAGTCATTCTAGGGATCACCAGAGCTCTGGGATAGCCCATCACTATTGATCCAATCACCCTTTCTTTTCGAAGGATGGTTGTAACCTAAATTCATGTCTTGCTATTGGCAGACAAACTACTTCTCCATAAGATCAAAATCAAGTCCAAATATGGAGAATGGACACAACAAATTATGTACGAGAATAAATCTATTATTTGTCTGTGCTACAACATCTTGATTCATATGTAGAAGGACTATCTGAATAAGAATCAACTACCTATAATTCACTAGCAAACATGGACCTATAAAACTACTCCATACTCAGAATAGAAGGTTGATCTACATTTGAAGATCAAAACACCTAAAGCTTCACCAAGTGTTCCTCTTTTAGGAGCCCTGACAGGTATTTCTTGTAAAAAATCTTTTACTCTACTTATTTTGTTAGTGGCCTTTGATCCTTAGGGTGACCTGGTCCCTCTGCCAGTGGGCCTTCTCGATTCCCCTATGTTGAATGCCCCCTCTCCTAGACCCATCCTACAAATGTAAATGGTTGTGGTCATCCCATAAGAATCCCCATGCATCCCCTCTCCCTAGAAGTTTGATCCTTGTTGACCCTACATTAGAGCCCCTTCTCACCCCCATCAAACCCAATCCCAAGTTGAATTCCCCCCTCCCTTCAGATGGTCCCCAAATCTTCGCTTTCTATAAGATTGAGCCTTATTGACCTTATAATTGAGATCTTTCTCACCCCCGCTAAATCTAATCCCAAATTGAATCCCCCCTCCCTTGAGAGGGTCCCCAGAGCTTCTCCTCCTATTTCCTATTTTCATTCCCTTAATATTTCCCTTGTTCTCCCCCACCCCTTGTCTCCCCTATTGGATCATCCTTTGGGTTTGAATCGGTCTTCAAAAAATGAAACCTTATTAGAGGTAGCCCAAGATTTAGCTTGTAAAAGTCCACTTTTTGCTGCCTTGAATAGTTAAAATAGGCCTCACTCAAAGGATGCCCTAACATTTTCCCCTCTTAAACTCTTAGAGTCCCCCAAAGACAAGGGATAATATTCTTCGATTAAATCACCAACCTTGGATGCAATCCAAGATGAGGGGTTCATTACACTTTCTAAGAATAAAATGGCGGGGAAGAAAGATAATATTAGTGTCATTCCTAAACTAGTAGGCAGATCTCTCCGAATGGTCACATGAAATATTGAAAAAATAAAAGAAATTACAAAGGGTTCCCAGCAAACCCTCAAAATAACTAGAGATAAGAAATGAATATTCTCACACGGAATGTTAGAGGGTTAAACAACCCTAGAAAGTAGAAGACCCTATACAATCTCAGGAAAAGAATTGACCCAACCATCTTACTTATCAAAGAAACCAAAATATCTAAAAATGTAATAAGTTTATGTGCCAAAGAATTTTTGGAGGAAGGTAAGTGTAGCCATCTCTCAATCTAAAGGATCCTTAGGGGGTCTTGCAATCTTTTAGAATCTAAAAAATGTAAAAGGTGTTTTTATTTGGAAAACTAGTGATCAAATTTCTATTCTATTTAGAGACTTAGACATCAACGAGGAAAGGATTATATCCAACATTTATGCCCCAAAATCCAAAAATGCATGAAATAGACTATGGGAGGATCTCCTCTCATTCTGGAGGGCCTGCAAAAGATGGAATTGGATTATAGCTAGAAATTTTAACAACCCACTTACCCCTAGATAAAAAGGGGGGAACTAATAGGCCTCACTGGAAGCATGCTAGATTTTAATGATTTTATCTCAAGAGCAGGCCTAGTGGATGTGGACCTAAAAAGAAATCCATTCCCTTGGTATAATAGGAGGATTAAAGATAATCTAATTTAGGTTTTCCTTGATAGGGTCCTAATCTCCTTAAATCAGGACATCCAATTCACCAATAATCTCTCTTCTTTACCTAGAATCAATTTTGACCATAATCCCTTGATTTTTTAAGGAGAAAAAATTGTGAAACCAAATAATATTCCTTTTAGATTTGAAAGCATGTAGCTCCACCACCCAAAATTGATCAAATCACTAAATGAATGGTGGAAAGAACCCTTCTCAGCTACTGATATGTATATCCTGGACAAAAAACTAAACTTCCTAAAATCAAAGTTTAAAAAATGGAACAATGAAGTCTTTGGTGACATCTTTCTACAAAAAAGGATTTGGAGGAGGAGTTAACAGTAATTGAAGAAATTTCAGCTTTGGAAGGTAACAATGAAAAAATCTACCGAAAGGAAAAAGAAATTTTGTGTTAGCTCCACAACTTAGAATCAAGGAAAGAGTCTTACTGGCGATAAAAATCCAGGTGCACTTAGCTGAAGGAAGGGGATAGAAATATCAAGTTTTTCCATCACTCAGTGACAAGACATAGGAATGTGAAAAAAATAACATAAATGGAAATGGATAATGGAAATATTAGTAGAGAAGATGAGGAGATATCCTGACACAATTAATTTCTTCAAAAATCTACTCACAAAAGAAGGATCTCTAGATGAACAACTGTTGATAGTACTTTAAATAATTTTAATAAGGTCATTTCTAATTCTGAAAATGCTACACTAATCAAAACCCCATTAGCATAAGAGGTAAAAAGAATTATGTTTACGATGGAGATATTTAAAATCCCCAGTCCTAATAGCTTCTCCCCTTCTTCTTTCAAAATTTTTGGGATATTGTCCACGCTGAAGTTGAGGGATCAATGAGTGAGTTCTTCTAATCTAGAACTATTCTAAGATAAATGAACAATACTTTTTTGGTCTTTATTCCAAAAAATCTAGGAGCAAATAATCTATAGGATTTCCATCCAATCAACCTATGTAATACAACATAAAATTTTTGCTTAGCCATCTTGGTGAAAAGAATGTAACACCTTCTAGATAAAGTTATTGGGGAACAACAGGGTGCATTCATGGGTAGGAGACAAATAATAGATGGAATTATCTTAGTCCATAAATCCATCCACTCTATCTCTAAATCCCCAAGACAATGTATGTTTGTTAAGTTGTACATGAACAAAGCATATGATTGAGTTTATTAGAATTTCTTAATAAAGATCCTTGAGAAATTGGGATTCAACCAAAACCTGAGAAAAATCATATGGACTGCATTGCCATGCCCAAATTTTCCATAATTTTAAATGTAGTCCCCAAAGGCTTTTTCTCAACTTCTAGAGGTCTAAGATAGGGCGACCCTCTCTCTCCCTATATTTTCATTATAATGGTAGAAGCCTTAGGGAGAAGCTTATTGAAGGCCCATTTGCAAGGTTTGATCAAAGACATATCAGTAGTCCCATTCTCTATCATGTGCAAGTTTTGATCAAAGGCATTACAGATGACATAATCATATTAGGAGAGACTTTGATGGAGGAAGCTAGACAACTAAAATCCATTCTTAATAACTATGAATATATTTCTAACCAATGCATAAAATTCTGCAAGAATTTCCTTTTCTTCATCAATACTCCTATGATCTTGTAGAAAAGGATTGCAAGAATTTCGGAATATTAGGTGAGTTAATTACTAGAAACATATTTGGGCATTCCATTATTTGAATGTAAAATGGAATCTGATCTCTAGAATCCCCTCATTAATATAATTCAAAAAAAACTTATAGGGTGGAAAGGTCATCTTCTTACCTAGCCTAGAAAATTTTAGTTACTCAAAGCCTCACTATAGAGCATCTCAGTATACTTAATGTCATTCTTATGGATTCCCAACAAGGTGGTAATCAACATATGACAAATTAAAAAAATCTTATGTAGGGGCACCGAGGACCATTTTAGGTTTTACCTGGTCTTTTGGGAAAAAGCCTACCTGCCTAAAGCAAATGGGGGACTAGGGCTCAAAATAATTAAGTTTATGAATCGGTACCTCTTGGAAAAAATGGGATGAAAGCTTATGAAATAAGATAGAGAATGGGGAAGAATAGTTAAGGTCAAATACCTAGAATATTCTAAGGAAGACAACCTACTCTAGGAAGAAAGTCCAACTGATGGATCTACCTTTTGGAAGGCTATCACTAGTTGCAAGGACCTACTACTAAAAGGAATTAAATGTCAAATTAGAAATGGGGACAGGATAAATTTTTGGGAGTGTGCCTGATGTCCACTCTCCCCCTCACTTCATAGGGTATTTGGGCAAATTTATGTTTGAGCTTCAAGGAAAGATGGGGCATCAAGGTCAAATATTATTGGGATGAGATTAAGGCATCAAAAGCCTAGAAAGTCCTCCCCATAGAAGGATACACTGCTAAAGAATCCTAGGTGATTCTGAATCTCAATTCATCCATCAAAAAATTTCACATCCCCATGTTCCCTAAGGAAGATCATTTTTTGTGGGCAGTTGAAGATAGTGGGCAGTACTTGATCTCCTTTGGACACACTAATGACCTAGCATTGGAAGATGAATGGAACTATTAGAAATACTTATGGATTAAACACCTAAGTCCTAAATTCAATTTCTTCTTTTGGTTGGTTGCTCAAGACAAGATATTAATAGTGGAAAACTTGGAAAAAAGTGGACTCATCATACCTAGTCGATGTTCACTATGTACGGAAGCTGAGGACTCGGTCCATAATTTATTATTATTATTATCAAGCCTAACCCCTTTTTTTGGAGGAAATAAACTCAAGGGAAGTGGTATGGAAATGCAAGACCATTATTTGCATGTGTGTGTGTGTGTGTGTGTGTGTGTGTGTGTGTGTGTGTGTGTGTGTGTGTGTGTGTGTGTGAGTGATAAACTCAAAGATATAAGTAAGGGTATAATTATCCCAAGTGGAAAATCATGATAGGGATAATAGCATGTGCATGTGCATGTGCACGTGTGTGTGTGTGTGTGTGTGTGTGTGTGTGTGTGTGTGTGTGTGTGTGTGTGTGTGTGTGTGTGTGTGTGTGTGTGTGTGTGTGTGTGTGTGTGTGTGTGTGTGTGTGTGTGTGTGCGCGCGCGCGTGCGTGCGTGTGCGCATATTATTTGTTGTTCATACTTTCTTATATATTCTTGGTCATACATTCTTCTTGTTATGATTAAGTAGTGTAAAGTGGTTTTTTAATTATGAGCTTAAGGCGGTTGGAAAATTGATTGTACTGTTATTTATCTCATATATATATATATATATATATATATTATAAGAATTGAATATTTTATTTTATTTTGATATAACATATCTATATATTAATAAAAATATATAATATATGAATAATTCAAAAAATTCAGAAACAAATAAGTGGTATGGAAGCACACCTCGAGTCAAATTAGGTTAAGTTTATGAATCAGTCATAATAGAAACAAAAAATATCGTTAGGTCCCATCTAGGAACAAGTTATCACAACAACGTAAACAAAAAAGCAAAAATAATTACGTTGTCAATGCAAGGCCGGAAGGCAACGGATCCATATCATCTGAACTCCAACTTGAGCTAGGCAAGTCATTGCCATCTAGAATTTGCTTCTAATCAAAACCCTGAGTAGTGTCCTTATCATCTACCTGTTGTTGAGTAAGAGAAATAGTAAGAGAGAGCCTGGAGAACTTATTTAACATGTCTATTCGACCTCTAAATGGTGCCCTCCAAACATCACACAAAAGAAGGAAGAACACCCCAATTTATTTTATTTATTTATTGATATTAATTTTTCATTATAAGGAAATATATACTTTCGAAAAAATAATTATTTTGAAATATTTTTATACATTTATTTAATGAAAAAAAATATTTTTTTAATAATTTAAATATATATTTAAAATGATTTTTTATATATAAAATAAAGAAATATAGACCCTCACTTGAATTTAAATCAGAGTATCTATAAATTAAGTAGTTCATAAATTTGATAATATTTTAAAAAAAATTAGCAAATAAAAAATAAGAATTCCTACTAAAATCTTTCACCAAAGAATAAATTGTTTGAGTTTTCTATCCCTTAAGGAGAAGTAATTTAAGTAATCTAGAGGGCTTTGTCACTGCTACCAAGAAGTATATTTAAAACTACTACACGCATTTAAAATATATTTATAAATTATTTATATATTTAAAATTGTTATTATGGTCAATAATAATTTTGAAATATATATTTAAAATAATTGTATTAAGTTTTTTTAATAATTATTTAAAAAAATAATTTTAAAATCATTTAAATATAGAAATAAAAATTCATACAAACTAACAATATGATTCAAATGGTTTGTGAAATCCTTCAACTAATAATTTTAAAGTGGTTAAATGGATTTAATGCAACAAGGACGAAGATATAATAGGGTTTTTGGTGATGATATTTGACTTGATGTTGCATTAAATCCATTTTAGACAATCTAATCTCTATGTTCTTTCTTGAGGAGACGAGTATTTTTTAATTTTTTAATTTTTTTAAAAAACTATCGTTTATCATTTTAAGTTGGTATTTTTATATTTTTTTATAACTTTTTTTTACTATCGTTAATGTGATCTCCATGTCATATACCAAACTCATTCTACACGCATTTTCAAGTATAGTGTGTTTTGTATTAAACTTATAAAGAATTTCGTGTTATATTAAGTTGGTGATTTCACAAATGGATACAGTTTCTCAATTACAAAAGCTTCTTTTTTAGTGTTTTTGGTACAATTTTTGGGGCATAGAATGGTAGGGTGTTTGTTTAAAAACTATTCTTTTTTTTATCGTTCTTTTGGGTGGTTTGAAGGATGAAAGAAGGATCCTTTGATCAGGGTTTCAATGGTATAATTAGGGTTTATTTTATTAGCGTATGGATTCCTCTCTTTCTACACCCATGTTTCCTCTTCTTTTGTGGTAGACTTCTCCCCCAAAGGTTTCTCCTTAGAAGGCTTCTGCCAATCCTCTCTCTTTGGTAACCTCTTCGGTGGCTTCCATCAATCCCCCTAGCTTGTTGAGTCTTCTGTCTCTCTTCCCAGGACTGCATCCAAAAGACACAAGGCGCTCGTTGCCCTGATCCTATGAAAAAAGGGCACAGATCTAACGCTGAAAGATTGAGAATGGAAGCAGATGTTTTGGTTAGAAGTGGCTCTCAATAGACGATGGAAGACCTTCTTTCCAAGTGTGAGAGAAAATTGGATCTAGGTCGACCCTGATCATAGATTTGCTTCTTAATGTTTCCTCTCTTTACTTGTTTTCCTTCTCTTGTTTAGTTGTTTGTTTGCTGACATTTCATAGATGTTTTGCAAAGGTCCTGTGGATTTTTAGTCTTCTGGGCCTTATAGGGGTGTTTTCACTGAATGGTTGTTGATTGTTAGTTTTGGTATTTTTTTGTACTCTTTTCTTTTTATTATTTTTTGTTTCGAGATCTAGGCCCCAATTGTGTCCCAAAACTGGTTGATAGTTCTAGTCAAAAGTGTTTACCCTTAATCAAAAAGTTGGTGATTTATACTATGGAGTTTATTTAGGTACATTGGATTAGTTAGTTTGTTAATGAGTTATGCTATAATAAAATTATTTATAAGTTATATATAAAATAATAGATTAAGAGCTCTTTATATTTATAATTATATAAAGTATAATGATATTTAATAGGATTATTAAACAAGGGTACTATGCGTCAAGTTCTTATACGAGGTTAGAATAATATTGAAATGTGTAATAAGTATTTATTATAGAGAGTATTTTTATCCAACAAAATTGTTTAAAAATAATTATTTTAAAATCTAAAATCCTTGCACTATCCAATCTTTGTACAAGCTCCACAGTGTTATTGCCACTAGAACCGACATTGCATCATAAAAATCAATGTCCTTGTAAAATTTTAAAATATTGTATGAAGCTAAAGTACACGAACAAAATCACAATAGAAAGTGTCATAGATATATCAAAATAGATGAGAGAAAACAATAACAAGAGCCGTGATGTGGCTTTAGTACCTCCTGCTAGAAAGAATTTTTAAAATAAAAATAATAGTCTAGAATATTTGAAAAGATCAAAAAGAAAAGTGTTCGGATTCAGAAAAAGGAATTATAATATATAATATCTTAATCAATTATCTTTCTCAAACTTGAAATTATGACCATGAAATTAGTTAGAAAATAATGGAAGCAATGACGTAAGGTATGCAATTAAACCATCGTTGATGTTTACGTAAGTAATAGAAAATGGTCGTTGGATTTTTCATTCAATTCGATGCCATCTAGAGTGCTAAGAGTACAACATTTGTCAAGATCACATCTAGTAGTGGCAATCAACTACGTCACTCGGGCCTATAATTTACATTTTCACTATGGAACATCAATATTGAGACACATGTCCAAATATTATTCAATCAGGATTTAGGTGGTCAAAGAATGTAGAGAGACATCTAATTAGGCTTTCTATAGTTAAAGCAATCAAAATTTTCATTTGCGTAGTTTTTGAATTAACTAAAAATTATTAATGTGTGATTATATTTGCATTTTTAACTATAAAATACAATCATTTTTTTCCAACTATAAAGTAAAACCATTTTTTTAAAGTACATGTATGAGCTTCAAAGTAAAAATTTGAACACACCATCAAAAACTCTAAAGAATTGTAATAAATATATAGATCTTATCTTTAATATTTATTTTTCCTACTATCAATTGTACTAACATTTGAAGGGAAATGTTTAGTAAATCACCGTCACCAAGAAAACTATGACAATGAGAGCCGCCATGAAATTTAATTCCTATCAACAAGTATATATGTAATGACTATTTAATGTTGGAAATTAATATTTAAATTTTTTTGCAATAGTCAGGGGATTAAAAATTTTAATACGATTTACTATTTGTTTAGAAACTGATATGACCTCCTTATTTTCATTTTTTATCTTTATTTTCTAAAATTAAATAAAATATGATAAAAGTGTGAACATGTGTTCGTCACTTGTTTGGCAATGAGAAATATCTATTAATAACATCAAATACATATTTTCCAATGATGATGTGGGACCCCAACACATTGATGTGGAGTTGATGATGGGGTGAATGCATTTAAATATTGAATAACTACTAAAAAAAGCTACGATTACCTCCAAATAAAAATTTAATAAAGCAAAAAAAAAAAAAAAAAAATGACTTCCATGAATAAGAATCTACCACATTGAATGAAATAGAACATGCATGCAAGAAGCATAAGGAAAGAGAGTAAATTTAGATTAAAATTAGAAACCATTACATGTATAGGAATAATTTGTAATCTACTATAGCCCAAACATAAGCAGCAGCAAGGCGATAAAATGTTGAATGGAAAACGTGAAACAAGGCATATTTAGGAATAATCAAATTTGAAAATAAAGATAGGGGAGGAGCTCCATAAGTGGAGCATTATAGCAATGTGATAATCAATATAGTATAGGTAAAATGGCTCAGGTACCATCAATAAAACGGTAGGAGGCCTAGTCCAAAGACCCACTAACTATATATTTTTATGTGAAATTAGAACATGGCCCCTACTAGTGGCCATGCCATAATGATTATATAGATATAGGTACATAAGGCTAAAACAAGTAAAGACAGTGACATGTGATAACCATGATAACTGAGATTTGCTTAATCTTAAAAAAACACTGTATAGATTGAAAATAAATGTAAATGATCTTGACAACTCAAGCAATGGAACACTTTAACAAGTAAAGGGATAAAAGGGATTATAGTCATCATTGTTTCCATTATTGCTAGTAATTTGGGCACCTACTTATTTTTATTTTATTATTATTTATTGTTTAAATGTTGACTGACCACTAAATTTAGCAAGACTACCAATAAATTGCTAGTGCATGGCCATAATGTGTTTAAGATTGGGAGGTGTGAAATTTGAGCATGTATCAATAGTGGGCAGTGATGCTAAAAAATGAGCTAACTTTGAAAAAGCAACAAAATTTATCATTATTGTACATGTACTAAATGGAAAGTGTTGACAAAGCCAAAGCTATTTGGTTGATTTTTGTTTTCTTTATTAATAACATTCTCATTTCTAAGTGATTGATTTTTGAGTTTTCAAGAGAATAGGTAGAAGAATAGATGGTCAAAAATGGAAGTTAGTCAAATTATCAGGGTTTTGCAGATGTATAGTTAGAGGTATATAGATAGGCCTCTTTTGGATGGGCATACTGAACCTTGAAAAATTATCAATATGTTCAGTTGTGAACATCTTCTATTATATAAATCTTATTTTTCTATTAATTTTTTGTTTCATTTTGAGTTTTTTTTGCCATCATGGCAGGAAAATATTCTTCTAGAGTCAAAAGGTTCGAGACACAAAATTGTTATGGTTTATGACATTTGATAGTGATGGTGAACCTTTGTTTATGCATCATGATGCACTTAATGCCAATGGCTAATGGTATATATACTTTTTTTTGCATTTTAGTACAATCATTGGATAGTCATTTGGGTTACAATGACAAATGCTTGGTGCAAATCTCTTGTCATTTGTAATCACTAGGCTCTAGGGTAATGCAATTTAAGGTCGCTTCTACTATCTAATAGTTTTTAAATGTTTTTTGTTTTTTAAGCATTGATTTTGTTTTTTGATATAACTATTTCTATTACTAGAATGCTAGTCCCATTAATCATAAAAATAATCTTTACCATTAAAATTTGACCAATGTTTTTTTAGAAGGAAACTTTGAGCAACACTTAGAAGTTCACACCACCATCTCAGATTTTATAGGGAGCTTTCTTGCCAAATGGTAGCTAATGTGTAGTAATTTGTTTCTAAAAAATTATATAGTACTAGATTTAAATGCATTCCTAAATAATTATAGTGGATATGGAAAACATTCATATTTCTTGGCTTTAAGTTTTAATTTTCCTTCATAATCTCGCTAAATTTAGTAGGCAGAGAGAAAACCATTCGATCAGGTCTATAGTTAGTGAGAATGCTCCTTAAATTAAATTAGTCTTTTCCAAGTAAAATTGCAATAGGTAGGATTAATGAATTATGGATTAAAAATGGCAACAGAGGCATAGATGTAGAGCAACGCAATAGGTAGGGAAGAGTGTAGTTGAAGGGTAAGGACCTGATTTTTTTGTAGGCATTAGGATTCGGGACAGAGGATCATATGCATGTTTAAGGAGAAGGAAGAGAGCAAGTTAGCGGTCAAGATGAAGATGAAGTCGAAGGAGAGAGGAAAGGCAGAGCTAGTTTCAAGTCTTAGCTGTTGGAGTGTGGGTCAACAGCCAAGTGTGGTAGGGGCAGGGGTCGATGCTCTAATAAAAGTTTAGATCCATCCATTTCTCTGACTGAGCACATGGAAGTAGAGTTTGGTCTTCCTAGGGTTGTTTAGGGCAAACTTAGTTGGCGGTAAATTCTAATCTATCTAAAGGCTTTGTTGTTAGGGTGGGGTGTGGAGCTAAAAGCTTCAACTATTGCAAACATGGAGGAGGTTGCTGAGTTCCAGGGAGACCGACGTCGGCAGAGTGCAGTGCAAAAGGCAACCGACATCGGCAGGTGAGGAGTGAAGACAACCAGCATCAGTAGGGAGTCGGCCGATGTCGGTCAGCACCAGACAGACAGGGACCGACGTTGGTCACCTGTGGTGGTTCCAAAACTGTTGTTGACGAACAGTCAGTTAAGTGAAGCGAGTGTTTGCATGTTTAAGGGCTAACTATAGTCACGAGCTGCGTGTCTAATTATTATAATTAGAGTTGTTTTTTTGTATGCATGGGATCCTATTTAAAGACCCATGAGGCATGTATTGTAAATCAAGCAGGCAAGTAAAAGCATTGAAGCAAGGAGCAAGGTCAAAGAGATCTACAGGTGTAAGGTCAAGGAGATCAGCTGAAGCATTCAAGGAGGGGATAACAACTCAAGTTGTTGAGTTGGTTGTGGTTGAGCAAGAGAGAGAGGGAAGAAGGTCTGGAGGTGTGGCAAGCCTTTGAGGTGGAGGAAGAAGTGGCATCTTCCTTATTGTATTTTCTTCTAGTAGTATTTAATACAAGAGTGTGTATTGTCTCTCAAATTCTTTGCTGTCTCAAGTTTCTAGTTACTTAATCATTCTGGTATAATTTGGTGTTTAATTGCTTATAAGAAAGTAATCAATTGTGCTTCCGTTGGATAAGGGGTTCCTAACAATTGGTATCAGAGCTACGGTTTGCAGGGAGCAGGTTATTGTTTGATTACATGTCATTCACAGGGTTTTCTGATTGAGTGGGAGTTCAGCAATGGCAGAAGAAAGTAAGCTATGAATGGAGAAGTTTAACGGCAAGAATTATCAACATTGGAGGATGAAGATAGAGGATTATCTGTATCAGAAGGATTTGTACTTACCATTGGGTGGGGTTGCATGCAAGCCCACAGATATGAAGGATGAAGAATGGAGTGTTCTTGATCGGAAGGCTCTGGGTTCCATAAGGTTGAGCCTTGCATCGTCTATGATTTACAACTTATCACAGTGCAAGACAGTGAAAGAGTTGATAAAATCTTTGGCGAATTTATACAAAAAGCCCTCGGCTTCAAATAAGGTATTTCTTATGAAGCAGTTATTTACTTTGCAAATGCAGGAATGTGGATCGGTACATACTCATCTTAGTGATTTCCATGGTTTGGTAAACCAGTTAGCTTCAGTCAATATTGTTTTTGATGATGAAGTAAAGGCTCTCTTGATTTTATGTTCTTTACCTGAAAGTTGGGATAGTTTGGTTATGGCAGTAAGTAATTCTGCATCTGCTTCTAAAATCTTAAAAGTTGATGATGTTGTGAGTGTGATCTTGAATGAATAAATATGCAGGAGAAGCACAGGTGAATCATCAGAGAATGCTCTAAGTGCAGAAAGCAGGGGAAGACAAAGAGAGAAGATAGAGCAAGGAAAATCAAGGTCGAAGGTGGGAAGGAGATCTGAGTCTAGAGGTGTTACTTACTGGTTTTGTGGAAAGAGAGGACACACAAAGGAGTGTTGGTTGAGGGATAAAGAGAATCAACATGAAGGTAATGAAGAAGCAAATGATGCAAATATTGTGGTACAGGACGCTCTCATACTTTCTTTGGATAGTCAGGTAGGATCATGGGTTTTAGATTCTGGTTCTTCTTTTCATGCATCCCCAAACAGAGATTTGTTCCATGAGTATGTCCAAGGAGACTTTGGAGTGATTTATTTAGGGGATGGTATGCCTTGTCAAATAGTTGGCAAAGGGAAAGTGCAGTTGAGATTGCAAATGGACAACACATGGGTGTTGAAGGAGGTCATGCATGTCCCAGTTCTGAAGCAGAGTTTGGTTTCTGTAGGAAGGTTGGGTGATGAGGGATGCACAATAACCCTCACAACAGATTCTTGGAAGGTTACCAAGGGTGCACTTGTTTTAGCAAGAGGTAAGAAAGTAGGTACTCTTTATCTATCTACTTGTATTACTGATTCTACTTCTGGTTTATCTACTTCAGCTGTAGATTCGAAGATGTGGCTTAATAGGCTTGGTCACATGAATAAGAAGGGAATGGACATTCTTGATTCAAAAGGTATGTGTTCAGATTCGAAAAGCATAGATAGAGTTCATTGCAGGAAAAGGAAATTTGATGCTTTTGATAAGAACAGGGAAGCCTTGGTGTTTATGGAGGAGATGAAGGACAGAGATCAGTCACAGGGGATGAATAATTTTGAGCAGGGTAGTATGGACAGGGGTTTGATCCAAGATGAGCTCGCGGATGAAGATTTCATCACTTACAGGAACACACAGACACTGATGTCGATCACTTGGAACCGACGTCGATCAGGAAGATACCGACATCGGTCATGTGCAGACCAGCAGGGTCGGTAGAGTCAAGCAGGAGAAGTCTGACGTCGGTCAGGCAGGAATCAACGTCGGTAGAGGGGACATCGGCATCAGCCAGGGAAATGATGTCGACAGTCAGGGTCAGTGCAGGGAATCGACATCGATCGGGAGCAGACTGGGAGATGGCTGAGATCGGTCACTGAAACGGATGTTGGGTAGACAGCAAGCTGTCAAGGAGTCTCAAACACCCATATGGAGGTCAAAAAGGGTAAGTGAACCTCATATTCGTTGTTCACCTTCTTTATATTGCTTACTGATGGTCAAGAACTAGGAAGATGTGAAGAAGCAATGCAGGTAGAATCTAGAAACAGTGGGAGCTTAGCATGGATGAGGAGTGTGAGTCCTTGGAGAAGAACCAAACAGGTATTTGTTGGTGGAGTTGTCAGCTGGAAGAAAGCACTGGATGAGGGATGGATTCCCAAGTTAGAGAAGAGAGTAGATGGACACGTGAGACAGAAGGCTATGGTATATGGTCTTGATTAGGCTGTAGGACAATGGAGGTTTGACCATTGTATTTATCTTTACCAGGTTGGATAATATTAGCTACATTATCCTATTACTGTATTGTGTTGCTTGTTGCAGGGTTTCATATATAGGGAGTTTTCTGAGCTAAGGGTAAAGTTAGTTCAGAAGTATGTCATGAAGAATTTGGGAGCAGCAAAATTCTTTTGGCATAAGTGACAGGTATAGCATCACAGGTTTTGTGGTGGTTGGTCTTCAAGAGTGACTTTAAAGAGGGATACAGAGCCAAGGGAACAAAGTAGATGATGTACAAGTACAGGTACAGTTGCAGCTATTTATCAAGTGGGAGATTGTTAGGGTGTGGAGCTAAAAGCTTCAACTGTTGCAAACATGGAGGAGGTTGCTGAGTTCCAGGGAGACCGGCGTCGTCAGAGTGCAGTGCAGAAGGCAACCAACATCGGCAGGTGAGGACTGAAGACAATCAGCGTCGACAGGGAGTTGGCTGACATCGGTCAGCACCAGACAGACAGGGACCGACATCGGTCGCCTATGGTGGTTCCAGAACTGCTATTGACAAACAGTCAATTAAGTGAAGCGAGTGTTTGCATGTTTAAGGGCTAATTATAGTCACGAGCTGCGTGTCTAATTATTGTAATTAGAGTTATTTTTTTGTATGCATGGGATCCTATTTAAAGACCCATGAGGCATGTATTGTAAATCAAGCAGGCAAGTAAAAGCATTGAAGCAAGGAGTAAGGTCAAGGAGATCTACAGGTGTAAGGTCAAGGAGATCAACTGAAGCATTCAAGGAGGGGATAACAACTCAGGTTGTTGAGTTGGTTGTGGTTGAGCAAGAGAGAGAGGGAAGAAGGTCTTGAGGTGTGGCAAGCCTTTGAGGTGGAGGAAGAAGTGGCATCTTCCTTATTGTATTTTCTTCTAGTAGTATTTAATACAAGAGTGTGTATTGTCTCTCAAATTATTTGTTGTCTCAAGTTTCTAGTTACTTAATCATTCTGGTATAATTTCGTATTTAATTTCTTATAAGAAAGTAATCAATTGTGCTTCCGTTGGATAAGGGGTTCCTAACATTTGCCTCTATGGAAGAAAGAGAGGATGGAGCATCATCAAGAAAAGATAGGGTTTCAAAGGTTGTATTCTTTTTATCTTGTATTAATATTTAAATCATTTTCACACTTGCGGATCCTTTTGTAAATAAACTATCCTCAAAATGCAACCAAGTTTTGACCCCATTCTAGTTCCTAAAAATTAGGTCACTTCTCAATCATCCCCAATAAAGGATAAAGCAGAAGAGGAAGGCTTTAAGGAAGTGATAGAAGTAGATTGTCCTCAAGATTTGGCCCTAGAAATGGTGCACCTCAGTGATGTTTCGTTAATTTTTTCTAGGTTTTCTCCAACCCTAGATATTTTGGATTTAGAGCTTTCAAAGGTTTGAATGGAAAGGGGTAACAAATCATTGATTGGTAGATGTGTTAGGAAATAGCCTTTATGGGAAGAGCTTCAGCATTGTGCAGAAGGCACCTGGGCAACATTGAAACCTCCTTCCATCTCTTTGATGTTTAATGTGTTCGTTTTCCTGCAATTTCAGTCAATAAAAGATAGAGATTTTGTGTGGATAAATGGTCCTTGGTTTGTAGGGAAATAGGGGGTATTTTTTTGCCCTTAGGATCCTTTTTTTTAATCCTGATTCTTTAGCTATTTCACAAGCTTTGGTTTGGGTAAGATTTTATAATTTACCCTTAGCCTTGTGAGATCCAGGTCTTTTTAATCAGTTAGTGAGTAAATTTGGAATCTTTGTGAAAATTAATGAATCTTTTACTCATTTAAATTTTGTCAGAGTTTCTATTTTGGTCGATTTATCCAAACCCCCACTTCATTTTGTTAAAATTTCTTCTTTCCATGGAGTGTGGTCCTAATTTTTCAACTTTAAAGGTATCTCATTTAGATGCTTCAAATGAAATAAATTGGTTTCTTGCTCAGAGAAGAATTTTAAAGGTTCTCAAGCTTTGATTGTTCAAAAATGGGTGAAAAAGATTGGATGCTTGAATCATGATCTATTTTTCAATATGTATGGGCCAACTAAAATAAAGTCAGTTGAGAAAGCTTCATCGAAATATTTTCAACAAGTTCATCATTCTCCTCAAAAGAGGGAGACGTTGGTGGTTGTAAAGGGAAGGATTGATTTGGAATCAGGGCAATGACCTCCCAAAATTCTAGAAAAGGTAGCTAGTGTTTTACAAGATGGACCTAAAAATGTTTTACCAAAAGATGTGGATAAATGTTCCCCAATTAAGGATTTTACTCTTGAGAAGTAAAGTTCAAAAGAGGAGGAAGAAGGAAGGGATGAAAAATAAGAACTTGTAATCAAAGTTGTTTTGTCTATCGCTCAGTCTGAAAGTACATTAAAAACTTCCAAGTTTGGTTTGAAAGGAAAAAGAGGCAGAAAATCAAAAGTAGAAAGGTTGTAGTTGGATGCTTATAATTATATTGATGGATGCACCTAAAGGACTATGGAATCACTTTTGTCCAGCAGAAGCAGATGGTTGCAAGCAGCAAATGGTTGATCTATAACATGGTTTAGGGACAACTCCCTGTTCTTTGTTGATGTTTAACCCTTCCTCTTGACTTTTAGATTAGTAGTTTTAATTTTCTTTGAAATCCTAGTTTTCATCTGGGCTCTTCAGTGTCACTTGTAATTAGTAGTTTTCTTTGGATCCTCATTGATTAAATGAAAGATCTAGGTTAAAGGTTTCACCATAATTTTGGTTTTCATTTTATGGGGATATTGGACCTCCCATTGTGTCCTAGAACCAATTGAGGCTCCAGTCAAAAGCTAAGCATTTATTAAAAAAGCATAATAGGTAGGGAAGTTGCAAATAGAGTTGCGCTTCTTAGCAATATGTTTACAATGCTCTATAGTTTTGGAGCTTCAATCATTATGTGCAGTTGGAAAAAGAAAAAGAAACATTTTTTTTTCTAAACTCAGAGAAAACATTTACTTGCTCTTAGTTTTGATGTGGATTAAAAAAGGGCCATGCCGGTGAACATGGTTTTGTTTTCCATCCACCATATGAACTTCACCTTAGGGCAGAAATGATGAAGAATAAATACATTAAAAAAGGAGATTCATCATCCCCTCAAGCAAATCCATGATAATCCACTAACTGTACTTTGATCGTCTCAAAACATCTCCATCAAGTGAAGGGAACACCTATCATTTTGGTTTAATATATCTATGTGTATTTAGTAAACAAAGTATAGTGGTGAACTATTTATCAAACAGTGCATTTATTTTTCATGTATCATGCATGACGTCAGTCTTTCGTCCCTTAATAACATGCATACAATTTTAGTCAATCAAAACAATGATAAATGATTTTTTCATATTTCTTGTTAACAAATACATGAGTTCACTATAAAAAAATTGTAAATAATTTTATGCATTACAAATAATAATTTTTGATTGGTGGAAAAGAGATAAATTAATCGAAAATTAAACGAAATTGATTCCTTTAGTTACCCCTTTAAGACTAATAAAATAAAATAATATTAATATATATGGTATAATAATATTGATATTACAATATAAAGTAAAAATAAGGAGTGAAGAATCAAAAATAATAATAAGGATAGGTATTTAGGAAAAAATATATTGAAACAAATCATATTTTTAATGATTTTCCACTTATGTCATAAGATTATTTTTCTATTTAATTTTGAAGGAGAAATAAGATGAATTAAGAAAAATCTTCAAGAGCAAAATATTGTGGAAGCAAAGTCTCTAGCTAAATATTAACAAAGATCAAATATTAACAAAAATCAAACATTTTTAGAAAAATCATGAAAATATCTCTAATCTGAGTATAAATTGTAAAAGTTTAAGAAGAGATATAAATATTTGAAAAAGCAAATAAATGACTCATATATTTCATAATAAAAAGAACATATAAAAACAAAACGATCTTTTATTTCAAGTTCTATAAAATAAATTTAATGAACATAAAACACATAAAAATATCATAATTTATCTATAAATAATATAAACAAACTATAAATTATGTCAATGAAACCTTCAAAGACTTCATTAAAAAAGGACCCTTCATTTAAAGAGATATAAGCATTTAATAGTTTAAATGTAATGATTACATTATTTAATAAAATGTATAATACTTATATATATAACACACAAAACTTACCTAACATTTTTATATTTTAATATTATTATTTATTTTATATATAATTTATTTGACAAAACATCAATTAAATAATATTTATTTCCAAATCCATTTTCTATTAATATGGATTACAAAAACTTTTATCATTTATAAATATGCTATAACTTTTATCATTTATAAACTTTAATCATTTTCTATTTTAATAGGGAAGATATAAGTTAGATGTAATATAATTTCGTTGTAAATAAGGTTGCTTTAATTTTGGGTTTATTTAGTCGCTTGAAGGAAAAAAGTATATGGTTGAAAGAAAAATAATGCTTTTACATGAGATTTATCTTTAAACTTTTTTAGATCATAAATTTGGCTATTTTTTATAATTAATGCACCGTGAATTAATTTTATATTTCTCACTTTACCCTTTTTTTCATTCATCCAATCGTAGTTGATGGCTAAATTTTACAATAAATAATAGGTTAGTATAAATAAATCAATCTAATATAGATTAGTTGTTTTTTTTTTTTCTAAAAAAAAAAAAATTATTTGAGAGTTTTAAGACTATATATATATATTTTAAGTTGTGAATGAATCTAAATATTTAGATTATTTTTTCTAAAAACAAAGTTTTGAGATTTGTAGGACAAAAATATTATAAAAAGTTGAAAATTTTTATACTTGTTACAAAATAAATATAGAAATGTGGAGTTTTGAAATTGGAAAATGAAAAAAATATTATTTAAATCACTGTAATATTAATAGTGATTTATGAATGTGAAGTTTGGAATAATAATATATTAAAATTGAAATA
Organism: Torreya grandis; assembly: GCA_037957365.1. Classification (NCBI taxonomy): domain Eukaryota; kingdom Viridiplantae; phylum Streptophyta; class Pinopsida; order Cupressales; family Taxaceae; genus Torreya; species Torreya grandis. The sequence goes on from JARHVA010000176.1 coordinate 525,347, forward strand.
GAGATAAATAGAGAGAATTCAAAATCATTTAATTACAAAGAGTCTCAAAATTAAAACATTTATTTCATATAAATTCTTATTAGTCCAAGCAAGAGCATTTCTGTTGGAGACATCGGCATTGATCAGGTTGTTAAGTTACTTAAATAAAAAGGTGAACATAAAAACTCACCAATGACCCAAAATAATAATGGAAAAAGAGTTAAAAAGAGGAAAGAACACAAATGATACAAAATAATTAGATGGGTAAATAAGATATTAACATATAAAAATATCTGAACACCAATGAAAAAATAAAAATGTATGTTAGAGAAAAAATCAAAATAACAATTTAAATAAAATACCTTGATTGAAATAGAGAGTAGTATTATATTATAGAATTCAATCTTATTTGTGACCATGAACAAAAAAATATATATACGAATAAAAATTAAATAGGACTTAAAAATGTTAATAGTTTAATTAAAGATTAGTTTGCATTGTTTTAGGTGTGATATTTAAAGGTGTTCAACTTAAAATTGGACAAAAAGAATATAGTTTTTTACTTCGAAATTAGTGGAGACAAAATAACACTATATTATAAAATGATTGGACTGTAAAAAAAATTACTAAAAACATAAAAATTAATTTCTTGATATATTATCTGAAAAAGAAAGATTAACCAAAAAACCAATTTTTTATTAAAATATTTTAAAAAAATTCCAACATAAAAAACAAATATTACATAAATATAAATTAATAATATATTTTAAAAATTTATTTCTTAAAAAATAATTTAATCACTATCTTTTAATCCCATAAACTATTTAACCTCATAAACTTCATTAGAAGTATTTATTCATTCCATATTTACATCCTTGATGATGAAGATTATAACCATTACAAATCTAATCACTGCAAACCACGTCAAAACATGAAGCATATGATATAAAACAAATATGTATGTATGAATGAATGAGAGAGAAGAATTTTATGCTTACTTGGTTCGCACGACAAAGATTTCAGCATTTGTTTGATCGAGAACAGTTCTACTAATCCATCGTCCACTCTGTTGACCTCCTGGTTCAACTGTTTCTCCATTATCATATGTGGGTCTTGCACCCACCATTCTTAGCAAATAAGGTCCAACTCTGACAGGCGTAATGGATGCAGCAACATGGAGCATGGGCTGAACATCCTGCTGGTCATTTGGAAAATCCAATGGAATTGCAATAACCCATTTGTTCATAGAAAATGTAGGAGATTCAAGCAATCTTTGCCATTCCAATGCTGAACTTCCTACTAATTTTGAGCCCTGTACTTTTCCCATCAAGAAGCCTCTGGGACGCGAACGAAGTTCTAAACTCACTCCATCTGTACTGCTTTCACATTGCATCATCCATGATTGTTTCCACTTTATTGTATTTGTTGAATTCGTCATTTCAGGGGTGTCAAGCTTGAAGTCGGGGCATTTGCTCAAAATTTTCACTCGAACGAAGAAATTACGATCACCTTTTAGAGGAATGTGTTTTCCACCCAAAATTGCTAAGTGCACCTGTGAACAAATATATAAAAAATTAGAGATTTTGATGCTTTTATAATTCATTAAAATTACAATATTATGTGTTTATTTTTAGCTCAATGTTTCGAATCAGAAAAATATTTTTATCTCTGTAATTATTCTTTTCTTCAAATAACCTTTTTGTTGAAATTGTAGATCGATAACACGTCGATCTCCTCTAAATGAAGGCACATGCATAAGAGATAGATCTAACTTGGGCAATGGGTTTGGTTTGTCACATTTGTACACAGACCCTGCTCTCTCATAAGGGAGAGAAAAGGTTGTCTCCCATAATTCTTGAATTTGGTTAAACCCCACATCCAACCTTTGTCTTATGCTCATGCCCTCATTAATATCATCATGATTAAGAACTCTCCCTAGCAGCTTAACCATGTCTTCTCTATATGCCCCTACTTTCAATTGGTGGGAGTGCCAAATCAGGTTTATATCACAAGTGGGTACCAAGAACGGGCATTGCATGTTGACATCTGTGGCATGTTTGGAAATCAAATATAAGAAGGATTTGTACCTCTCTACTGCATGTTTCAAATATTGATCATCTAGCATGTAAGGTCCACATACCTGCAAAAACACAAACTAAATTATTAAGAAGTCCAAGTTCTTTGCAAACTTAGTATTTATTAAGAATCTAAATTTGTATTTAAGTTTTATTTGTTTGAGATGATTTTTTATAAGAGTTGATTATATTAAAAAATAATATTCTATAAGATAATGATATTAATGTTTACAAATGGTTTAAATCGATTTATGAGATTAAAAATGTACAATGTAAAGTAATGAATGAAGAGTGAAAAGAAAAAGAACATGTAACCATTAAAATATTTGAAAATAAATCATGTTTTCTAATATCTCATTGATCTTACCATATCTACAACTTCAATATGTTGTCACTTCTTAGTAAATCTTGAAGAAGAAACAAGGTAAAAAAGAAGATTTATTCTGAGTGCACATCATTGTATAAGTAAAGTCTCTAGCTAAATATTAGCGAAGATCAAACATCTATTGAAACAAGAGATTCAAGTATCTCTGATTCTCATAAGCCATGAAGGTTTGGAGAGAGTTATATGAGTCTTTAAAGAGGCAAAGGAATCAACCCCTGATCTCATAGTAAGGAACACATCTAAATACAAAATAATCCTCAATTTTTGGTTCTAAATATCAAATCTAATAAATACGCAAGAATATGGAGATTTATCTAAATGCAGAGATAATGTGAACAAACTTTACATTATGGCAGTGGAACCCTCAAATTGTGAGATAATTAGATATGTTTATAGCTTCGAGGTTGGACGAGCCTATTCTCAAAGTGAAGGTGTGTCTTGTAGTAATGTTGAAGTTTTGAGAAAACAATCTCACAACGTTTGATCCATTTGGATCAAAGGAAGGGTCTATAAATCTCATCTCTGATATCCTTATTTATCTCCCTATTGGATACATTTGGTACATTGATTAGAAATGTTTTTGTAAGGAATCTATCGATGTCAATATCTAGAAGGTTTAGTAGAGTGGAATTTCTGGCATACCAACTAGAATTGATCCTACTTTGTGTTAGATGCATAGAGGATTTGAATTCTTGAGATGGGTACCTAAAAAAATAAACCAAAGAGTTGGCCATCCATCTAATCATGTGTATAAGAGTCACCACTTGAAACATCATAGTAGTAATGAGTGGGATTGTACCAAATTCAGCTAGAATGATGTCTTTAGGGACCAATATTTTAGCATGGAGATACTTGCATAAAATGGAGGTAAGCACTCTTTTATTTTGGCTTCCATTATCTTCCCTAAGATAAGGCCATAAAGTTTTATACCTATATATAAGAGTAGGTGTAACAAGTGAGTGAAAGAGGTGCATCTTTGTTTTTATATTGTGCAAATAAAGTTGGAAACACTTATTCTTAAGTTACGAGGGCAACTCATCCTTTTATTAGTGCATAAGTAATATCTAGTGAAAAATTGAAGTGAGGCAAAAAAAATGACCCTTAGATTACATACGACGAGACCATCTCAACCTGTTAACATATATTTGTAAGGAAAACTTGTTTGACATTATGTTTTCAAATGTTGAAAACCATACCTTTTATTTTCTCAAGATTTACCTAAAGACAATGTGTATCAAAAAAGGATTCTAATTATATATGTAGTTATATTTGGATACTTCCTCTAAGTGGGACATCAAAATGATGTTATTTATAAATAGAATAATTCAAAAAAAAATTGTACAACAAAAAATCATATTTTCTTAGAAAACTTGATATGATTTCATCAGACTCAACTACATATAGACTAAAAAGTGTAGGGGAGAGTGGACAACCCTATTGAACTTCAATGGTGCTATGTAACCATTATGTCTTGCTAACACTTATGTGTACTCTTTCAACAATGAAATCGTAGAGTCATAATGGGTGATATCACCAATTCAAGAAGACCCAAATCCCTAAGTCTATCAATGATCAAATTTTGAGGATTAGCCTCCCGCTAGCCTCCTAATTTATAGAGGTCAAAGTGAAAATATGATCATTGGTGTGATGATTCTTCCTAAAAAATACTTATCCCTTAGCTTTTAGTTTTTTTGGTTTCATCCCATCTAGAAATGTGGATGTCTAAAGTGGAGGCAATTTTTTTGCAAGCATATGAACAATCATGATGGTTTGATAATTAATAAGATCATTTTGGCTCCATATTTGTGTATAGGGTGGATGATATGATTTGTCCAAGATGGAGGAAAGTCATAGGTTACAATATAATTGAACAAATCAACTAGGTAAATAACTAAAACTTATGGATTATGTTTGAAGAATTCTGATTTTAGATTATCTACATCTTGAGCTTTATTAGAATTCATTTTAAGGATGGAACATAGGACAAGGTGATCAATAAAGAAGTAAAAATGAATGGGTCTAGAGTTAATGGATATGCAAGATTGGTTAGGCATATTGTGAAGGCTAGAGGCATAGTCAAACAACTTTGAAAATAAGATATAACATAAATTGATTTCTTAGGAAGAAAGAAAATCCAAAAATGTTTGGGGGTGAATTAATGTTGATGGGTGATGGCTTTATTCTTGTTTTTTAGATATGTCATTTTTTTACTTTTAAGGATACTCCTATAATTTCTTTGCATTTGTTTAGATTCGTGTGGAACCTTTGTCATAATAGACTTAGTTATCCTAATACACTCAACTAGATTATGTGATGAAAAAATGGATTGGGTGATGAAACTAATACACTCAACTAGATTATGGATACCATAGGTTGAAATAAGTCTAGTAATGAGGATGTTGTTGTTTTCTTCATAAAATTGGTTGTCAAAATGAATAACGTTAGTTTTTTGGGGTTCAACAATGCTAGGAACAATATGTGGAGAGTTGAATGTTAGCACAAAAGATAAGATTCAATGATTAGAAATAGGGGAGGAAAATATAAAACTTGAATATATAGGACCTCTAATATAATATTCCTATTAGAAATGATTTAGTGCAAAACTAAAGAGTCATTAACATCTAGGAAGCAACTAAAACTATTAAAGCATGGAAACAGGCTAGTACCATTGATGATCACCAAGCCATATGAGTTCCCTAAACTAATAAATCTATTACCATATGATGATATTTTATGATCTAAAGAATTATGTTGAAGGCATTCACTTTATGTGTCTATTGATTGAGTAATCATAGGATCTGAATAGATGTCATATGTATTACATTGCATACAACCAATTTGAGTATTGAGGTCATGAATAAAATATTATCACAAAGGGTGAAAAATCTTGTTATTTCTAGTTGTAGATCTAAAATTGGAGAGTCAGAGATATTTGAAAGTACATATGGTGGAGAGCATGAGGGAAAATAACACTCATGAAATAATTTATTTTTATAAGGACCTCTTTGCAACGACACCCATAATAATATAGCATGGACATACTTTCCCTCAAGGTATATGAAAATGGCCAATTGCTTTCTATATAGGCATGCAATTCCACTAGATCCCTTAGAGTCAAAATAGTGTGTTGGCCTATGCATTGATTTCCAAGAAATACTAGATTGAGGGTTAATTAGTTGTGGATACATAAATAATTATATAACCCACAAGAAACACTAGTAACCATGTTAAAATATTTAAAATAAGGTCAAAACCCATTAAAAACATCAATTCCAACATTGCAAACACATCTCCAAGGAAACCAATAAATGCAAGGATGTACGCAATGATTATAAAAGACAACAACTAATAACTAGAGGGGAGCATGTATAGCAACCATGTCATTTCCTTCACTCCCAATATAAAGAACTAGCACAAACTAATCACTCAACATTTGATTTAAAAAAAATCATTAGTTGTTCATTAGGTTTCCTTGATAATAAGGTAATTTGACTTGTTCCTTATGTTTTGGGAGAGTGAGTCATTATATTTGGCAACTATTACATTATTATTCTGAATGTCTCCATTAATTAAGTTTTCATTTCCTCCTATATGGATTTATAATTTAAAAAAATCCTATTCAAGTGCCTCTAAATACATTCCTTACTACTCCAAGTTAGATATGTATTTTTAGTGAATCTTGGAATCGTTTCCTCCTAATGGCTTCATAATACAAAGAAAAAACATTTTCAAATGCCTCTAAATAAATGCCTTACTACTCCAAGTCAAATATGTCTTTTTAGTGAATCTTGGAATCACTTCTAAAAATTTAAAATTCTTATTCATTCAAAAAATTAATCCCACATTAGATGGTAGGCTTGACCCACAATAAGATATAAACCTAATAGACCATGATTCTTATGCCAAGAGGGATGATACCACAATGGAAGTGGCCCTCCTACTAACATAATGGTTGATTGGTTGCAAGATGTGTATGTTTTCATGCTTCGCCTTCCCTTCCCCTCCTATGTGGCTTTATAATCTTAAAAATACCTGTTCAAATGCCTCTAAATACATGCCTTACTATCCCATGTCGAATATGCTTCTTTAGTGCATCTTGGAATTTATTCGACGACTCTAAGATCCTCATTCATTCAATGTTTTAATACCACATTGAATATTAGGCTTAGTTTGTGACAACTCATAAACCCAATAGACCATGATTCTTATCCCATTGGGGTTGATGCTAATATGGAAGTGGCCCTCCTCCATTGGGATTGATGCTAAAATGGAAATGGCCCTCCTACTAGCATAATGATTGATTGGTTGTATAATAAATATGTTTTCTTGCTTGACCTTCCCTTCTCCTCTTATGTGGCTTCATAATTAAAAAATAAATCCATTCAAATGCCCCAAAATATATGGCTTAGTACCCTAAATCAGATATGCCTCTTATGTGCATTCAAATACTTAATTCCACATTAGATGGTAGGCTCGGTCTACAACAACATAAAAACTTAATATTATGAAATATGATTGTTGGGACTCAACTACATAGTTTTGATTCAACCTTTATTGACCCATATTTCATGAGTAGTAATTCACAAGAACCCATCTCTCATGAGTATGAATGATCCACTTAACACTCATTTGCATTTAGGTGATGCTCATAGGGGTAAAGTTTGGGACTTTCCAAGAGGTCATCCATTGCAATACTACTCCAGCTAAAGTGTGTTTAATCATGGAGTTTCCTTCATAAACAAACTAGCTTAAGCTTGTGATCCTATTTCTAAATCATTCAACAATTCTCATGCCTTATGAACCATTCATTATAGAGCTCCCAATTTATACATGTGTTATTTTTACATAGTGCATCAAATTATGTGATATGATTTTTAAATTCAATTATGTAGTTTTTTTATATGCTTAAAGGCGTTATAGTTATGTAGTTTTGAGTCAACCTATATTAACTTATAGTCTATGAGTAGTGGTTCACAAGAACCCATCTCTCATGAGTATGAATAGCCTACTCAACACTCATTACATCTAAGTGATGCTAATAAGAATAAAGCACTGCGAAAAATTACATGATGTATAAATATAAATCCTATAAACTATGATCTTTATTTCAATAGAAAATGGTTCTTCTACTAACATAATGATTAATTAATTATGAGATGAGTATATTTACTTACTTTGCCTTCCTCTCTTCTCGTATATAATTTCATAATCTAAAAAAATCTTGTTTAAATACTTTTAAAAACATGCCTCTACATTTAATCCTAATTCATTTAAATAAATAAAAAGTCCCTCATTTCAAATATAATTTGAACCATAAATACATAAATAAATAAATAAATAAAATATATAAATAAATAATAGTGATGTTACAATTGATCAAACCTAAAGGTTCCTAACATTTTCTTTTCCGGAAGGGATTTTTTAATACCGTATGCTTCCTTCCCTCTTTAAAAGGTGAAAAATCAACTTAAATTTACGCTATAACATGTTTTTTTTTTTTTTCTCATATATTTCCAATAGATTTTAAATTTTGCTATAACATGTTTACATTTGAAGCATTATCCTCCTCTCACATATTCATATTATATTTAAAGAATTCAAACAAGGATTTTTCAAACAAATGGATTGAAAATTTTATTGTAAATAAAAGAAATCTTGAAGGATTAATAGATTTTAATTTTTCATTTAATATATATTTTTAATTATTTAAAAAAAAATTGAAAATAAATAAAAAATTATGTTAGTCAACTTAATATTGTGTGAACAAGATTACAACCAACAAATAAATATCATCAAGCACTGATATATCAATTTTTAGAAATACCTCATTCTAAATATATTATATAATATATTGTTTAAGTAACACAATTTCATATGTAAAAGATGAAATCCATATAATATATCAATACTATTTAAAAGACTATTAAAATCTCGTAGACATTATACATGTACATAAATTATTATATTTTACACACCTATGTACTTTCTCTCTTTCTCTTATGTATAATTTTAAGGGCAAATTTATAAAACTCTCAATGGTCAAAAACTTATAAAGTTATTTGTAACAATATATGTATGAATTATAATAAAATATATTATATATAAATTAAATAATAATTAAAATTAATAATTTAAAATCAAAAAATATATATATATATTCAAAAGTTGTGTTCTCCACTTTATAATTCACATAGTATTTTAAAATAAATATGTTTAATTGTCTATGAGTGCAAAAAAAACAATTATAAATTTAACAAAATCATATAAACTAATGCACTGCAGGTTTGAGTGTTAGGTTTGGATCTTCCAAACCTAAAACTATGGCTATTTTGGAAGAAAATATACTAAAGATTAAAAAATTCAAAACAAGGGCACACACCCTTTGCAAAGGGCATACACCTTATGCAGTGCAAAGGATGCACACCTTTTGTAGTGCATATCATAGTATTTTTATGCCTAGAAAATGTGTATATTTAATAAGTTAAATATTAAATTATAATTTAAATTTATTTTACTAAATACAATTTATTAGGGCCACTTTAGGTCTTCTAAAATTGATTCTAGAGCTATAATAGTTATCAAAAGTCATATAGGCTAGTGTAGCACAGGTTTGAGTGTTAAGTTTGGGTTTTCCAAACCTAAAACCATGGTTATTTTGGAAGGAAATATATAAAATTTAAAACATTCAAAACAAAGGGTAGACGCCTTTTGCAAAGGACATACACCATATGCAATGCAAAGGGTGCACACCTTTTGTCGTATATATCATAGTGTTTTTATGCCTAGAAAATATGTATATTTAATAAGTTAAATATTAAATTATAATTTAAATATATTTTACTAAATACAATAAATTAGGGCCACTTTAGGTCTTCTAAAATTGATTCGAGAGATATAATAACCACCACTTAGAAAATAATTCTTCAAAATTCAATATAGTTAGTATTTAGTTTTTGAAATTTTAATATTGAACATAAAATTCTTTAAGTGTAAATTTTACACCTAACATCTATTTTGGGAAGACCAATGGTCATTTTGTATGTTTTTGTGCCTTCTAGATTAATTTTTAATGTTTCTAGGAGTCCTAGGTGTGCCAAATTTTTATTTTAAAAACTTTGTATCTCTCTAAGATAATGAGTGCTGAGAGGATATTGATACACAAATTCATATACACACAACAACATTTAGACCATTTAAAATCACTCTTTAAATCTTTTATCAATGCGTTGAAGGAGCACTACTATTCTTTTTGCCAATTTAAGGATGAACACATCAATTCCCACCAATTGTGCTAGTGTAAAAAGTAGTTAGTGGAAGGCTACACCAATGTGTTCCATGATTACAACATATTCCTACATGAGATCTGTTGTGACCAACATGCCTCATTTAAAAAAAAACAAATAGGGACCCATTTTACCCTTAAAAATTTATATGTTTGGTCCCTATCAAGACATAAATTGACCCTAAAATGTTTTCGCTTACTTTATTTTCATAAATTTTTTCTTAAGATCAAATTTTGGCTTCAATTTGGTTGTGGTATTTATTGTTAAAATATTTTACTAACTAAACTAATCAATTATTTGTTAAATTTATTAGTTTTAAAAGATAGCCAATTATTATTTATTCACATGAGTGAGTGATATCATGCCTAATTTCACAAACTCTCAATCACTATTTGAGTTATTTAGTTATTAGGTTTTGATATTCAGATTGGGTGAGGTTCTGCCATGCGTCATGACTTTAATTCACCTAAAACAACTCAATATTACAAGTTCAAAAGTCCAACAACTAGCCAAGCACATGAGATCATGTCAAGTGTCACAATCTCATTTGATCATGAGTTTTCATTGAAAAAAAAGTTACGAAGTGAAGCTACCACCCAACTTAGTGAGATCATGCCACATGTTTTAATCTCGCTACATTTCACCTCTTGATTATAAAATAAAAAACTACGAGAACTAGTGACTACCCAAGCAAGTGAGATCATGCCAAGTTTCACAATCTTGCTTGATTATTGCAATTAGGATAGACGGGCAAAGTTGTAGAACAACTAACCAGCTGACAGAGAAAGATCACACCACGTGTCAACATCTTGCTACATAGAAGTTAACATATGAGAGATGTGTTATAGTCAAACATTCAACTATAGAATGTCATGTGGCTACCTCTGTAAAATCATCTATCACATGTCATAATTTGATTGATCCATGTGGTCATTTTAGAAAATCACTTAACATATGTCATGTCATATGTCATCATCTCTTGGACTCATATATTGATAAACCCAAGGATTTGGTGACATAAAAAAAATAAAGAGATTAAGCGGGAAGAGACCATGTGTTTCACAAGGATATAGATATAAAAGGTAAAAATATTCAAATCAGTGACAAAGTGACAAGTGTAAAAGAGGAAAAATATATAAGATCACTAAGTAACTAAATAAAATGACAAAGTGCCATATGTCAAGTAAACCCATAAAAGCTAATGTCATCAAATCAAATTCCAAATTGATGTATAGATGATAATGATTGCTATTCTATAGTTATTTCTCACACATGGAAGATTCAATTAATGAATTCACAAGACAAGTAAATTGATTATATTTTGTGTTCCTAGGTTAAATCGATTATATGTTATGTTCCTAGGTCAAATCAAATTACATTTTCTAACTACTAGCTGCTAATTATTGTTCATATCTCCATAGTGAACCAAAATCTCTAAAATTCAAAGTTTGATACAAAACTCATTTTTTTCAACAATGTAGACACAAAACTAGGAACTTGCTCCTTCAATGTTATGCTTTGAAACTACACAAGAATTTATAAGGATACAAAATTTGACAAGACCGCCTCACTTGGAGCTTTTACACATTATAGGACAATCTACATAGAATTTGAGTATGCCCATCCTTATAGAGATGACGATAGATTGTCCCTAGATTAGAGAGATTACACAGATGAATTATTGTGATGAAGGTAATTGGGCTCCAAAAGGCAACAACAAAACCAAAGGTATTTCCTTGTGCTAACATATTTTTAAATTTGTTTGTTGTATGCACTTGTACATGGGATATTTCTCACAACAACAATAGTGCCTAGCTTGTCACTTATGTAACAAACTTAGATTTTAAAAATTTACATAGGCTATCATCACAAAGCACGTCACAGAACTAGACAATAGTCAATAATTGGTTTAAAAACAACAACATTAGAAACACCCTATTAGAATGGGCCCAAAACCCAAATAAAATTTTCATGAAAAAGAATGTCCCAATTGTCCAATCTAGGTGTAGTTTTATAATAGCTATGATTTTTCTAAATAAACTACATGAGGCTTCATCAATCACTCATGTGGATGAGGTATGGGTCTTGCTATTGTCTATAACTTTGGAGGGTAAAAACATTGCCCCATTGGGAGAGATTAAAAGATCCAGTCTAAAATCCTAGAGAGAACACATACATGACCAAATGGATGTACATTTTTACATGCTTTCCTACCTAGAGGGTACTATATGTGGAACTATTACCCCAACTAATGTTTCACCCTGGAATCCAGAAGGTTCAAAAAGGATATGTGATGATTTTAACCATCTTCACACAAACAAATACAAGGATTCTATACAAGCAATTGAAAATAATTTCTACCCAATGATTTATAAATCCATCAATGGCCAACCTATGCATAGGTTATCAAATTATATCAAAAGATCACTCAATACATTGGGAGATTATTGGTTCTACCCAAATCACACTATCATTAGAGCTAAAGGATCCTTGGTAGCCCCTTTCTTTCTACCAATACTTGTAACAAACAAATTAGTTAAGAAATAGATGGCTTACCAACTATATAATAGTATGGATGATAATTTGAAGAAGGTTAGATTAGCCAAGTACCACAAGACACCTCTTAGCATTGGAAGGAAAAAGTTTTAGAAATGAGAACAACTGGATGAAAATTCAATGCATTAGGGCTCACTAAAGTTTGGATTGGTTTCTTTTAGATGGTGGTATCCTAAGAAGGTGATAAGACAATAGATAGATAAATTATCTAGATAGCTCAGGCAAGATTATGGCCACTAAGAATATGAACATGACTTAATATTCCTCAACCCTAAAGAAGATTTAGAAGTCTATACAAGAATGATAAAACTCCAAATGTATATGAGGATTACGCAAATGATTAATTATGACCCAATCATATATAAAGAAGATGCCATCAGAATAGAACAAGAAGAAAAGAGTTTTGAGTAAGTTGGGAAAGCACCAGAAGAAATTGAAGAAGAAATTGACAAGAAATTAAGGGGAATTATCCTTAAGAATGTATCAAAGCCAAAAAAAGTGAATCAATGAGTTATATAAATAAGGGAACCTCCAAATCTCATAGTTGGATTTATTCTAAATATTACAATAATATTTCTACTCAAGCTTCAATAATAAATCAATTCTCTTTTCTTCTTTCCTCATAGGTGACTACCACTCCTTCCATTTTAACTTAGGTAATAATATATATTCTATGCAAACCTATTATGACACATAACAGGAGGAGGTAGAGGAGAGTTCAAACGAATAGGAAAAATAGCAAGGTCTAGAGATAAGCTATGATGGGAACCCAGGGCCATACACACCACAAGACATTTTTTTAGAAGATTCCCTTATAGAGTAATTTTGGGACTTCAAGTTCTACTCCTACCCCCACTTAGGATGTTAAATCTGGAGAAGGTGAAGAAATAGGGAAAGAAACTAAAATAGCCAATATTATAGTGGGATATTCAACTACTTCAGTTTCCCACCTATGGTCACTTCATAAGCTTCTTTATAAGGGTTGACCTAATTCATTGTTTCCCCTACTATTGTAGTACTTTGTCAAACTACCACAACTCATATGGATTCATCTGGTATGTGAAGTATGCAATTTTTTGACTCTTTGATCATAAATTCTCTCTCACATTAGTTTAGGCAATAGTTCTATAGATAACAACCTCTAGGGAGGAAAGCATGTAAAAATGAGCATCTATTTGGTCATGCATGTGTTACTTATTCCTCTCTTCCATTGGAGTGAATATTTAATTGATCCTAAAATTTTAGGGACATTCATATAAGAAACCTTGGTTTGTTTAAAACCCACATCAATAGGCTTTATTTGCCACTAGAGGAGGGTCCACAATCTCCTATTATTAAGATTCACTTGAGTTGTGTATACAAGATCCTCTATTAGGATCCTATTATAAGTTCATCAAAGACCTAAATTAGATAGAGGTATCCCTGGGAGATCTATGACTTGACCAAATTCACCAACCCAAGGGAGCCAACTCCAACACTTTACTATGGCTTGGTTAGCAGATTTAGCCATCATCGTAGTTGGTGTGGTCTATGATTTACTTAGGAATCTAAATAAGTACCTTCCTTTGTTATCTCCTTGCAAGGGATGAAATATAGAGGAACATATGAAATCCTTCAAAAATGATCTAGAATTACCTAATATATTTCATGAAGATGTTGCATGCAGACTATTCCCATTCACATTATAGGATGTTGCCTATGACTAATTCTTTAACCTTTCAGAAAATTCAATCACATCATGGAACCAATGTCATGAAACATTTATGACATAATTTGCATAAATTAATAGTCTCAACATAATAAACCAACATTTTTCTATCATGAGAAGGGAAATTAATTAACTAATTAGAGCCTTCAATGCAAATTTTCAAATATATGCATAGTTATATGGCTACTGCATACAGACCTACTACTACCTTATCCATTGAAATGTATAAAAACACCTTGGATTATATGAACTAAGGCAAGAGAGATTATATGATATAATCTAAAAACCTAGAGAGAACACATGCATGACCAAATGGATGCTCATTTTTACATGCTTTCCTCCCTAGAGGTTATTATCTATGAAACTATTGCCTAAACCAATGTTCCACCTTGGAAGCCAAAAGGGTCAAAAATGATATGTGAGATTTTGACCATATTCACATGAAAAAATAAAATTATTATATACTATCAATTGAAAATAATTTCTACCCAATGGTTTATAAAGCCATCAATGGGCAACCTATGCATAGGTTATCAGACTAGATCAAAAGATCGCTCCAGACATTGGGAGATTATTGGTTCTACCCAGATAAATTGTCATTAGAGTTGAGGGATCCTTGGTATCCCCTTTCTTGCTATGAATAATTGTACCAAAAAAATTATTTAAAGAAGATATGGCTTACCAACTATATAATATTGTGGATGATAATTTGAAGAAGGTTATATTAGCCAAGTACCACAAGACACCTCTCAGCATTAGAAGGCAACAATTCCAGAACTAGGAAAAATTGGATAAAACTTAAAAACATCAAGGCTAGTTAAGGTTTCTATTGGTTGATTTTATATGGTGGGATCCTTGGAAGGTGATAAGACAATAGATAGATAAATTCTCTAGATAGTTCAGGCAAGACTATGGTCACCATAAATATGAACATGACTTAATATTCCTCAACCTTGAGGATGATTCTGAAGTCTATACAAGAATGATAAAACTCCAAATGTCTATGAGCCCAAATGATTCATTATGACCCACCCATATGGATAGAATATGCCATCAGAATAGAATAAGAATAAAATAGTTTTGATCAAGCTAGGTAAGCACCAAAAGAAACAAAATAAGAAACTGACAAACAATTAAGAGAAAACATCCTTAAGAATGTCCCAAAGCCACAAGAAGTGAAGTAACAAGTTATATAAATATGGGAACCTCAAAATCTCATAGTTTCATTCACTCCATATATTACAAAAATATTTTTGCTTCAAGCTCAAATAATGAATCAGTTCTCTTCTCCTCTTTCATCATAAGTGACCACCACTCCTTCCATTGTAACTTATGTAATAAGATATATTCCTCCTACCATGCAAATCCATGATGAAACACAATAGGATGAGGCAAAGGAGATTTAAAATGAATAGGAAGAAGAGTAAGTTCTAGAGATAAGTTATGGTTGGATCTTAGGGCCATACACACCATTAGACATTTTTTAGAAGGTTCCTTTACATAGTGCTTTTGGGATTCCAAGTTCTACTCCTTCCCACACTTAGGATGTTGAATTTGGACAAGGTGAATAAGTAGGGAAAGAAACTAAAATATCCAATACTATAGTGAGATCTTCAAATAATTTAGTTTCCCACCTATGATTACTTTAGAAGATTCTTCATAAGGGTTGACCTAATTCTTTGTTCTCCCTACTTCTACAGTAGTTCCTTCAACTACCACAACTCCTATGGATTCATTTGGTATGTTAAGTATTATTTTTTTTGAATATTTGACCATAAATGGTATTTCACATTGATTCCATTTCTACTATATATTCTTCTATTACCAATTTATGAAGAGTCTAACCCATGTTGCCATTACACAACTAGCTCTTCCCTCACTTGACCTAGGTACTACAATGACTAGTTCAAATTTCAAAGACCTTTTATCATAGACTATTTTTGCCACATAACCCTTGTAAGCTCATATTCTCACCCAATTGGGTATTTCCATTACTTAGGGTTTCTTAATAGACTCCATATTAATTTCAATCGAACATTCCCCTGAACTCACTAAATATGTCTTTAAGATGCCTTCTCATACAAATATCTCCAAGGAGAGGTTGCTCATTCCACCTTCCCCTTCAGTACCTATACCTCCCCACTCTACTTATTCATCTCCTTTCATCTTGATACCACCTTCAAAGATTCCTCCATCTCTTTACACCTTCATGTCACCTCCATAGTGCACTTTATCCACTACCTCTCTGACCTCTCCCCAATATCGCCTAGTGACTCTTACATGGATACACAAGATGCAATTAGAGTAGTTAGCTAGGGAAGATCTAGTGATCACTGAGGAGCCTGAATTAATTATAGAAATTGATGTAACATAAAACAAGCTTAAAATAGTGATACAAAGGACTATTACTATTGGTAGCAAACATATAGACTTTTTGAGAGAGGAATAACTCTTCTCTTTGATAAAGAAGAGGAAAACCTATCTTGGGGATGAATATTTAATTCAATAAGACTCCATCTCAATGGTAAATACTACTTGGGGAGTATTGAAAAATATTTTTCATCATCTCCAACAAACAGACAAAATATCAGAGGCATAGAGTATAAAAGGGCCTCCAAAAGACATAGTAGATAATGTACATAGTTCAAATAAAACCCTATATGATTTAGTATGTTTTATCCAACAATGTAGGGGAAAATCATGGCCATAATGGAATAATATGGTGAATTTTTATGAAGCGATGAAGAATTTGGATGCCAAATTACATTTTATTGAAAATTTAATGAGGAAAAATCAAACCAACACCTCAATTTGCTACAACTCCCTAATATTGTGTTGGCTCATAATTTTGGGATAGGTAAGAAACTTAGCTCATGGAGTGGCACAAACATATGCAAGAGTCAATTGAGAAACTAACTAGCCAAAAACAAAAGTGAGTCTAGATCATTTGTGATATGTTCATTAATGACATATACACACCATAAGATCAAGTAATTACAACACCTTTTTTGATAGCTTATTGAGAACTACTGCCAACAATTTCAAAAAAGAGGTTGAGAGTATGGTTTTCAGGAGTAGTGACTAGGTAATTTAGTTGATTATCTTCGCTAAAGACAAGTTGGCACAATCAGAAGCTTTAAGTATTTATTTCAAAGCCTTAGTGAAGTTACATAGGAAGTTGATGGACAAAATTATGATATTATTCAAAAGGTCTATCATTTATTTTGAAGATATTGAGATAGATTTTATAACGTGTATGACTGAATATGAAAATTTAAAGTAACAAGTATGGTTAGTTACTCATGCAGGAGCTTCGTATTCATAAGATTAAGTTTTGATGACCAAGTCTTCTTTTTTAAAGCACACAAGAATCTACACTCCAATACGACTAGTGATGATGACCTTACCTTATACTACCAATCCTTTCCATGCACAACTAAGACCAACTATAGTCATAATTACAGTAGTGCCTTCATGGACTTTAGTCATGAAAACAATGCAAGGATTGTCTTCATCAACATCCCATTTTTGTAGTATCTATGGTCCACCAGGTTCAACTATAATTTGATCCATTTAAAATACAGTTCCAACTACTTGTGCCACTCACACTTTGTGACCAACTACCAAAGTTATTTATTAATTGAGCTATTTATGTATTTATGAATGAGCAGAAGAACTAGAATAATGATTTTATTTATAATTAATTGTAAATCATGCATAGTCTTCCTAAATAGATAGTCATGTTTTAGAATTTAGACAAGTTCTATGGATGAGGTGATCCCATCCAAAATTTATATAGATATATCTTGTATCTATTATTTTTTGAGGAGTTTTTGAAAATTAATGTAAATGAAGAAAAAATTCACAAATGTCTTGTGAGTTTGTGTGATTGTGTTTTTCTCTTCGAAATTTTTGTGATTCATTAAATAATTTCCATAAAGTAGATAAAATTTGTGATAGGCTAAGCACATGTTTTTTCCATAGATAAGAATGAACAACTTGTTAGTCTTATCAATTCTTTGGTTTTAGATCATATTTACAACTTGTTACTGACATAGTATATGTTCAATAATCTAGTACTAACAACATCTTTGATTATGATCATTAGATCTAATTACAATATTGCCTTAGACTCTTCATTATGTTTGTTTGTATATTGTCCTTTTAGTTAATTCATAGTAGACATTGGTTCATAACATATGTTTGGCCTAGTATAGTGAGTCAATTTGGAATTGTTTAATTTCAAATCAGATCATAGAGCCCTCTTCTTTTATACTTTACCCTTCCCTTCTTTTATATTTTTTTTGGATAGATTCACCTTAGGTTAGATCCATCCATCCACATCAAGTATAATTTAGACATTTATCATATTTGAAAAATATATGGTTAATAACCACTTTACTCATCACTATTCCACCACGTGGTTATTTATAAAATTGAGACCCATAATTCATGCCTTGGAGTGAATATTTCACTGATCCTAAAATGTTAGGGACAAACCTATAAGAACCCTTGGTTTTTTTAAAACTCACATCAATAGGTTTTATTTGGCACTAGAAGGAGGGTTCACAATCTCTTATTATTAAGATTCACTTGAGGTGTGTATACTAGATCCTCTAGTAATATTGACAAGGTCTAATTTTGATTATGTTATTTTATTATCAGCACCTTTACAGGTTAATTGAAGACCCATATTAGATATAGATATCCCTAGGAGATCTATCACTCAGCCAAATTCACTAATCCAAGGGAACTAATTCCAATTCTTTACTATGGCCTAGTTAGCTGGTTCAACCATCATTGTAGCTGGTGTGGTCTATGATTTACCTAGGAATCTAGAGAACTAACTTCCATTGTTCTCTCCCTTGAAGGGATGAACTATAGAGGAACATACGAAAGCCTTCAAAAATGATCTAGGATTGCCTAATATAGTTCATGAAGATGTTGCATGTAGACTATTCCCATTTACATTATAGGATGATACCTATGGCTAGTTATTTAACCTTCCAAAAAATTCAATCACATCATGGAACCAATGTCATGAAACATTTATGACATAATTTGGAGAAATTACTAGTCCCAACATAATAAGTTAACATTTTGATAGCATGAGAAGGGAAATCAATAAACTAATTAGAGCCTTCAATACAGGGTTTCAAATATATGTATGGTTATATGGATAATACATACAAACCTACTACTACCTTATCCCTTGAAATGTATAAAAACACCTTTGATTCTATGAATGCGATATTCCTACGTAGAGCTCATAGTATCAATAACTTAATAGATGCTTATGTTAAATCTATTAAAATTGATAAATATTTGAATCCTCAATTGCAAGCCATATCCAATATTGATCTAAATTTATCAGTCTTGAATCCTGTTCCAAACTCCAACCAAAATGTCATTGCTAATAATAAGAATTAGGTTTTTACTCAGTTTCCTCTAACTCATGTTACAAAAAACTAGAACATAAGTTTTTTGAAAAATCCTACCCATGTGTGTAATAAAAATACTAATAATCAATCTTTGGTCCTAGTTAACACCTCTACCACACAAGGGAAAACTTCTAATTCTACCAAAATTAAATTAGACACCCTCCAATGCATGGTACAAAAACTTAGCAATGTGTTTATAAACATGTAGAAACACTTGGGAAACATAATAGGGGAAACAACCAATAAGAATTTTACATTTGAGAGGTATAACAGACCATTTAATAGATTAGACAATAAACTAAATCCTCAGCCTAACAAATTTCCTGAGATGAATATTTATGAGGTAGCCTTACTTAACTAGTGTATATTCTATAGCATTACCCAGCATGGTGAACTAGATTGCATAGAATTTTGTACTACCTTTGAAATATTTCAAAAAGAGGTGAAAATATATGAGGTAATCCCAAATCAATCTAATTCATATACATATAGTACCCCTAGTACTTTCAATACTACCATGGTATTTGAGACCTATGATTTCCCATTCCTAGTTGAGGATGAGAATGAGCTAGAAGACAACATAGATGAGATTCATGTTTTTCAACAATTTCAAAGGAATAACTATAATTTGAGAACAATAATCAATAGCCCATCATAACTTCTAAGCCTCCTAATAATAATGTAGTGACTCATCCTAATCTAAATGCTAATAATAATCCACCTCATCCTAAAGTTAATGATTAGTAGTAACATGGTGATCAACATACGAAGAGTGGATATAAAATAGTGGATGATATGAATAAAATTAAGGAAAACATCACTCTTCATGAGCTAGCTCAAATTATAGAGCAAAGGGAGATTTTGTTCAAGGCTTTGACTAGTAATCCATATGCTAATAAATCAAAGACTGCACATGCAAATATGGTCATCTATAAAACTAAACCTAAGGTAACACATTTATTATTGACTATCAAGATATTGGGGAGAATGTGCATAATTATTTAGTTGACTTAGGTGCTTTAGCCAACATAATGCCCACTAAAATATGTAAAATACTAGGTATGACTCCTAATAATTTTAAAAGAGTATTCTTATAGTTAGATAAATTTGTATTCCCAGTTGTGGAAGAATTTCTAATGTCCACATGCAGCTTACCTCTAAAATACATATCCAACAATACATTGACATCATTGTAGTTGACATTCTTGGGGCTTACAGTGTACTTTTAGGCTATGATTAGTCAAAAACATTGAATATATTTATGGCCACTAGCTTTTCACACATGTGGTTGCCTTAGAAGGGAGTAGCTAGTCAAATTAATGTCGATAAAGAATTGAAAATGAAACATGTAATCATATAAGACAATGCCAAAAATGAAATAATAAATTTTGCTTCATCATATGTAGAGGTTTATATTTTCACAATGAAACTTGAGAATCATGAATGTGAATTTGAAGGTCCTTCATAATTATGGACCTTATATTTTGATGGTGACCAGTCTAAATAAGGTTATGATATGGGAATAACATTGACTGATCCTAATAGGAAGTAGTACCTTCCTAACTTTTTATTACAACTTTACATGCACTAACAATCATGTAGAATAAAAACCCTTAATTTTGGGGCTCTGATTCTCACTAAAACATAATGTCAAACATATTCTAATGCTTAAAGACTCATAACTAGTTGTTAACCAGATCAGGAGTTAATATAAGGGAAAATTGTCATATCTCAAGAAATATAAGAATAGAGCATGGGATTTGATAGAATTATTTGAAGATTTCAATATAAAATCAATCCCAAGAGAGAAAAATAAGAAAATTGATTCTTTGGTTACGTCTACAACAAATTTGGCCTTGTTATAAGAATTTAAAAATGTAGAATATTTTTTTGGAATTAGTGTCATGTCCTTTAGTTCTTGATAATGTTGACCAGTTTTAGGTATTTTATGATGACCAATAGATTATATAGTTCATGGACAGCTATAGTGCCTTTGAGTCATAAATCATCAATGGAAGATATTTTGACCCAATGAATAAATGAGAAAAGGAAGATGATGACATCCTCCAATTAAAATAAAAAAACATACCCAAAGGTATGATATCCTTAGAGTGGGCCATTGACATAGATAGCCAAGTTAAAAAATAAAAATAGTCTAAAACCAACAAATCTAATTTCTTTGAGGTAAATTTAGGGGAAAATGAATGTTTATAGATGGTTAGCATTAGATTGAGTTTCATAGAACATGAGAAGCAAAGGTTGGGGAATTATTGTTTGAATATAAAGATGTGATGTCTTGGAATTATGAAGACTTGAATTTTTTTGATCCCAGAGTTATCACACATATTATACCACTTAAATAAGATCACAAACATTTTAGGCAGAGACAAAGACTGGTCAATCCCATTATGGAGCCTCTCATTCAAAAATAAGTCCATAAATTATTAGATGCTAAAATCATATTTCCTATTAGACATTCTATTTGGCTAGACAATTGAGTCTTTGTATGAAATAAAAATGATGAAATCAGATTGTGCGTAGATTTCAAGAACCTTAACCGAGCTTCAAAAAAGGAAAATTATCCTTTATCTTCACTAAATGAAGTAATTCAGATAGTTAGTGGGTTAGAGATGATGTCCTTTCTAGATGGTTTCTTAGGATATAATTAGGTACTAGTATAAAATGATGATCGTATGAAAACTGATTTCACCACTAAATGGGGAATATTTGCATAGAAGAGCATGTCTTTTGGACTAATTAATGTAGGTGATACATTCTAACATGCCATGAATTTTTATTTCCAAGGAATCATTGGTAAGTGCATCATTATATACAGGGATGACTTAATTTTATTTTCTAAAAATAGAACAAATCATATGGCTCACTTGCAAAGAGTATTTGAAAAATGTAGAAGGTATGGGGTTTCCTTAAACCCAAAGAAGATCATTTTTGGGGTCACATAGGGTAAATTTATGGGTTATGTTATCACCAAGGAAGGAATTTAAATTGATTATAAAAGAGTTCAAGCTATTTCAAATTTTTTTATCCTAACAACAAAAAGGAGCTTAAGTCCTTCTTTGGAAAGATAAATTTTGTTCGCAAATTCATTTCAGGATTTACAGAGATTATGAAACCATTAAATGCTATGAAAAAATAGGATGCCAAAAAAGAATGGATAGTAGGGGCAAAGAAAGAATTTTTGGACATTAAAACTACCATTGACTAGGCTCCAATTTTGATCAGCACTAATTTTTACAAGTATTTCTTCTTGTATTCATTTACATTAGAGCACACTATAGAAGAAATACTCATGTAGAAGGTCAAAGATAGTGAACACCATATTTCATTAATGAGTACTAATATAAAATATGCATAGCTAAAATATTCTGTGATAAACAAAAAAATATGTCTTGGTCAAGTTGGTGAAGAAATTCATAGAGTATATTTTGTACAACAAGACATACACCACTGTTTTAGACCCAATAGTCAAACTTACACTTGGTCAGAACAAGCTAGGTGAAATAAGGGGAAAGTGGATGACTAAGTTACAAGAATTTGATATTGAAATAAGACCTACCAAGATGGTGTGAGTATAATATATTATTCATCCAATATTGGATACAGATCTACACACACACACACACACACACACATCGATCAAATTAATTAGCCTTAGGTAGCTAGAGGTGATTGATATGCTCAAACCATTCACTACCTACTTATAATCACATATCCTCCTGAATTAAACATATAATAAATAAGAGCACTTAGGTTTAATTCAACACACTACATGATAAATAATGGATTGTTATACCAAAATAACTATGAAGAGATTTATTTAATATGTGTCTCTAGAGAAGAAGCTATAAACATTCTCAATAACCTTCACCAAAAGGATGGTAGTGGGAACCCTTCAAGGAATGCTACAACTCAAAAAATTATGAGGATGGGTTATTACTGGCCTACTAGTTTTAAATATGCCCACAAATACATCGAAAACTATCACCAATGCTAAATATTTGAGAAAAGAAAAATTGAGGATGTTATGCCCCTACAACCTATGATTGAAGGACATATTTTTGCACACTGGGGTTTGGATTTTATAGGAGTTATTAATCCCAATTCATCAGATAAACACAATTTCATGCTAACTATGACACATTATTGCATAAGATGGATTGAAGTCATTGCTATAAAGAATTATTGAGCACAAGACATGATCAAATTCCTTAAGGAAAACATTCTGACCAAGTTTAGAACTATGGTCTCCTTAGTTTATGATAATGATCTAGCTTTATAATATATAGAGTTTATTGAATGGGCCTATAATAATCAGATTATTATCAAGTTCTCTTCAAACTATTACTCATAGGGGAATGGAGTTGTAGAATATACCAACAAAAATTTTATGGGTGCCATAAAGAAGTCAATAGAAGAGAAACTAAGAGAATGTTAGATGTTGCTAAAGTATACATTATGGGTAGACAAGAACAACCATAAGAAAGCCCTAAAATCTTCACCTTTTATATAAGTGTAAGGATAATAACCAATCTTTCCCATTATTTTCAGTATACCAATGTATCAATTCATGAAAGAGTATATGAGGGATGTTAACAGAATTCAGTTCAGGTTGCTAGACATAGTTCAAATGAAAAATATGTGGACAAAATATTTATATAACTTTAGTAAGCATTAGGTTATTGTCAATATCTATGATTTTTCAAAATATCGAAGATCAAAGTTTTCAAAATTTTAGATCTAGTCCTCTTATGGGATAAATAACATGCAAATAGAGGAAAATATGATAAATTCACTCCATTATGGATTGGGCCATATCAAGTGTCTTAAATTTTGGGTAACAATGTTTTTCAATTAAAATATCTACAAGGTAATGACTTAATTGTTCTAGTCAATGGACAATTTTTGAAACACTATTTCATGTCTACTCCAACTGGGAGCATCTCCACATAACGATGAATTTCTGATTTAATAATAGGAATATATTAGATTTCCTACTTTTTAGATTATATTTATTACTTTCTACACTAGAATTTTTGTATTTTAGATTATATTTCTTGCTTCCTAGATTATATTTCCTAATTTCTAGATCATATTTCCTGCTTTAGTTGGTTAGTAAATAAGGTCATTTACACCACTTGTAGACACATTGCTAAACTTATTTAGAATGATATTAGTCATATCTAATGGTATTCATAGGATTACTTATGATGTATTTGGATCTCTAAATTAAGGTATGTATCATATATGAATGGAAAATTTCATCTAGATTGAATAAATTTATCAAATTTTTGGAAATTGCTTTAATATTTTCATGCAAATTTTAGAAAGGTTTCTTGTATTGAAATATCAATTACACATTTAACATGCTTAATACTTGTTTGAGAGATATTTAACATTGATAAAGATAAAATATTAGTGAAGTCTATGATTTATAATGATTTTCATTCCTATACACCCAACTACTGGTGGTTCCCAACCCCACTTCCAAGGAAGTTTTAAAAAAAACTAAAAAATGGGAGATTCAAGTAATCTCTATCAGGGATATGGATGTCTAGATGGAAATATAAAAATACTTAGAGTGGAATCAAAGGTATCTCTATTAGGGATATGAATGCCTAGCTGATAGTAGAGCAATACTTCCCATAAACATACTTAAAAGTTGTTAAAGAAAGAAAAAGAAGAAAATACAAAGACCTCAAATTTTCTCTAAACATTGTTAAGACTCTCGTAACATGAGGAATAAAACTTCATAGATCACACATTATCTAAAATTTGATAAGGGTTAGTATGTTGCATGATTACATTGAAGTATCTTTCAGTTCTCTAGTTTATTTATTTTATCCTTATAAGTTGAATTTCTGAATGATGATCAAACCAAAAATTTTTGGATTCTTAGATACTCGGGAGTATATTCCCATTAAGTCACCATTTGTTTTGACTAACATGCCCTATTTTCATAAAAATCAAATAGAGACCTATTTTACCCTTTAAAAATCATATATTTGGTCTCTATCAATATATAAATTGACTCTAAAATGTTTTCATACTTAAACGCCAAATGTTTTCACTCACTTTTATTTTCAAAAATTTTGGCTTCAATTTGGTTTTATTTTTTATTTCTAACTTATTTGATTAACTGAACTAATAAATTATTTTTCAAGTTTGTTAGTTTTACAATATAACCTATTATTATTTATTCAGCTGGGTGAGAAAGATCATTCCATGTTTCACAAACTCTTAATCACTATTTGAGATATTTGGTTATTAGTTTTTGATATTCAGATTGGGTGAGCTTCTTCCATGTGTTGAAGATTTGGAATAACTAAAACAACTCAATATTACAAGTTCATAATACCAATGACTAGTTGAACACATGAGATCATACCAAATTTCATGATCTCTTTTGATGACAAGTTTTTGACCAAAAAAAAGTTATGAAGTCATGTGACCACCCGAATTAGTGAGAACATGATGCGTGTCTTCATCTCATTACATCATGCCTCTTGAGTCAAAATTACAAACCAAAATAACCAGTGACCACCTAAGTGAGTGAAATCATGCCAAGTGTCATAATCTCACTTGATCATTAAAATTGGGATAAAGTGGTAAAGTTGTAGAACATCTAACTAGATGACTCAATGAGATCACACCACATGTCAACATCCCATTTCATAGAAGTTAACATATGATAGATGTGGTACAGTCAATTGATTCAATGACACAATACCACATGGTCGCCTCTATATAGTTAGCTACCACATGTCACAATCTAATTGGTCCATGTAACCATTTTATTAAATTAGATACCATGTGTCATTATCTCATGGCCCCGTATATTGATAGACCCAAGGACGTGGTGATAGGAAAAAGCAAAGTGATTAAGTAGGAAGAGACCATGTGTTTGATAAGGATATAGATAACAAAGGAAAAAATATGCAAATTAGTGATAGAGTGATAAGTGTAAAAGAGATAAAGTATACAATATGACTAAGTAATTAAAGACAATAATGAAAGGCTATGTGTCAAGTAAATCTATGAAATTTGACATCATCAAATCAGATTAAAATTTTATGGATGGATGAAGATGACTATTATTCTAGAATTAATTCTCACACATGGAGAATTTAAGTAATGAATTCAAAAGACAAGTATATCGATTATATGTTGTGTCCCTAGGTCAGATCAAATTGCATTTGTTAACTACTAGCTATGAATTGTTGTTTAGAGATCCATAGCGAACCAAAAGCCCTAAAATTTAAAGTTTGATATAGAGATCAAATTTTTTTAACAACGGAGGTGAAAAACTATTAACCTACTCTTTCAACGCTATTTTTTGAAAATAAGCAAGAATAAAAGGATACAAAATTTGAGAAAACCTCCTTGGATTTTTTAAACATTAAATGATATTATACATAGAAGTCAAGATTTATTGTCCTTACAGATATGAAGATAACTTGTCCTTGGATTAGAGAGAGTACATAAATGACTTGTTAGTGATAAACGTAGTTGGAATCCACAAGGCAAAAATAAAACCAAAGGAATTTCCCTATGCTAACCTAGTTTATAATTTCGTCACCATAGGTGCTTGTACAAGTAAAATCTTTCACAAAAACAATAGTACCCATCTTATCACTTATGTAGCAGTCTTAGCTTTTGAAACATTATATAGGTTGTCACCACCAACCACATCATATAACAAGATAGTAGTCAATAAATAGTTCAAAAATAACATCAAAAACACCTTATTCAAATGGGCCCAAAACCCAAATAATTTCATCATGAAAAAGAAGGTCCCAATAGCCTAATTCAGGCCTAATGTTAGAATAGATATGGCATTACTAAACAAACTACATGGGGCTTCATTAATCACTCATGTGGATGAGGTATGGGTCCTATTGTTATCTATAATTTTTTAGGGCAAAATCATTCCCCAATAGAGAGACTATAAGATCCACTCTAAAAACCCAGAGAGAATGCATGCATGACTAAATGCACACTCATTTTTAAATGCTTTCCTACCTTGTGTATGTTATTTTTGGAGTTTTTTCCCTAGCTAATGTTCTATCATGGGAGCCAAAAGGGTCAAAAATTATATATGATGATGTTACTCATCTTTACACACAAATACAAGGATTATGTGCAATCAATTGAAAATAATTTATACACAATGGTTTATAAATCCATTAATGGGAAACCTATGACTAGGTTGTCAGGCCATATCAAAAGATCATCAAGACATTGTAAGATTATTACTTATACCCATATCACACTATCATTAGAGTTATTTCAATTTGAGGGCACCTTGGTATACCCTTTATAGCTACAAAGACTTATACTAGACAAATTATCTAAGAAAGAGATAGTTTACCAACTATCTAATAGTGTGGGTTATAATTTGAAGGATGCTAGATTAGACAAGTACCACAAGACACCTCTCAACATTGGTAGGTAATAGTTACATAACTAGGAATAATTGGATAAAACTTCAAATAATTAGGTTTCATTCAAGTTTGAATTGGTTGATTTTAGATGGTGGGATCCTAAGAAGGTGATAAGATAATAGATATATAAATTCTCTAGATAGTTCATGCATGACTATGGTCACAAGGAATATGAGCATGACTTAATATTCCTCAACACTTAGGATAATTTATAAGCCTATACAAGAATGAGAAAATTCCAAATGTCTATGAGGATTGCCCAAATGATTAAATATGACCCAACCATATCTAGAGATAATGCCATAAGAA
The DNA here is from genome assembly GCA_037957365.1 of Torreya grandis. NCBI lineage: Eukaryota > Viridiplantae > Streptophyta > Pinopsida > Cupressales > Taxaceae > Torreya > Torreya grandis. The sequence goes on from JARHVA010000176.1 coordinate 553,545, forward strand.
TATAACAAGAAGAAAAGAGTTCTAAGGAAGTTGGGCAAGTACCATAAGAAATAGAAGAAGAAATTGATGAGAAATTAAGTGAAAGATTCCTTAAGAATGTCCTAAATCCATAGGAAGTGAAGTAACACATTATATAAATAAGGGAAGCTCCAAAGTTCATAGTTGCATTTAATCCACCTACTTCAATAGTATTTCCACTTTAATTTCTAATAATAGGTTGGCGCTCTTCCCCACTTTCCTCATAGGTGACTACCATTCCTTCCATTGTAACTTATGTAAGAATTTCTCTCCCTCCTTCTCTACAAACCCCCGATGACACATAAAATGAACATGTAGAGGAGAATTCAAATGAATAGGAAGAATAAAAAGGTATAGAGATAAGTTATGGTGGGAACCCAAGGCCAAACACACCTTTAAAAAAAATTTATAAGGTGCCCTTACAAATTAATTTTGGGACTCCAAGTTTTACTCCTCCTTGTACTCAGGACATTGAATCTAGACAAGATGAAGTAAATAAATAAAATACAATAGGCAATATTATATTAGGATCTTCAACTACTTAAGTTTCTCCAATTATGGTCACTTCAATATCTTCTTCATAAGAGTTGACACAAGTCACTATTTCCCCTACTTCTATAGTAGTTCCACCAACTGACACAACTCTTATGGATTCATCTAATATGGTAAGTACTATAATTTTTTATTCTTTGACAAAAATTGTCTCTCCCATTGATTCCATGTCTGCTATATATTATTTTATTAACCAATTCATGACTAGGTTTATACTACATAACTAACTCATCCATTACCTGACCTAGGTACTACAATGACTAGTTCACATTTTTAAGACCTTATGTCACAAACTATTTTTTCCACACAACTACTATAGGCTCATCTTATCACCTAATTAGGTATCTCCATTACTAAATGTATACCAATATAATCTATAATTATTTTAGTCAAATAATCTCATGGCTTCACTAAAATGTCCTTAGGATGCCCCCTCAAATAAACATCCCCAAGGAGAGGTTACTCATACCACCTTTCCTTTCACTACCTATACCTCCCTGTTCCACTTCTTCGTCTCATTCCATCTTGATGCCACCTCCACAGAGTCCTTCATCTCCTTCTACCCTCATACCACCTAGATAGATCACTTTATCCACCACCTCTTAGACCTCTCCCTAAAATCTCCTAATGACTCCTACAAATATACACAAGATTTAATTAGAGAAGTCAGCTAGGAAAGATATAGTGATCACTACGAAGCCTAGATTAACTATAGAGTTTGATGCAACATTAAACAAGCTCAAAATATTGAGAAAAAGGACTACTACTACTGGTGACAAACCTATAAAGTTTTTAAGAGAGGAAGAACTCTTTTCCTTGACAAAGAAGAGGAAAACCAAGCATGGGGATGAATATGAAATTCAATAAGACCCCATATCTATGGTCAATGCTATTGGGGGAGTATTGGAAAATATGTTCCATGGTCTCCAATAGAAAAACAAAAGACTAAAGTCCTAGAGTATAATAGATCCTCCAAAGGACATAATAGATAATATACATAATTTAACTAAAACCTTATATGACATAGTATGCTTTATCTAATAAATAGGGAAGAATCATAAATAAAATGGAATAATGTGGTGAATTTTTATAAATAAATGAATAATATGGTTTCCAAATTACATTTTATTGAAAAGGAAACAAGGTAAAAGCAATACCAGCTCCTCAATTTTTCTAGAGTTCCTTGATATTACTTTGTCTTATAATTTTGTTACAAGTAAGATAACTCAACTCATAGAGTGGCACAAACATATGCAAGATTTAGTTGAGTAGATAACTAGCTAAGAACAAAAAATAGTCTAGATTCTTGGTGATATGCACATCAATTTTATATATACACTAAAAGAGTAAGTAGTCACCAAACCATTTTTTGATATCTTTTTGAGAAATGCTTCTAAGAGTTTCAAACTAGAGGTTGAGAGCATGATTTTTGAAAGAAATGACTAGGTAATTCAGTTGATTGTCTTCATTAAAGAAAACGTGGCATAATGACAATATTTAAGTAATTATTTCATGGCCTAAATGAATTTACATAAGAAGTTGATGGATAAAATTTTGATATTATTCAAAAGTTTTATCATTTATTTTTAAGCTATTGAGCTAGATTTCAAAATGTGTATGACCGGATATGAAAATATAAAGAAACAAGGATGTTTAGTAGCTTAGGCAGGAACTTTGTCTTCACAAGCTCAAGTTTCAATGACCAGGTCTCTTTTTCTCAAGTACATGATGGTCTACACTACAAGGCTAGTGATGGAGACCTTACCTTTTGCTACAAATCCTTTCCATGCACAATTAAGACCAACTATAATCACAACTACAATAGTGTCTTCATGGACTTTAGTCATGATATAAATGCAAGGATTGTCTTCATGGGCATCCTCTATTCCTAGTATCTCTAGTATACCAAATTCAATTGCAATTCATTCCAGTTCCAACTACCAATTCCACTCATACTCTATGATTGACCACTAAATTAAATTTTTTATCAAGTTATTTATGTATTTGTGCATGAGTAAAATAGCTAGAATAAGGCTTTTATTTGTAATACATTATAAAACGTGTAGAGATTGCATGACTAGATAGTCTTATTTTATAATTTAGACAAGTTTCATGGATGAGGTGATCCCATTCAAAATTGATATAGAAATCTTGTATCTATTATTTTTAGTAGATTTTGGTAATTAATGCAAGCAAAGAAAGTTTTCATGAATGTTCTGTGAGTTTGTGTGAATATTCTTTTATCTTTTAAATTTTTGTGATTCATTGAATAATTTCCATTAAGTTGATAAAACTTTTGATAGGCTAAGTGCATATTTTATTCAAAGATAATATTGAACAACTTGTTAGTCTTGTCAATTCTTTGGTTATAGATCATATTTATAACTTATTAGTGACATAAGATATGCTCAACAATCTAGTACTAACAACATCTTTGATTATGATCATTGGATATAAATATTATTATTTCCTTATACTCTTCACTTTGTTTATCTATATGTTATGGTTTTAGCTAATAAACAATAGGCATTAGTTCATAAAATATGTTTGGCCTAGTACAATGAGTCAACTTGGATGACTAAGTTTTTACTCAATTACCTCTAACTCATGTTACACCAAACCAGAACCTAAGTTTTTTAAAAAATATTACACGTGTCTAATCAATAGTATCAGAATCAAGATTTTGTCTAGTTAATACCTCTACCACACAAGGCACAAATTTAAATTATACCAAAACTAAATTATATGCCATACAATGCATGGTACATAAATATAGTAATGAGTTTCTAACACTTGGGAAAAATTGTAGTGGAAACAATTAATATAAATTTTACATTCTAGAGGTATAATAGACAATTAAATAGATCATGTAATAATTCATATCATCAACCTAATTGATTGCTTGAGATGACTATTTGTGAGGAAACATTACCTAATTGGTGTAGATTCCATGATACTGCTAAGCATGGTGAACTGGATTACATAGAATTTTGTACTACCTTTTAAATATTTCAAAATGAGATGGTAGTCATAAATTAACTTGATTCATCTGCTATTGGTATCCCCATTACTTCCAATATCACCATGTTATTTGAGACCTATGGCTTACCATTCCTTATTAAGGATGAGAATGAGTCAGAAGATAACACAGATGATATTCCTTCTTTTCAACAATTTCAAAAGAATAAATATAAATTGAGAAAAAATAATCAATATCATGTCATGACTTCCAAACCTCCTAATCATAATGCAGTCACTCCTCCTGATTTGATTGTTAATAATAATCCACCTCCTTCTAGAGGGAATGATCATTAACAACACGTTGATCAACACACTAAGAGTGGATATAACATAGTGGAGGGTATGAAGAAAATTGAGGAAAACATCAATCTTCATGAACTTGCCCAAATTAAAGAACAAAGGGATATTTTTCTCAAGGCTTTGACTAGTAAGCCATTTATTGACAAATCGAAGACTACACATGCAAATATGGTTGTGTTTAAAGACAAACTTGAGATCCCACCTTTCTTATTGACTATTAGGATCTTTATGAATAATGTTCATAATTTCTTAGGTGACTTGGGTGTTTTAGCCAATGTAATTCCCATTGAAATATGCAAAATACTAGTGTTGACTCTTGATAAGTCCAAAATAGTAGTCTTCTAGTTAGACAAATTTGTAGTCTCAATTATGAGATAATTTCTAAATGTCCACATGTATATTATCTCTAAACCATGTTTCAATAAATACATCAACATCCTTGTACTTGACATTCTTGAGGCTTACAGTTTACTCTTAATCCATGACTGGTCAAAAACACTGAATGGACATATGGTCACTGACTTTTCACATATGTGGTTGCCTTGGAAGTGAGTGGATAATTAGATCAGAGTGAATAGATAACCAAAAATGAAACATGAAATCACATAATACAATGAAAAAATGAAATAATAAATTTTATTTCATCACATGTAGGGGATTATACCTTCATAATGAAGCTTGAGAACCATGAATGAGAATTTAAAGGTTATTCATAATTATGGACCTTATATATTGATGGTTCTCAAACCAAAAAAGGTTTTAATTTGGGCATAACATTGACTAATCCTAATGGGTGGTAGTATCTTACTACTTTTTATTATAATTTCCATGCACTAAAAACCATGCAAAATAAGAAGCCTCAATTTTGGGGCTCTAATTTACACTGAAACACAATATCAAGTAACTTCTAATGCTTAGAGAATCATAAATTGGTGTTAACTAGACCAGGAATCAATATCAATGAAAATTGTCATATCTCAATAAATATAAGCATAGATATTAGGATTTGATAGAATCATTTGAAGCCTTCAATATAAAATCAATCCCAAGAGAGAAAAATCAAATAGTTGAATCCTTGGTTACTTTTAATACATATTTGTCCCTATTGTAGGAATAAAAAATACATAAATTTTCTATGAAATTAGTGCCATGTCCTTTAGTTCCTGATAATGTTGAACACTTTCAGGTATTTAATGATGGCCAATATATTATACAGTTCATGGTTAGCTCCAATGCCTTTGAGTCATAAATCATTGATGAAAGATATTTTGACTCAATAAATAAAAGAAGAAAAGGAAGATGATGGAATTCTCCAATTAATAGAAAATAAGATACTCAAATGGATGATCTCCTTGGAATGGGTCTTTGTCATGAACAATCAAGATAAAAAAAAACACAAATAGTCTAAGACCAATGAATCTTCTTTTTCCAAGTTAAATTTAGGGATAGATAAACATTCCTAGATGGTTAACATTGGATAGAGTTGTAAAAAACAAGAGAATCAAAGGTTGAGGGAATTATTGACCGAATATAAACATGTGATTGCCTAGACTTATGAAGACTTAAAAAAAGTTTATCCAAGAGTTATCCCACATATTATACCAATGAAATACGATCACAAACCTTTTAGGTAGAGAAAAAGACATGTCAATCCCATTTTGGATCCTCTCATTCAGAAAGTAGTTCATAATTTGTTAGATGATAAAATCTTATTTATTATTAGATAGTATACTTGGGTAGATAATTTAGTCCCTATACAAAATAAAAATGGTGAAATCAGATTGTGTGTGTATCTTAATAAACTTAAAAAATCTTCAAAAAAGGATAATTATCCTTTGCCTTCCCTAGATCAAGTAATTCACATAGTTAGTGGGTCAAAGATGTATTTTCTAGATGGTTTCTCATGATAGAATTGGGTATTAGTATGAAATAATGATCGTATCAAAACTGCTTTAACAAGTAAATGGGAAACTTTTACAGATAAGAGAATACCTTTTGGATTAATTAATGTAGGTGTTACTTTCCTACATTTCAAAAATTTTACTTTCCAAGGAATCTTTGGTAAGTGCATAATTATATACATGGATGACTTATTGTCTTTTCTAAAGATAGAACATATCAATGTAGCTTTCTTGCAGAGAGTATTTGAAATATGTATAAGGTATGGGGTTTACCTGAACCCAAACACAAGCATTTTTAGGGTCACAAGGGGTAAATTATTGGGGCATGTTATCATAAAGGAATGAATTTCAATTGATTAAGAAAGAGTTCAAGTTATCTAGATAATACCATATCCTAACAACAAAAGGGAGCTTATGTCCTTCTTTGGAAAGATAATTTTGGTTTGTAAATTATTTTAAGATTTGTAGAGATTGTGTAACCATTGAATCTCTAATCATATAAAATGCAAAAATTGGTAACTTAAGCATGGATAATGACACCTACCCATAGGTCCCTCTTACTTCCTTTCATGACCCTCATAGGCATCTTTTCATTAATTCTCAGCCATCCATATCTTCTAGACTTGACCCCAACTAATCCAGACCCCTTTTTCCATGACTAATCCGTCCCCTTAAGTCCCATTAGCTCAGGATAATAGTGCCACATTTAGACTATAGTGTTGGTGCCACTCTTGTCTGCTTTTAGAACTCTTGTCAAAGTGCAATTTTGGCCTCAACAGTTAGTTTCTTCTAGTTCTCCATCCTTTTCTTGTCAGCCTAATGTAAGCAAATTTAACCCATGACCAATAGATCCTTATAAAATCACATTCAAAGATCACTGGTAAAGGGTTGGAAAATATCACTAAAGAAGCAAGACTAAAATAATATTCCCTATTCTCTGCATACAACCAATGAATATACTTACAATCTTATTCAAATCCTTATACCAGTCCCTAGCCACCTCAAGTACATCTAGTTTAGCATTTTGCATATTCATACACTCAATTGCATAAAGCACATCAAGTGGGAAAACTATATATGGCTTGATCTCTATTTGGAGTATTGGTATGTAGGTAGCATGCCCACACAAGGGGTGTGGATACACATTCAGTGAATATTACACACACTAACCCCCGATCTTTCTCAAAATTGGTCAAAGCATAATGGAGTATAGAGTTTGAAGAGAAAATCTACTCTACAGGGAGCTCTATAAACTTTCAACTATTGAAACTTCATGAATAGGGTCACATAGACTTGGCAAATAAAACTCAAAAAGCTCAGATCCTTAGGACAACAATGGTAGAAGTTGACTAAGAGCTAGTGCCACTCCTATCCACTTTTGGTGATCCTATCCAATCATAAAATGAAGGTTAGATCTTAGTTTGAGATAGTGTCCCAGTCCTGCATAATTAATCTTAAACCCTATCTTAGTTGTATCATCCAATTTCTAGCTAAGTATTATTTTTTCCATATTATTACTATTTTAGAAAAGTCAAAATTACAATCTAATTTACAAAAATTAGTAGATTAATTATTGCATATTTATTTACTAATGTTACTACTCAGACCCTTTAACTAAATTAAGAATAATGTACCAATATTCCCAAAATTGTTAAATCATTTAGTGAACCTGACTTACTTTGTTTCTACATAAAAACCCTAGAAACCCTAAGGTAAATTTCCTATTAATTTTTCCTATATTTTTTCAAATTTTTACCTACATAATAAAATAAAAAATTAGCATTAAGTTTTAAAAATTTATAGTAATTTTAAAATAATTTTTTTAAAACCCTAGTTACCCATACTAGGTCCCCGTATTTTCACAATAATTTTTTGAATTTTTAATAGCATATTTAAATCAAAAAATCCATTCAAATTTCAAAATTCAATAGTATTTCTCAAAAATATTTACTTTTTCAAACCCTAGTTGCATATACTAGGTCCCATTAAATCACTAAGTTTCCAGTAAATTTTTGATTTTTTACTTGCATATCAACTCAAAAATTCACTTTTAATTTCAATTTTTCATAGTAATTGTTCAAATAATTATCTGTCAAACCCTAGTTGAATATACTAGGTCCCATTACTTCTTGAGGTATTATCTTACATGTTGGTGAGTTATGTATCCTTTTTATGTATATTCTAGTTCCTTATTTAGATTATATCCATTTAATCTTTTTTACTATTATCCAAGTTGTTTTACTTATGCCACCTAAGTCCCTTGTATCTCTTCCTTCAAAATGAAGTGCAAGACTTAGTGGAAATCCTCTTAAATTCACCTAGATTCTTGTAACTCAACCATATACCATGGATAAACAACCAATTCAAGTTCTTTTTATAGATTCTACACATCCAAATTACACCAATTTCAATGAGGATAATTTTGACAAAGAGTAATATGAGAATAACAATGATGATACAAACATCGATGTTCATGATCCACCACATCAAACTCTTGATCAACTTCCACCAATTGTTAATAATGAAGTTTTCCTCAACAAATATTTGATCCTACAAAGTTTTTGAGAAAGACTCTAGGACCAGCCCTAAGATTTTATTCTTATTATATAATCTGTCATGGAAATCAAAAAGGATAAACAAGTTGATTCTTTGATTCCTTTAGAGAAACTAGTTACAAATGACACTATGGGGGAAATTATGTCTCAACAAACACCTATAGCAACCCAACCTACCTCTATGCCACTAGCTACAACTAGTACATCTTTGCCTCTTGATGTGGCAACCCTTGTACAAGAGATAAAATCTCTTCAATCCAAGGTGCTACATCTTGAGCAAGGTGTCTCTAGACCTATGAAGGATTTGGATTATTTTACTTTAATGTATACATCATTGGCACATCACATTGCTTCTACACCCTTACTACAAAGTTTTATTCAACCCAAGATTACTCTATATAATGACAAGGGTGATCCAGAAACACATTTGAGAGCTTTCAACACAACATGCTTGGACTATGTACCAAATGAATAGCTACTTACCAAGCTATTTATATAAATCCTAAAGGATTATGCTTTACAATGGTTCTATATTCTATCAAATTAGTTGGTCAACATTCAATCCTTTAACCGACATGTTTGTATCTCATTTCAGTATCAATATTGATGATAAGGTTTCATATGCCTAAATTACACAACAAAAACAAAGGAAAAATAAGCATCTCACAGATTATGTTTTCTGATATAAGACTATTTTAGCTAAGATGACTAGATCCATGGTCGATCAAGAGTTATAAGATATATTCAAATAGATTCTTATACCAGATTTGCATGAGTCAATAATGTTCAAAAGATTCTCTTCCTTCACTTAATTATGTCCCACACTAAAGGAAAGAGTAGTAAAGTTAATTTCAATGGGCAAACTCAAGTACACAAATATCCCAAAAATAATAAACAAGAGTAACATCAAAGTCCCATACAAAGTCAAGGTCAATGATAGCAAGAATCAGAATCAATCGATAGTTAATGTAGCTTTCAAGCCCCTTCAACGAGTGGTTTTATCATCACCTCCTCGGTGAACCTTTACCAATCTACTAGTTTCTTCAGCCAAAGTTTTACAGTAGCTATTGGAAGGTAACATCATATCATTCCCTCCTATTTAGGAAGTTGACCCAACAAAGCCTCTTCCATGGGGATATCATCAACATGTATTTTTTGAGTTTCATATTACACTAGACCATATAACAAATAGATGCATTAGTTTGAAACACAAGATATAGGATTTGATAGATGGAAACCATATTGATCTTGACACTTCAGTTGAGCCTCTTTAGGTAAAGAAAACATAGGATACATCTTTGAAAATATTTTCAAATCCTTTTTTGTAACATTCTAAACAAGAGATAGGGGACACATTAGGGGTTCATCATGCATATCATGCACATCTACCACTAGATACATATAATGTACCTTCAGTGGAGACACATCCTTTGAGTAACATGATTGGTGTATACAATTCTAGAGTTTTAGCTAGACCTTCCATATCCATCTCAAAGCAGGAGATAGTCGAGGTTGATTTGTATTATCATGCACTCTTCATCAGAGCTTACATTCATAATCATCCTATTCATAGTGTTCTCATAATAATGGATTTAGTGGGAACATGTGCACTATGATATTATTACAGTATTTGGGATATTCAAAGTAAGATATTACCTCGATGGACATGATTATCAATAGATTCAATGGGCACATATAGATTTCATTGGGTGAGATAGTAATTTCTCTATAGTTAGTCCAACACACATGGCCACACCATTTTCTATAGTTCCTAGTGAAAAAGTTTTTGATATGCTACTTGGTTGACCTTGTATTCAAATACTTTGAGAAGTACCTTCTACAGTTCATAGATGCATGAAATTCATTCATGCTAATTAGGTAGTTATAGTTGGTGGAGTTTCATATGAGTTATCACTCCCCACTTTAGAGCCACCTACTATTCTGTAGTCACCAATTTCAGTTTTGCCACCAGTTATAGTTCCTCCTCTAGTTTTGATTCAAATATAGTTAAGGCATCCATCACTAGCACATAGAGTTCATACACCTCCATAACTTTAGGATTATAGACAACTTCCAACTACAATGTTCACACCTAAGGTAGTATCATTGAGATCTTATGCATCTACTCATAGATCACATGTTCAAAGAGCTTCCCCTACTACCAGATAGGTCCCTAAAATACCTATAATTACATCCACTTCTCAAAGTTATAGGGGGACCCCACACTTGGTTTCTACTTAAAATATTTTAGAATATTTACAGTATATATAGCTTTTAGATCCATAGTCTCAGTATTCCAATCGTGCTTCATGATCATGCACAATTCCTCTCCTTGATAAAGGATATCATGATAGGGAATGTCCCATGAGACTCATTGGTTAGCATCATTTCTTCTAAGTATTACTTGTACATAGTTCTTTCTTTAAAATTCTTGTACATAGTCTTCTTGTGATTGATTGTACATAGCTTAAAACATTTCAAAATTCAAAAATAATACAGAATTTCAAAATAAAAAAAACATTCAAATATGTCAAAACACTAAAAACATTATAATTATATGCATCATCCATGCTTTACATTTATACTACTATGTTATACTTACATTTGTTTTTATATGCAATTGTTTGTCAATTTATCTACATTATCATGCTTCACTCGATCTTCATTGAGTGTGTGTAATAACATTCAAATCTTTGATTGCTTCGCTCCACCCACTGATGGGGCATCCTAATTATACATTGAGACATACATCGATATACATACCCACTAGGGGCATCTTCTACATGACTACACCATTTAAGTTATGTCATTATTACACCACACACTTTAATTATCATGATTGATGTATATTACTTACTATGCTTACACAAATTACTATATCAACATTTCACTAATATATAGCATTTACATATTTATTAGCATATACCTAGTCATTTACTAACATATTTTTCATACTTTCACTTCTTTCTTTGATTAGTTAGGTGTGATTGTATTTACAATATTTTCATGTTTTTCTTTCTTCATTTGCATAGCTAGATGTGATTGCATTTTTTAGTTTCTGTTGTCTCCTATATGTGCTTTAGGACATTTTCTAATGTCCTTTGCTTCTATTCATGTGTGTTCCTTTGGACATTTACCAATGTCCCTTGCCTGTACTCTTTTCTATGATTATGGCTTTCACACCAACCTTGCTTTTTTTCATTGTATGTATATGCGGCATTTAAACATGCATTGTATGCTTTCTTCCAGTTTGAGTGACATGTGCCATGTCCCTTGTGTGCTTGGTCCCTTGGCCACCATTATACACTTTTTACTTCTTACCTTATGTGTTTATTTCTTATTTTTTTCTCATTGTTTGCAATGCCATGATCCACATCATGCATTATCTTGATTTCATGGATGTTATGATGGACATCATGCTCCATCCCTCTATAACAACTAACAACTAGAAACTAACACTTATAGTTTCAATTCAATACATTGCACATGTTATTACATTGTTATATCTATCTAGGTATACCTTTGTTGATCTAACAATCTCTCAATACAAACCATGTTATATCTTAAGATATCCTGTCAATGATCATTGATATATCATGTATCTTTGTAGCATAACACGCTTATGAGGCTCTTTCTTATGAGGACAGTCATTACAAGGTCTTCATTACTACCCTTAGAAGAGGGGTATACAAATAGAGGTTTTGTCACCGAGATCAAACCTCCTAATGGTAAAAAATCCAACTTTTAGAACACCTAGAATAACAACCAGACATCAAATCAAGTAGATAGTGAAAATGTTAGAAAAATCATCAGATTCAACCCAGGACAATAGCACCAAGATTGGAATATAACACCGGTGCCACTACTATATATTGTTGGTTCTCTTTTACAAACATTATAAAAACTAGATTTTCTAGAAGTAGATAGAAAAGTAGGTTCAGCTACAGTTTTGCACAGTTAGACTAGTTCAAAATCAGTAGTTTTTAGTATAATTTTTCTCAAAGAATCTAGATATAGGGGGCATTATGTGTGGCATGATGGCTCTCACTTCCACTTTTAGATATGGTAGTTGGTATAAATTATAGATCAGAATCCATGTTCTAGACACCAGTGGTTGGGGTTAATGTGTGCAGCACATTTATTTTCTTTTCTTTTCAAATTCAACATCACTTAGGCATTCTCAGTAGTTACATGCCTTATTCCATCTACAGGTGGTCAGCATCATTTTAGAGTGGCTTTAATACAAGCCTAACTTCTATATTTTAAGAGTGGCTTCCATATAAGCCTAGTACACTAATTTTGGAGTGACTTTCATACAAACCTAATCTCCATCTTTTAGAGTGGCTAAGAGTGGCCTAGTTTTTAGTATACATTTAGCTATCCATGCTAACATTTTTAGATTATAGAATATTCATGGGACTTAGGAGTCATCTCATATGACACACATTTCATACTAGTATCAGTTCATAGCTTCACTTCATAGGGCAATAATGGAGCCAAAGGACTAGTTATCCTTTATATTCTTGAGCCACCTATTCAGAAGGATTAGACACACAATCCAAACATCGATCAACACATGCATGACCACATAGCTTCACTTAGTGGGTGATGATGGAGCCAAAGGGCTAGCATTTATATTATTGAGCCACTCTCAAAAAATTGAGCACTCAACTCTGTTCATGATATTAATCTTGGTACAACATCATCCAACATTAATCAACATCATCCAACATAACTCAACATCACAACAAATTTTGTATTGGTTCACATACTTGATGAGGTGTATTTATTCCTTTTTCTTCCTCTCTCTCTTATCCAACTTTGTACATTCTTATTTTAGATATATTGTATCTAATAAGAACTGATTCACTCTTTTTTTTCTCTTGCAGATTCACACTTCACAACATTCTCTCTTTATGCACACCCAACATCACAACACTTCATGAGCTTCACCCTTACAGGAAAGTCTAGGTACACTTTCTATTTTTTCTTTATCCTAGTATTTCACTTTGTTTCATCACTAGAATAAAGGGGAGGTAAATGTAGTCATATAAAATGCATAAATTGGTTACTTGAGCATGGCTAATGACACTCAACCCATAAGTCCCTCTTGCTTGGTCTCATGACCCTCATAAGCATCTTTTCACTAATTCCTAATCATTCGTAGCTTTTCAGACTTGACCCTAGCTAAACCAGACCCCTTTTTGACTAATCTATTCCCCCAAGTCCCATCAAATTAGGACAATAGCACCACACTTGGACTATAACACCGATACCACTCTTATCCACATTTGATGCTCTTATCCAAGTGCAATTTTGGCCCCAATGGTTAGTTTCTTCTGGTTCTCAATCCTTCTCCTTGTCGTCCTAATGTAATAACATTCAACCCATGACCAATAGATCCCTATAAAATCCCAATCAAAGATCATTGGAAAAGGGTTATCAAATATCACTAACAAATCAAGAATACAAGAAATACTACTCAAGCAATCTTTTCTATTCTCTACATATAGCTAGTCAATATACCTACAAGCTTATTCAAATCCTTATGCCATTCTCTAGCCACCTCAAGTATATATAGCTTAGAATTTTCCATATTCATACACTTAATTTCAAAAATCACATTAAATGGGAGAACTACATATGGCTTGATCTCTCTTCAGAGTATTGGTATGTAGGTAGCATGCCCACACAAGGGTTGTGGATACATGTTCAGTGAATGTTACACACACTAACCCCCATTGTTTCTAAAAATTGTTCAAATTAGAATGGATTATAGGTTTTGAAGAGAATATCTACTCTACAGGGAGCTCTACAGACTTCTAGCTACCAAAACTTTATAGACAGGGTCACACAGACCTACAAATAAAACCTAAAAAGCTTAGATCCTCAAGACAATAGTGGTAGAGGTGGACTACAGTGCTAGTGCCACTTCAATCCATTTTTATCACTCCTATCCAATCATAAAATTAAGGTCATATCTTAGTTTATGATAGTGTCATAATCCTACACAGTGAATCTCAAACCCTGTCTTAGCTGTATCAGCTAGTTTCTAGCTAAATATTATTTTATCCATCTTATTACTATTTTTAGAAAGGTCAAAATTACAATCTAATTTACGTAAATTAGTATCTTAATTATTGTATATTTATTTACTAATTTTAATACTCAAACCCTTTAACTAAATTAGGAATAATAAACCAATATTCCCAAAATTATTAAATCAAAATCCTATGGTAAAACAGGATGGAAAAATAGAATGGATAGTAAGGGTGAATAAATAATTTGATGACATTAAAACTACCATTACTTAATCTCTAGTTTTGATAAACTCAATTTTGACAAGGATTTATTCTTTTATTAATTTTTATCAGAGCATATTATAGTAGTAGTACTCATATAGAATGTTGAATATAGTGAACACCATATTGTATTTATGAGTACCAATCTAAAATATGTATAACTAAAGCATTCCATGATAGACCAAAAAAATATGATTTGGTCAAGTTGATAAAGAAATTCAAGCATTATATTTCTCATAACAAGACATACACCATTGTCATGGACCCCACAATGAAGCTTACTCTTTTTCCGAACAAGCTATGTGAAATAAGGCATAAGTGGATGGCCAAGTTACATGAATTTGATAATAAAATCATACTTTCCAAGATGGTGTGAAGACGAAGTATTATTTAGATAATGGTAGAGACTGGCCCATGTGTGTGTGTGTGTGTGTATACACACACACACACATATATATATGTATGTATATATATATATATATATGTATGTATATATATATATATATGTATGTATATATATATATGTGTGTATATATATATGTGTGTGTGTATATATATATATATATATATATATATATATATATATATATATATATATATATATATATATATATATATATATATATATATATATATATATATGTATGTATGTATGTATATGTGTGTGTGTGTGTGTGTGTGTGTGTGTGTGTGTGTGTGTGTGTGTGTGTGTGTGTGTGTGTGTGTGTGTGTGTGTGTGTGTGTGTGTGTGTGTGTGTGTGTATTTATGTGTGTAACCAGCTTAGGCTTATGTCAACACACTAAATGATAAATAAGGGAGTGTTATACCAAAATAGTTATGAAAGGATTTATTTGAGATGCATCTCTAGAGAAAAAACTATAAACATTCTCAATAACTTTCACCAAAAGGTTGGTAGTGGGTACCCTTCAGGGAATGCTATAACTCAAAAAATTATAATAATGGGTTATTATTAGCCTACCATTTTTCAAGATGCCCATAACCATGTCATAAACTATCACTAATTCCAAATATTTAGGAAAAGAGAAATACACGTTGTTATGTCTCTATAACCTATGATTGCAGGATGCCCTTTTGCACAATGGGGTCTGGATTTTGTAGGAGTTATTAATCCTAATTCATCATTTGGACACAAGTTCATGTTGACAATGATATATTATTACAAAATATGGATTTAATATGTTGTTACAAAGAATTCCCAGGCACAATATGTGATCAAATTCCCTGAGGAAAATATTCCAACCAAGTTTGGAACTTCAGTGTGCTTAGTTTGTGATAATGGTCTATCTTTCCAATCTATAGAGTTTATTGAATGGGTCTATAATAATCAAATTACTATCAATATTTATTTAAACCATTACCCACAAGGGAATGGAATTATAGAATATATCAATAAAAATATGATGGATTCCATAAAGAAGTCAACAGAAGATAAATAAAGAGAATGACACCTACTGCTTAAGTATATGTTATGGGTAGACAGGGCTAGATATAAGCAGGCCCTAAAAGATTCACTTTTTCTATTGGTATATGGAAAACAACCAATATTTCCCATTACTCTCAAGCTACCAACATATCAAGTAATGAAAGAGAACATGGGTGATGTTGACATAATTCAATCTAGGCTGATAGACATAGTTCAAATAGAGAATGCACACACAAAAGCTTTATATAAATTTAGTAAGCATCATGATATTGTCAAAAGATGGTTTGACAAAAGATCAAAGATAAAAGTTTTTAGAATTTCATATCTAATTCTCCTATGGGATAAAGCACATGAAAATACATGAAAACATGATAAGTTCACTCAATTATGAATTGGGCCATATCAAGTCTCTTAAATTTTTGGTAACAATACTTTTTGATTAAACTATCTATAAGGTAATGATTTGATGTTTCCAATCAATGGATAGTTTTTGAAACACTATTTTATGTATTTTATAACTAGGTGAATCTCCAAATAATTGTGAATTTATTTTTTAATAAGAGTAGATATATTTCCTACTTTCTAAACTAGGTTTCCTACTTTCTAGACTAGATTTCCTACTTTCTAGATTAGATTTCTTGATTCCTAGATTAAATTTCCTAATTTCTAGATTAGATTTCTTACTTTAATTGGTTAGTAAATAAGGTCATTTAAACCACTTACAAACACATTTCCAAGTTTCTTTAGAAGGTTTTTAGTCACATCCAAGTGTTTTCACATGCTTATTTATGATGTATCTAGATCTTCGAATTAAGGTATGTATCATGTTTAAATGGAAATTTTTATCTAGATTAAATAAATTTATTAGATTATTAGAAGTTACTTTAATATTTTCATGTAAATTTAGAAATAATTCTCATATTGAAAGATCAATTGCACATTTAATATGCTTAAAACTTGTCTGAGATAATAAACATTGAGAAAGATAATATATGATTGAAATATCTGATTTACAATGATTTCCATTCCTATATACCCAACCAATGGTGGTTCTCAACCCCACTTCCAAAGAAATTTTCAAAAAAATTGAAGAAGGGTGATTCAAGTAATCTCTATCAGGGCTATGGATGCTTGGATGGAAGTAGAGTAATGAGTAGAATCAAATGTATATCTATCAGGACTATAGACATCTAGCTGGCAATAGAGCAACAACCAACTTCCCATACACAAAATTAAAAGCTTTTAAAAAAAATAAGGAAAATATACTTCAATTTTTGTATTTTTTTTTGAAAAAATCTCGTCATAGGAGGAAAGAACCTTCATAGAATCGCACACAATCTAAAATTTGAGAAGGGTTAGTGCGTATTACATGTTTACATTGAAGTCTCTTTTAGTTATTTGGTTTATTTATTTTATCTTTATAAAATTGGAAGTTCTGAATGATGATTAAACCAAAAATTATGGGTTCTTAAATACTCATGAGTGAAAGAATAAGTATTAGATATACAAGACCAAAATGATCAATCCAGGAGAAAGAACCCACAACAAGAAAATAGAAAATAATTTTAGGGAATAAATAAAATATATTTATTCACTCACACACCAAAATAATAGTTGATATCCTTATTTTTCTCAATATTATCTATATGCAATATATTATATTATAGAATATATATAACACAAATAGTTTATTATGTGACAACAAACTATTTGTCATGAATACACAAATAGAGAAAATTAAAGATATTCATTTTTTAAAATATTACATGCAAAATATTGTTGAGAGAATCTCAATAATAAAACAAACTAACTAACCTAGGTAAATATAATTAACCCTAGGTAATAAATAACTTATCCTAGGTAAAAAAAATTATCCCTAGGTAATCTTAGACATACATTATTCCAACACCCCCGCCCTTCCCCCCCGTAAGATGGTCCCAGCTACTAGGCCTGATAAGGTACCCATGTATAAACAAATAAAAAAACATAATAAAATAAAGGAAGGTAGGAATTCATGTGAAATCCTCCCAAGTATAACTTCCTTCACCCTAAGCATCTCTTACAACTGAAGATAATGAGGATAAGCTACAAGCTTAGTGAAGATGTCAGCAATCTACTCAACTGTAGGCATAAAATCCAATGAAATAAATCCATCTTGAATAAGCTAGCAAATGAAGTGCATGTGAATCTTAATGTATTTGGTGCACTAATGCTCAATAGGATTACATGAAATAGTAATCACACTTTGGTTATCACACCAAAGAATAGTAGGACCTGGTTGGGTGAAAACAAAATCTTCAAACAACTATTGAAGAAAAAAGATCTCCTAACTGGATTTAACACCACCTCGATACTCTACCTCAATGGAGGATAATACAATAGTTATCTTATTTTTGCATGACCATGTAACTAGACTAAAACCAAGTGTGAAAGAAAATCCATAATTGGATTTGTGAGTTTCAACATCACCATCCCAATCTGAGTCAGTATATCCAACAAGATGTGGAGAACTCTATGGTGTGTATTATATACCAAAGTGTGTGGTGCCCTGAATGTAGTGTAAAATATGTTTGACCACTTGACAATGAATCTTATGAGGATCATCTAAAAACTAAGAGATAAGGTTCATAGTAAATATAATATCAAGATGTCTATGAGTTAGGTATAAAAGACTACCTACAAGTTGTTGATACAATGTCAAATCAACAAGAGGAGTCATGCAAGTGGTAGATAACACAAAATACCTGACTGATATAGAGTGGGGTTATGCTTACAATTAGCCATGCAAAACCTATGAAGAATATCTATTGCATAATTTTATTGTCCAATAGATATACCCTCAAAATATTGATGAACCTAAAGGCTAAGAAAACAATGTAAAAGTCCCAAATCCATCATGTCAAATATATCTTCCAACTTATCCTTAATGTCCTGAATCAAGGAGTTTGAACTACTGATGAGGATAAGGTCATCAACATAAAAAATAAATATTAAAATATCCTCACCTTATTTTAGGATATAAACATTTTGATCTAATTCATTATGATGAAAACCAAAACTCAAAATAAAAGAGTCCATCTTCTCATACCAAGCTCGAGGAGCTTGTTTGATACCATAAAGAGAACGATGGAATCTAAAAACCAATGATGAGTCATGTACAAATCTTGGAGGATACTCCATATAGATCTCCTTCTGGATATCACCATATAAGAGGGCACTCTTCATATCCCTTTTAAAAACTGACCAATGATGTGAAGCAACAAGACAAAGTACAAGTTGAATAGAATCCATCTTAGCTATAGGGGTAAAGGTTTCAAAGTAATCAACTCCTTTAACCTGTGAAAAAACCTTAGTACTAATATACCTTTGTACTTATTAGCTGATCTATTTACAAAATATTTGGTCTTAAAGACTCATTTACATCTTACAAGTTTTTTTCCCTTAGGAAGAGGAACAAGATCCCATGTATGATTCTTTATCAATGAAGAATACTCATTATACATTGTAGCATCCCACTCAGGTTTACCAATGGCCATTGAGAGTAACACCATATCATCAATAATGGATTTTCCCATAAGATAAACACTAGATGTCTATGAGTGAGTGTGATAAGAATCAGATGGATCATTAATAAAGGAACCAACTACTTATAGATTGTTCTATGCCCACTTGTGCATAGTTGATGAAGAAGATGGTTTTGGTGGTTGAATAAGTGAAACATCAAAATCATCCTAATAATTATTAATAGAAATAAAATCCTCATTATCATATATAGGAGGAGAATAAGTACTATATGTTGACTCTTATGGAGTGGGTGGCTCATCAACACACATCATGTCAAAACAACACATCATGTGACATAGGATCAAAAAGGCAGTAATCTTTTACATATTCACAATAGCTAACCAAAATAAGTGGTTGGATTTTCTTCTCCATTTCTTTACATTTGTCATCAAATTCAAATGCCCATGCTTGACTCCTGAAGACACAAAAAACTTAAATATCAAGCTTGATCCTTGACCAAGCTTTTTTAGGTGTCATATTCTACATAGATTTGTGAGGCATATGATTTTGAATATAGTATGCACAATTTATTGCTTCAGTAAAATATTGTGGATCTAAATCTTTAGAATGAATCATACAATTTTCCATCTCTTTCAATGTTTGATTCTTCATCTCTACTACAACATTTTATTGGGGAGTGTATGGTATAGTGAATTGGTGTTGAATGCCATGCTCACTATAGAAATCTAAAAAATACTGATGAGTATAAAAGATAGAGACAAAGGATGAATATTCAGGACCTAATTTATGTAAGGCACTAAAAATCAATTGAATGTTTTTTTTATCAATTTTACATTCAGAAAGTTTTGCTCTAAGATCTATGACTTTAGTGATGTAGTCTTGTATTGTAGCATAATTTTTAGGATCCAAACTAATGAGTTCATTGTCAATTTGGTAACCACAAACCTCATCTATTTTACCAAACAATGATGCTAATTTATC
This sequence comes from Torreya grandis, assembly GCA_037957365.1. Classification (NCBI taxonomy): domain Eukaryota; kingdom Viridiplantae; phylum Streptophyta; class Pinopsida; order Cupressales; family Taxaceae; genus Torreya; species Torreya grandis. Next base: position 574,145 of record JARHVA010000176.1, read on the forward strand.
CCAAGCCTCTTTTTGATTTGTACATTTGTCAAGATGGAAATTTAAATCTAAAGACGTGTAAGATTAGATGCATCTAATTACTTTAGTAGTTTCAAAGAGAAAGTGTTCTAACTCTTTTGCATCAGTAGGTGAAGTAAGAAGAGTTGTTATGTAAGGCATATATCCTAGCATCATTAATGCATTCCAAGAATTTTATTTCCATGTATTATAGTTGTATGTTGTTAATAGTGGCAACTTAGGATTCCCCATGACATAATCAGAAATAAACTATCACAAAGCATACACCACAAAACCCCTTTGAATTATCTAGTTTTATCCCACCCAACAATTATTTTTGGCACTTTATAATTGAGTGTAATTATAAGGCTGGATTGTAATTTTTCTAGTTTATAAAAAGCTCATTTAGGCCCTTTAATCTAAACATACAAAAAATATGCACTTTATTACAAAAATTTCTACACCAATATGTTTTTTTTTGAAAAAATATTAACTTTAAAAATAATGAGACCTCAATTCGAGGTCGTATGTGAAAGTTATGAGCCTCTAAAGTTGTAAAAATGAGGATGGACAAGAGCTGCTATATAAAAATCTAAATTCTAGAAAAATATGGAAGAATATAGAAAAAAATAAAAGTACATTAGTGAAGAGCATGAAATTTTAAGCTATTTAAAAAATATATTTGCTCAAAAATACCTTCCATTGTTCAAATGGTGGGATTTTAAAGTTGCCCTTTCAAATCTACCTACTGATCTATGAGGCCTACCAAAAAAAAAATGTTTGGTCTGCATAGTCCGTATGGTCCATACAACCATACCTAGGAGCAAAAAAAAATTTGTCTTCCAGAGTGATTGTGTCCAAATTGGATAAATTTTATATGGATCTATAGGTTTTGACATCTTTCAAATGCAAACATGAGGTCCATTTTGCTCAGAAATGTTTCAGTATTCAGGTACCCACTAGATTTGGGTGTGTTTCTTTTGGATCAAACCATTTCTAATTTCACCTTCTATGCCCAATTTGGTTAAAATTGTAGATGATTTTGACTATCTCGAATACTCTAAACTCAATTGTGAGCTCAAAAATTCTCCACAAAGCTCCAATTTATATCTATATAAAAAATCAAAAAACTGATCCTATATCTAGATATTTTTTCTTGAATATTTAGCAATCTATAGATTCAAGATAGCTCTGGTACCATGTTAGAATTAGCTACAGGATCTAATGAATCTAATAGAAAGCATACATAAGAGATAAAATAGTAATAGTAATAAATAATAACTGTATATCTGAGATAATAATAAAAATAAATAAATAACTCAAATATGATAAATTACTCTGATAATTCAATATTAATATGATATAGAATACATAAATAGCCATTGATTATATAGAGCAAGGTGTGCATGATAAAGATTAGGGAAGTCACACAACAGTGTAGTTCAACTGATATCTGTCTACATGAATAGTGGAGTACAACTCCACACTAACAAGATAGGTGTCCAAATTGTGTAAATGATCAACACAAATTGACTATTAGTTAAACAATCTTATCCTATCTTACCCTGAATAATGGAGTGGAACTCCACTATAACAAGATAAGTGTCTAAGTTAAATACTAGCTAAGCAAACTTATCCTATCTGGTGCAAATTATTAATAAACATAATAAACTAATTATAATAAGTAATTAGTGCACCAAAATAATAAATACAAGTAAATGAAATAAAGTAAAAAAATCTTAGAGCAAAACTTTCTAAATGTAAAATTGATTAAAAAGATATTCAATTGATTTCTAGTGCCTTACACAAATTAGGTCCTGAATATTCATCTTTGTCTCTAACTTTTAGACTCATTGGCTCACATTGGGCACATCTTATCAAATTCCCACCTTTAAGGTATTCTCTAAGATTCTAATAGATGAAAAGAAAAGTTAATAACTATGGGTCTAATCAAGTTGTCCAAATCTCAAGCTCTAGTTGCAAGTCAACCTCAACATAAGCAAGTTTCAACATCAACATCAAATACAGGTTCAAGTAAAAAGAAGTAGAATAATCAGGCTAAGTCACAAAAATATAAGAATAAAGCGTAACAATCTTCCTCACAAGGAGATTATAAATCCAATAATAAGAAAGGGGATTCACAAAAAAGGACTGGCACTCCTTGCCCTTATTGCAAAAAGGGGTTTCATAGTGAACAAGATTGTTGGAAGAAAGAGATTGATGAAATTAAGGGTCTTCTAAAAAATAATAACATCAATCAATTCTCTTCAAAGGATTCTTCCACTCCTTCAAATTTGGGGAAAGGAAAATCTATGGCACTAGTTGCACTGACAAATTATCCCAAGTCATGGGTCATTGACTCAGGTGCTTCACACCATATGGGTTCTAATCAAGAACAATTTTCTCAATTAGAACCAAGTTCCTTGCCTCATATTCTCATAGGTGATGATTCTAAGGTAGATGTTATAGAAAAATTTATAGTAAACATTGATAATGGTGTATTTGAGGATGTCCTCTATGTGCCAGAGTTATCAACTAACCTTCTTTCTATTTACTAAATCACTCACTTTGATACTGGTAGGAAAGTTGAGTTCACACCCAATTCTATATCAATTAGAAAATTGGAGGATAATGCCTTAGTTGCAGTGAGAAAAGTTGACAATAATACTTGAATTTATTCATTCTCCCAATTTATGCCTCAGTATTCCTCTACAACTTTGCTCTTACACACTAATTCAGTGAGCAAGTTATGGCATGAGTGGTTTAGTCATCTGAACTACCGCTATTTATAGCAGCTTAGTCAGCAGGAGATGGCTACAAGACTTCCATAGATTTATTTTTTAGGGGGTGTATGTCATGGTTAGGCCTTATGCAAACATCTAGAGGATAATTTTGATAAAGGGAAGGCTTGGAGGGCTAACAAGTCCTCAAACTTGTTCATAGTGATTTAGCAGGTCCATTACCTACTTTGTCTTTTAGTAAAACATGCTATATTCTCATATTTATTGATGACTATTCTAGATATACTTGGGTTTATTTTCTAAAACTCAAGAGTGAAGTATTTTATAGATTTTTAGAGTTAAAATCTCTAGTAGAGAAATAATCTGAGAAGTATGTCAAGATTCTCTGCACAAATAATGAGAGGGAATACGCGAACAATAAGTTTGAACAATTCTATGCTCTTTAAGGAATTGATCTTCAACATTCAATTGCATACACACTTCAGTAGAATGGTGTAATAGAGAGGAAGAATAGATTATTAAAAGAGATGGCAAGTTGTATGATTCATGCAAAATCATTAGTACTTGAGTATTGGGTGGAAGCGATTAATTGTGCTATACATATACAGAATAGAGTTTATCACAAAGCTTTAAAGGGGATAACACCTCTTGAAGATTGGTGTAATAGGAAGCAAGATGTGAATCATTTTAGAGTCTTCAGTAGTCTAACATGGGCTCACATACCTTCAGACAAGCATCATGCCGTAGAACAACAAATCTAAACTTATATATTTGTGGGATATCCTAATGGTGTTAAGGGATATCAGCTCATTGATCTAGATTCACATGAGCTTATTATAGCAAGAAGTGTTTACTTTGAAAAAAGTACTTTAGACTTATCTTCTAACATTTCTCATTCTTCATCCTTAGAAGAATCAGGTAGAAATGATGATGATACTCTTATTTCATCTACTCATAGGGATGATGAGGTAATACCTCCCCAATAGGGTTTAGCAAGACATGTTCCTCCTCCTCCAGATCCTTGCCCATTAATGCCTTTATGGGCTAGACAAACTTTGGTGGATGTAGACCCTCTTATTAGGGATCCATTAGATATTAGGAGAACATGATCACAACATGATCTTCCACATTCATACATTACCACAACTTTTGATCTATAGTCTTTTCAAGAAGCCACAGGGATAGTTGAGTGGGATTTTAGTGATGGAAGAAGAGTATGACTCATTGATTAGGAACAACACTTGGGATCTTATTCTTCTTCCTAAGAGAAGAAAATTAGTATGATGTAGGTAGATATATCAAACTACGTTTGTAGTAGATGGAAATATTGATAAGTATAAAGCACACTTAGTATCCAAAGGTGTTTCCCAAGTAGAAGGAATTGACTATACATAAACCTTTATGCTTATTACTAAGATGAATTCTATTCACTTGATACCAACTATTTTTACAACTCATGGTTGGGTTATACATCATATGAATGTGAAGAACACATTTCTTCATAGGGATCTTCATGAGGAGATTTATATGGAACAGCCATAGGGGTTCATTCAGGATTCTTCATTGGTATGCTGCTTCAATAAATCTCTCTATGGTCTAAAATAAGCCCCTAAGGCTTGGTATTCTAAGATGGACACTTTTCTTCTTTCAATTGGTTTCTCGAGATGTCACTCAGATCTAAATGTCTACATTATATGACAGAAGGATTCACTATTGTACTTGGTGTTCTATGTTGATGATCTCATTATTACAAAGAGCACAACATCCATCATCAATAGTGTTAAGACTTCACCTCATGATAGGTTTTATATGATAGACATGGGATTATTTCATTATTTTCTTGGGATTTAGATAGCACAATCTTCTTCCAGGATTACACTTTCATAGCCCAAGTATGCCATGGACTTGTTAGCTCAGTTTCACATGCTGATTGTAGTCCTACACTAACTCTTTTCTTATCTAGAGTTAGACTTGAGGTTCATTGTTTCACTCCCTTGGTTGATGCCACATTGTATCACCAGCTTATAAGTAACCTCATCTATCTGACTCATACATAACCTAACATTTTATATGTAGTTGGCATGATTTCACACTTTATACAGACACCACATGAGTTTTATTGGAGAGCCACCAAGCACATTTTGAGATACATTCAGGGCACTATCAAATACATGATTCACTATATGGTAGGTACATGTTTAGACTTGGTAGGATACATAGATTCTGATTGGGCTAGTAATTATGATGATCATAAGTTCACTTTTAGTTACAACTTTCACTTTGGATCTAGCCCCATTTATTGGTAGAGTAAGAAAAAAAATGTTATTGCTCTTTCATCTATAGAGGCTGAGTATCATGGCACTATTAATTCCACTACTGAGGCTATTTAGCTTCAAAATATTCTCACTAATCTTGCTGTTCCATTTTAGAATCCATCATCATCTACTATGACAACCAAAGCACTATCTAGATCTCAAAGAGTCTGGTTCATCATTAAAGAACCAAACACATAGAGATCCATATGCAATTTATTAGGGAGTTGATTCAGGTGGAGATCATTGAACTTTAATATTATCCTATGAAGGATTAGATTATAGATATTTTCACCAAACCTTTCACTGAGAGCAAGTCTCTTCACTTGTGATCTCTTTTGGGGGTGTGGGACATTGGTTATCTAGGGGGGGTCTCCTAGACCTTCATTTTGAGGAGTTTTTTTTTCCTTTGGGTTTTCTATTTTCCTCATCTATTTGTACAAAGTACCTAATATGGCTACACATTGTCAAGACTCTTATTTCGATATCCCTACCTAAGCTTTGCTTATGGGGGGGTGTTGGTGCATTTATTTACTTTATTGCATTTACTTGTATTTATTATTTATTATTTTGGTGCACTAATTACTTATTGTAATTAGTTTATTATGTTTATTAATAATTTGCACCAGATAGGATAAGTTTGCTTAGCTGGTAGTTAACTTAGACACTTATCTTTTTATAGTGGAGTTCCACTCTACTATTTAGGGTAAGATAGGATAATATTGTTTAACTAATAGTCAAATTATGTTTATCATTTACACAAGTTAGACACCTATCTTGTTAGTGTGGAGTTTCACTCCACTATTCATGTAGACAGATATCAGTTGAACTACACATGTTGTGTGAGTTCCCTGTTCTTTATCATGCACACCTTGCTCTATATAAGCAATGTTTATTTATGTATTCTATATCAGATTAATATTGAATTATTAGAGTAATTCATCATATTTGAGTTCTTTATTCATTTTTGTTATTATCTCAGATATACAATTATTATTTATTACTATTACTATTTTATCTCTTATTTATGTTTTTTATTAGATTCATTAGATATTGTAGCTAATTCTAACATTACCCCCATTATCCATGCATATCTTATTAAGAGGAAGAAATGATTATTTTTCAACAAAGGCTGTGAAATCCTTAAAGGTCTCAAATACTTCAATTTTTAACTTGAAAAAATATACCCAAGTTTTACGAGTGAAATCATCAATGAATGTGAGTGCATATTTGGTCCCTAAAAAATAATGAGTTGGAAAAGACATTAAATCACTATAAACCAAATATAAGGGTACATACGCACATGTGGCCTTACCAATTGGAAATGGATTCTAGTGTTATTTACCAACTAGACATCCAGGACACACTCCATCAATACATGAGACCTTTGGAAGGCTATTTACAAGAATTTTGTCACTCATTTACTTCATATACCCATAACTTAAATTCCCTAGCCTTTCATGCCACAAGTTACTAATACTATCACCATGTGTTATAAGTGAAGAACTAGAAGTCCTAGAAGAAAACTCAAACTTATCAAAAGTGTAAAGTCTTGTAGAATGATATGATATACCTATAGTAACTATCTCACTAGGATCATTACATTATCTTATTACAACATCATGTGGAGTAAACTCCATAGTTTTAGTAGTACCATAATGACATATTTGATACACAAATATAATGTTAAAAGAGATTTGGGGTACAAGTAATACATCATTAAAACAACCATCTTATTTGCTGACAATAAATGATCATAAAAATTTAATCTATGAAGAGTTCCTCATGACAATATGTGATGTACTATAATCTATAATAGAAGACAAGAGATCCTGAGAATGTGTGAGATGATGGGAGGCACTTGAGTCATAAATCCACTAATCATGAGATGAATATATAACTCTAGCTAAAATTTTATCCCTTTCCCTATAGGAGTGCAAGATGGAGAAGGCACATAAATCTTGTGTTGTTTCAATTCTACCTCTAATGCTACCATATTCTTAAAACATGTACTTTCATCATGATTAGGACCACCACAAAATTTACAAGGACCAAATTTTTTCTTCTTTTGATTAAAAGACTTTTTATTTTTAGAAGATTGAGGGGGATATGTAGTGGTTTTCATAGGTTTATTGAAAGATGGTGGCCTATGCTTAGATTTAGGTGAAGGTTTTACTTTTGAGGTATTAACCATTAAGGCATGACTAAAACTAGGTAGAACACCTAGGGCCATTAGTTTTTTTTGCTCTCTAGTTAATATTTCAAAAAAACTTCAAAATAAGGCCATTTGAATTCATCACTTAATGTATCCATCGTGGTATAGAAGAAAAAGGAAAATACTATATGGTCCTTTTAATTTAGACAAAATCATGAAGATGTATTCCTTATCATTTTTATTTTTATCACCAAATTTCAATTGTGACCTAATAAATTTAAATTTTGCCAAGAATTCTTCTATAGAAGATAAATATGATGGAGATAGAACACTTAATTCTGCATCTAATTGCAACCTTTTGAATTCATTTATTTTGCTAAATAGTTTTGTAAACTTATCCCATACCTCTTTTGGCATTTCAACATTTACATTTTTTAATTTAGGAAAGTTTGAAAAGTTGAGGCCAATCAATCCAAGATCCTCATCTGGCTTGACACCATGTGCATATTTATCCTTTTCATAAGTGAATGTCGCAATTGTGTTGTCATAAAAAATCCTCCATAGGCCCTTTGTTGAAGTAATTGTTACATTTTAGGCCTCTAATCATGGTAATTTATGGAGTTTAATGGTTCAAACAATTGATATTCCATTCCCGAAGAAGAAGATGATGATGACAAAAATCACTTAGACATTCCTTTTACAACTTCCTTCACACAAAAAAATCCCCTCCTTTTACAATTTAACATCTCCCGATGAGATTTTTACCCTTAAAATATTTTCAAATGTACTATTTTGATTTGTGGACAAAAAAATGACTTTGTGTACAAAAATTAGTAATGGAATTTGACCCCAAGACCTCTTACAACATCAAATCCTTATAAAATCTTTAATTGCCACTTTAACAAAGTCAATTTTAAGAACATAAAACTAAAGACTTGATTTTAAACCACTTAAATGAGAAATTAATGAGATAAAGCCAAAAATATAGCTCAAACATGTGAGAGGGAGGTTGATAATGTTGGATTCATCAAAAAATAATTCCTTTCTCCAGGAGGATGTGGTGATGATGAAAGAATTCTATTGGAGATTTTTTTTAAAAAAATTGCTAAGAACCTTCAAACACCTTTAACATTGTCTCTATAAAATCTTTCCAAAACACTATATTACTTGATGCACATCTATACTTTTTAGTTGTAAATGAAATATTGGAATGTATACTACCTCATCTAATTTTCACAATTTGCTTTTGCATATTGTATGACCTCCAACAAGGAGAAAATCGTACGTTTATGCAACAGGAAAAAATAAACTGTAATTTCTATAATAAAATAAATCAAAGAGATGTACAACTTAAATTTTATGTATAAAGCCTCGAATGGGATGAAATCTAAAATATTCATCTTTTAGGAATAGGTCTCATAATTAGAAAATCGTATATGTATAGACCTGTGCATCCAAAAATAGTATATGTGCTTGAGGCTTCCAAAAAAAATAGATTTTAGTTTTTTGACTAAAAGGACTGTACAACTAGTTTAGAATTAGAAATTTAAAATTATATAGGTCTCCTAACTTAATCTCCTTATCCCTTAAACATTCAAATGCTGATTTTTGAAATTGTATGGTCTGCAATAATAAAAAAGTACAAAAATTTCCAAAAAAAGGCTTGTAAATAAGAGCCAGATTGTGAGAGAATAACTAATATTTAGAACACAATAGTAAAATAATGTTTTGGTCTGTGTTAGTAACTAAAATATATTGAAAAATTAAAGGAAGAGGATCTTCAATTGAAACTCCTAGCTTTGAAACCATGAAAGAATAAGTAGGAGATACACAGGACCACAATGATCAATCCAAGAGCAAGAACCCACAACAAGAACCTGCAAAACAATTCTAGGGAATAAATAAAATAAATTTATTCACTTGCACACCAAAATAATATATGATATCTTTAATTTTCTCAATATTATCTGTATGCAATATATTATGTTGTAGAATATATATAACACAAATAGTTTGTCATGTGACAAATTATTTATCATGAATACACAAATAGAGAAAATTGAAGACATTCAATTTTCAAATATTACATGCAAAATATTATTGAGAGAATATCAATAGTAAAAAAAACAAATTAACCCAGGTCAATATAATTAACATTAGGTAAAAAATAACTTACCCTAGTTAAAACAAACTATCCCCAGCTAAGCTTGGACATATATTATTATAATAAGGAGTACTTCCCCATTAAATTGCCATTTGTTATGACCAACATGTCCCATTTTCATAAAAATAAAATAAGGACCCATTTTACCATAAAAAAGTCTTATGTTTGGTCCCTATCAAGACATAAATTGACCCTAAAATGTTTTCACTCACTTTTATTTTCACAAATTTTGGCTTCAATTTGGTTTTGGTATTTATTGCTAAATTATTTAACTAACCAAACTAATCAATTATTTGTCAAGTTTGTTAGTTTTATGGGATAGTTGATTATTATTTATCCACTAGAGTGAGTGAGATCATGCCATGTTTCATGAAATCTCAATCACTATCTGAGCTATTTGGTTATTAGGTTTTGATATTCGGATTGGGCAAGGTTTTACCATGTGTCATGACTTTGGCACATATAAAATAACTTAATATTACAAGTTCAAAATTCCAATGATTGGTCAAGTGCATGAGATCATGCCAAGTGTCATAATATCATTTGATAATTATTTTTGGTGGAAAATAAAGTTACAAAGTCAAATGACCACCTAAATTATTGAGATCATGCTACATGTCTTTGTCTTGTTACATCGCACCTCGTAGGTTAAAAGTAAAAATAACAAGAACTAGCGACCACCCAGGCAAGCATGATCATGCCAAGTGTTTCAATCTTTCTTGATAATTGAAATTAGGATAAAGGGCCAAAATCATATAACAACCAACTAATATAGATCACACCATGTGTCAACATCTCACTGTATAAAAGGTAACATATGATAGATGTGGTACAATCAAGAAATTTAATGATCAAATGTCATGTGGCCACATTTGTATAGTCATTTACCACATGTCACAATATTATTGATCCATGTGGCCATTTAGCAAATCAACTACCACATATCATCATTTCATGGCCCTATATATTGATAGATCAAAGGACTTGGTGACAAGAAAAAACAAAGATATTAAGTGGTAAGAGGCCATTTGTTTTACCAGGATACAAATTATAAATTCAAAAATTCATTAATCAATGACATAGTTACAAGTGTGAAAGAGGCAAAGTATATAAGATGACTAAACAATTAAAGACAATGATAAAGAACCATGTGTCAAATAAGCCTATAAAAGCTAATGTTATCAAATCAAATTAAAATTTTATGGATGGATGACAACGACCATTATTCTATAATTATTTATCATGCATGGAGGATTTAAGTATTAAATTCACAAAACAAGTAAATCAACTTTATGTTATGTCCCCAGGTCAAATCAAATTACATTTTCTAATTGTTAGTTATTAATTATTATTCAAATTTCCATAACAAAACAAAATCCATAAAATTCAAAGTTTGATATAAAGCTTGAATTTGTTTATCAATGAAGGTGCAAAACTAGGAACATGCTCCTTCAATGTTATGTTTTAGAACTACACAAGACTACAAGGAATTTTTTTTAAAATACCACCTTACTTGGAGATTTTAAACATTACATGATAATATACATATAAGTCAAGGTTTCCCATCCTTATAGAGATGAATATGAATTATCCTTGGATCAAAGGGAGTACACATAAGACTTATTGTTGATCAAGGTAGTTGGATTCCATAAGTAATAAAACCAGAGGTATTTTTTTGTGTTAACATAGTTTTTAATTTATTCACTACATGCATTTGTATAAGGGACATCTTTCACAAAAATAATAGTGCCCATCCTATTGCATATTTTAAAGGCTTAGTTTTTACAAAATTATTTAATCTTCCACCACCAACCATATCATACAACTTGAGATTAGTCAATAACTAGTTCAAAAATAATAACATCAGAAACACCATGTTAGAGTGGGCCTAAAACCCAAATAGATTTGTCATGAAAAGAAAGGTCCCAATTGCCTAATTTAGTATTGGTGTTAGAATAAATATGGCATTGCTAAATAGACTAGATGGGACTTCCTCAATAACTCATGTGGATGAGGTTTGGGTCCTGCTATTGTCTATAATTTGGAGGACAAAAACATTTCCCCACTGGGAGAGATTATAAAATCTAATCTAAAAACCTAGAGAGAATGCATATATGACCAAATGGACATTCATTTTACATGTTTTTTGACATTTTGAATGTTATCTATGGAACTATTTACCCAACCAATATTCCACCCTATGATCCAAAAGGGTCAAAAATGATATGTGATGATTCAGTCGCTATGTATTATATTTTACTAAAAAATACTAAATTAAGTTATACGATGGGGGATGGGGGAAGGGTGGTGTTTTAGTTGTTATCTACTATGTTTTACTAAAAACATGGGTACCTCTCCAAATTTTAATTATTTAATTCAAATAAAATTCACCATTTTAAAAAAATATTGGTAATTTAAAAACCAAACTCAAAATGTTATAATTCATGTTCCTATATCATCTTAAAAGTTTGAATGTAAGCATCTGAATTAATATGTGAAAATTTAGGTTTCATATTTTTTAATAAGAACATGTCCATTTAAGACCCCCTTTTGGCCCCTATCTTCATGCACTTGTGCATGAGCATTATTGATGTCCTAAGCCAAAGGAATGACTATGTACACCAAGTGGGTGGTGTATGTTATTGAAGGCTTTGAGGTGTGGGAACCTTATCATAAATCATATCTCTTCTAGATTTTTGTATGGGAAAAGGGTATCGAATAACTTGTCTTATGCATCTTCTAATCATGTTCCCAGTCAAAATTATTGGCACATTCATTGCATGTAGCATTTATGAATATTATGAGCCAATTAATATACTCTTTAGAAGGTAAGGAAATGAATTTGAACCTTTATGTTAGTTTAGTTTTTTATTTCATTTAATAGTTTTTCCCTACACATGTTTAGTTTGCTTTCTTATGTGTCTTTTTAGGCCATTGTGAAAGATAATCCCACATTCATGAGGATGTGAGGATATGTTTATCTTTAACCTATATAATGTACCTTTCTAAAGTTTTTATGTCTAATAATGTTAATGCTAATATTGTGATCTTTCAATTGTTGAGTAACAAGATTCATCCAACTTTTGATTTCACTACTACATAGGTAATTTCTTAGTGCATTTGATCCTATCAAATAGATACTTGATTGTGGCATACTCTAATATGATATTATAGCTTTGATCTAATGGCCACTTTACCATTTCTTAAATCCTCAATGAGATCTTTCTTACATGCATTCTTGCTAGATTTCTTGATTTTTAACATTTTTAAAGGTTTGGTGGGATTTCATGAAAATATGTGGAAAATATACATTTGGAGTCTCAAATCAAAAAATGGATAGTTCCATTAGATTCAGAAGGTGATAAAACCCTAGTATCAACTATAAACATGACCTATTTTGTGACAGTTAATTTTGATCATTTTGGAGGGTTTCAAAGCTTTTACAATGATTTCATGCAAATTCACATAATCAATTTCTCCAATGGAAATCATTTTTTGGGTTTTTTTGGTTTTTATAGATATTTGGTGGGTCTGTTGAGTTTTTTGTAGATTAGTATAAGTTATGGTGTTTTTATGACTTGGTATAAATCTCACACCTTATACTTGCTAAAATGATCACCTATAATAGTAACCCTCATCCCTAGCATCAAACCTCTTAGCTACATCTACAGTCCACAAGTTTGATGTGTTGTTAATTTTAACTACATGTGTAGTATAAAAGTTTGAAATCAAGAATTTTAACTTTACCTACAAACCATAAGTCTAACGTGTCGAGACTTTTGACTACACACATTGTCTAAACATCTAATGTCAAGACTTTTAACTACAATCATAGTCCATAATACTGACATCGATATTTTTGGTTCCTTGTGCAGTCCCCAATCCTAATTATAGGAGGGGGTTGAAATTCCAACAAGTGTCAAGTGAAACTATGCCTAAAAAGTCTGATGACTGTAAGCAACCTTCAAAATTCTAAAATTGATCTAGAGGAGGTCAAATGTCTTAGCCCCTTGGTCATATGGTATGGTCACATGGAGGGGATTAAATTTTGATTCCTACTAGTGGGGGATAAACTTAAACCCAACCATTTTTCCAAATAACCCAACCATTTTCAAATATATGTTGGGTGGAGATTTTTTATGTGAGCTCAAATCTTAAAATGATTCTAACTTTTAATCGATACTCCTTTTTGAGTGTCATCTTCTTCAAAAGTACCTTTTTTCATATTCTACACATTGGTGGAATTTTTGAGCCATATACTACATATAATTCAAAATTTATACCTATTAGATGTATTATCATTAAATCCTAATGTTCCTTCATTTTTTTATACATATGTATAATTTGCTCAAGATGCATTCTTGGTTGTGCTAGATGTTTATACGAGTGATTGTATTTGAAACATTGTGGAGGGGGGTCACTGTTGATAGTTATGAGCAAGTATTGTGTAGGGTTGTGCATTTTTTGGTTTCTCTTCTACACATTCTTATTTTTTGCACTATGTTGACTCTTACACTCACTACTCATTTGGACACATTCATGGCTATGTAAGACATCCTCTTCATGAGCATGCATTTTTATTGTAAGTAGGGGTCATTATAATTTTTTGTGTAGTTTTTCACTTCTTTGGTATCTTCTCTTAGTCATGTCAACTTCTTTGATATACCTATGGAGGAAAGTTGATTTTACACCAGTGGTTACTTTTAGAAAGAGAAACTATGCTTCTTAGCATGATTACATGGAACACTTGTTCACAAAAAAGGGAAAAAATCATATTCCATTCCTATATGGATAGATTCTTGCTCCCACTAATTCTAAAAAGTACATTAAATGGGATAACACTTGTGACAAGGTTCACGATAATGGGATCTACATCACCATGTACAACTCATGATGTGTCCTAAAACTATTTGTAGCATCCTTCAATCTCTTTTTAGAGATCCTACTGAGATTTATATCACCCATCCTCCTCCTCTTCCTACCATCTCTTCAGAGACTGTTGTACTCTCTCATCTTAATCCTATTTCTTGTGATGACACATCTATGGTGGATGGATGAGATTCTACCAAACTTTAGTTATCCCATTGTAGATTATAATTTTATTCCTATGCATGATGTTGTTCTTCCATATCCATTATAGATTGGTACTTTAAATGACTACTATTTCTAGTGAGAGTACATCATGTGAAATAATCAATGACTCTTATCTTCCTATGGATATTAAGATGCAGATCTATGTGCTTCATTTGTAGTCTTTTCTTCAGCTTCATGGGTTATTGAGTTGTGCTCTCCACTTCACATAGACATTCCTTTAGTGAATGTTTAATGCCATTCTTATTCATCATACTCACTTGTACTTGACAATTTTGATCTTGAGCACATCTTTGAGATTGATGATTCTTATTCTAACACAAATGACTATAGAGTGATGGGGACACACCTCCACCATCTCCTTGTCACTTTATAGATATTGAGGTGTTATTTTTTTGATCCACCTACCTTTGGTCCACTTCCAACATTATAGGGCATGACTATATTGATCTAGGACTCATTAGACATTGAGAAATATATTCCAAAGGTACATGACATTTTTTAGTCTTATCTAGCCTCTGATTTAATTGCAACATCATCACATAGATTAGTTACCTCAATTAATATGCATGAGGAGAACAATACCTTGTATAGGAACCACACCTTGGTTGAATATCCATCAGGCACTTGGTGGACACATTCATTGTTCTGAGGTGATCCACTCTTCACTACAACTACTTGAGTGGCATTACATTCAATTCTTGTGTATGATCTTGATAGACCTATGCCATACTTCTATTTTGGACCCTACTTAAAATTATTTTTACTAATGCCTTTATATTCCATTATGGAATGGGTAGACTTCCTGTATACCATTCATATTTTTCCTTTGACAAATGGAAGAAATATTATTCAATGCATATGGAGCTTCTTCAATCTTTAGGTAAAGGATCTCATCAACGACATTCATCATTATGTGAGTTTTACTATAGTTATTTTCAACATATTCTATGGGGACTTCTTAGTTTTCCTCTCTATGTGCTCTATTGCTCTCACTTGTGGACACATTTTTTTGTTGTGCCTAATTTCCTTAAAGCATGCACTATTTATCTTCTTTATTCTCTGTTGGGGATGAGTTTTTCTTATGGGTGTTCTCCTTTTCTTTGCTTTATAGGAGTTGAATTATGCTTAGGTACCTCATTAGGCTCATTGTTAGGACCTAATTCTTCTACTGACCTAAGATACATTTTAGGGGGTTTTGGTGTAGGATTTTCTCACTTGTATTTTTACCTACATGGTTTTTAGACAACTTGATTAGGTTTATTAAGGTTATTAGGGGAAACTATACTTAATGCATTTTCTAATGGTGAGTTGAGTTGTGGCCTCTTTGGTGACCTAATTTCTCACTATATAATGTACCTCATTTATAATTTTTATTTAATCGATGAATGAAGCTTTTGATGAATTTGATGCAACTTTTATTGTGGTGATTTTTCTCTCACATACTCCTAGTATTTTCATGAAATCTTGGACATTCAAATATCTTGAAGCAATCCAACATGGTATTAGAGTAATTCTATGGTGATGAGTATGTAACCATTTTGAGTAATTATACACTCCAAAGGGGATTGAACTACATCATACAATTTCATATAGTCCTCACTAGAATGGTGTTATAGAGTGAAAGAACAGGTCCTTGAAATAAATGGCCAACTATATGCTACACGCCAAGTCCCTTACACCTCATTATTGGGCTGAGGCTATCAACTATGCTTGTTATATCCAAAACTGAGTTATTTATAGAGCATTAAAGGGATTCATTCCTTTTGAATCTTAGAGTAGTTGAAAACCCACAGTGAAGCACTTTTGAGTGTTTGGATATCCTATTATGGCCCATATTTTGAAAAATAAATGTAAGGCAATGGAACCTCATAGTCAACCTTACATCTTCAGTGGATATCTTGAGGGTGTTAAGGGATACAAGCTTTTCCATCCCATCATTCATGAGTTTTTAGTTGAGAAGAGTGTTAATTTTTAAGAGGGTCCTTTAGAATCTACACTTAATGCCTTTCCCTCTTCCTTAGGTGCACTAGGATTTGATGACTGTTTTAATGATTTAGATCCACTTGAGCAACTTCATGATGACGTAGATTATTCTTCTAGTTATGATGATGAGAGTAATAATGAGGATTCCCCTCCTCCTCCCAAAATATCTTCAAAGGATGAAAAATACCCTGTGGCTCTCCAAGCATTGATCCTCTTTGGGTTAGATAGATATTAAAAACCATTAGCTAATGGGTTGGATATCCATTAGACATCAGGGGAATATGTTCATAATTCCAAGATGCCCCACATGTTATCTTTACATATAATTTTGATCCATAATCATTTCATGATGCATAAATAACTTTTGAGTGGAATACTACTATGGAAGAGGAGCATGGTTCCTTGCTAAGGAACAACACTTGGGATTTAGTCCCACTTCCTAAGGGAATGAAACTTGTTTGATGGGGTGGATCTACCAAACAAAATTTACAATAGATGGGTCTATAGACAAGTTCAAAGCATGTTTGGTATAAAAGGGTTTTTCTTAGGTACCTAACATTGACTATACTGAGATGTTCACCCCAGTTTCCAAAATGAACTCAATATGACTCACTCTCACCATTGTCATAACACATCACTTGGATGTTCATCAAATGGATGTGAAGAGTGTCTTTCTTCATAGTAACCTTAAATATGAAATATACTTGGAGCAACCACAAGTACTTTTGGAATATTCCTCCTTAGTTTGTAAACTTTAAAAATTTATATATAGCCTCAAACAAGCTCTTCTAGCTTGGTATACAAAGGTGGACTCCTTTCTTATTTAAGTTGGGTTCACTAGATGCCATTTTGATTTGAATGTCTACATTTTATGGCAAGATGATGAATTGTTGATTTTGGTTCTCTACATGGATGACTTATTAATCAAGGGAGTTCTTCATCCACCATCATAGTAGTGAAAACTACTTTGTCTAAGAGGTTCTCAATGACTGAATTGGGCTTGTTGCATTACTTTCTCAAGATTGAAATTTATTAGTTTGACTTTGGGATCACTATTGTACAATCCAAGTATGTTCTTGATTTACTTTCATAGTTTAACATGGCTGACTATAATCCAACTCCAACTCCTTTTCTATTTGTTTTGAAGCTTGAGGCTGATTGTCCATCTCCTTTGGTTGATGCTACCTCATATTGACAACATATTGGTGATATAATCTACCTTATGCACACTAGACCTGATATTTCATATGCAATGGGTGTACTCTCCATATTTATGTAGGAACCACATGAGTTGCATTAAAAAGTGGTTAAGTGGATTCTCCACTATATTCAAGGCACTCATAATTTTAGGATTCATGATGGAGCAAACATCAATGTTAACTTAATTGGATTTATAGATTTAGATTGGGCTTGTGATATTTAGAATCATAAGTCTACTTTAGGCTAGAGTTTTTCCCTTGGTTTAGGTTTGATTAGTTGGTCAAGCAATAAGTAAAATGTTATTGATTTATCTTTTATAAATGCAAAATATGGAGGAGCTATTAATGCTGCCACTGAGGCTATTTGGCTTAAGGGGGTTCTCACTAATTTTGGCATCTAGTTTAGATGATCAATATTCGTCTTCTACGATAACAAAATAAAAATACACGTCTACATGAATCAGGTCCTCCATTAAAGGACCAAGCATATCAAGATTCATATGCATTTAATTTAGGAGCTCATCTATGATTTAGTCATTGTTCTTCACTACATCTAGACAATGGAAGAAATTGTTGATTTATTCACCAATGATTTCATTGAAAGTAAGTCTCTTCATTTGTGGGCTCTTGTTGGGGTTTAAGTAGATCCAACATCCTCCTCTAGGGGGAATTTCTATGCACTTTGGTACCTCAATAGGACCTAATTTTAATACCCACCTAAGCTACGTTTAAGATGGTGTTAGTGTAGGTTTTTATTTTGTTTAATGGTACCCTTGTTTAGTTATCTCACTTAAGTGTCTTTTTAGGTTATTATGAAAGATAATCCCACATTCATAAGGATGTGAGGACATGTTTATCTTTCATGTATATAATATACCTTCTTAAAGTATTTATGGTTAATGATGCTAATGATAATATTGTGATCTTTTGATTGTTGAGTAATAAGCTTCTTCTAGCTCATGTTTGATTTCACTACTACACATAGGTAATTTCTTCATGCATTAGATCCTATCAATTAAATCCTTGATTATGGCCCACTTCGATAATTTAGGGCTCTATTCTTATTACCATCTCATCTACTAGTATCTCATTATTGATAATAAAATTTTGACTCTTACAAATATCATGGGCATAGAGACACATCATATTTTCAAAAATGGATTTTTTTACTACCACAAACTTAGGATTTCCCAAAAATGGATCATGTGGTCTCTACTATAATTGTAATTCAAGTTATTACCTTCATATTTATCCACCATTTTGAAAAATTTGTAGATTTTTCTAGATGTGACTATTGACCAAATTTTGACCCCAAGTCAAATCGGTCACCCCCTCCAATTTCAAAATTTCATTTGGTATTGTGATTTGGTCATGTCTTGCTTTATATGGTCCCTAGAGTGTTCATATAACCTTGTTATCATTATTTAAGGTTAGTTTGGAGAAATTAAGGTAATGTCATATTTGGGTCATATAGTGATCTAGGCATGTCATGGAGAGATAAGGCATGGTTAAGTTGTGTCATAGGTGATTAGAGATTTATTAATATCATTTTGTCTTAAACATCTTATCATAACATTTCATGATTTTTTGGAAACTTTGAGGATCACTTTTATACTTGAAGGTGTTTAAAATACATGAAAATGTGATTTTTGGCTAATATTTATGTATGTCAAAAGTTTCCTAAGTGAAAAATATTCACCACACACCTTCCAGGGTCCTTAGAGCGGTCACACATATTCCACACCTATTATCATGTAAAATTGTACAAACTTCTTGAAGTCACTTGCAAATGAAAATAAATTTATAACATCCCTTGAGATTCTATAGTTTAAAAATAAGCTTGGAATGAAGTTTAAACTCTCATAGTCATAGAAAACCATTTGTCTCTTCCATTTCTCCATTCACAATTTAGTGAAGGTTAAATTCAATCATATGATATAGGTTGTACATGTAGAGTTGGGGGATAATATTTTGTCCAAAGTTTTGGACCCCTATGGGATTATAATTTGTGGTATTGGTCATTGGATTGGCATCCTTAGCTTTATGAACAATTGCTAAGAATCTAGATTACTTTTTGAAAGCTTAAAACCCCACAAGCTAGATTTGGTGTAAATTTAGTACAAAGTGTGAATTCATGGCTATATAAAACTATTTGGAATGAGTTATCTGATTTTTTAGATGCATCACACTCATTCATTCATCATGGTGGCATGTGTGGATGGCCATTTGATAAGAAAAGTGGTTCCTATGCATAGTTTGAAGTAACTGGTAACTTTTTTATGTTTCATAGGTTATATAAGTTGTATAATGCATCTAAATGATTATTTATGGTCTCCTACCATCTTTATAAATCCATTCATGGCCTATAATCAACTAAACATCCTGTACAAGTCTCAAGAATGGCCACCACCTCCTTCACTCACCTTATGGATTGTGCTCTATGTGTGTGCATATCAAAATGTGTTGAATGGGTTTTAATATGTTTTCCAAGGATTTTTAGAACTACATCCTCATGTTAATTATGTTTATATAATGGAGAGTAAGATATTTTATTTGTAGCTACCATATTTGCATTTTCATCTTCCTAATACAAGGTTGCAGACCTACAGGTATGTAGATCTATAGGTCTACGACTCTAATGAAATTCATGTTTTCAATACTCAATGAAGGTTGTATAGGAATAAATCCTAGTGATGGATTAAATTTTAAAATGATTCAATGATTAATAAAGGTTTTCAATCACTTACATTCAGTTAGTTGATAAATTTGCCTTGGACAGTAAATGACAGTGAACACAAAGTTTGAAGATGCCTTGAAGAGGATAATGAAATTGAAATGAAATGAGAAAAGACCTTAAATTTTTTTTGACCATTGAGAAAATTTCATGGTCAAATTTAAGGTCATATAAAATTTGAATAAGGTTAAAATGAAGCTCCATACACTGTCAAACTTTAAAGAGAGACCTATAGGACTAACTATGTAGACAATGAACATATAGTGATATGATGTTTTGAAGATGATAATTGAACTTGGTAATATAGTGAGGATGGGATCCTAATGAATTTTAATGGCCTAAAAATGTCATACATTATGAAAAGGCCATTTCAAGTCCATATGCATAGTCAACTATCTAAATTGACACCTATAGCCAACAAAGAGAAGTTGTCTTAGATAATAAGGTTGATGGAGTTGGAGTTCAAGACACTAAAGGGGTCTTAATACATCATAAAAAAATGATATAAAATCATGAATTTTTTTTGGGAATGGTCTTGGAGACTGAAGAAACTCAGGCCAAAACATAGTCAAACCCTTCTAGATAAGTCACCTACAGCGAATTGAGGATTTATTTTGATAGTGAGGTTGGTAATGTTTAGAGTCCAAAGTATTTATAAGGTCTCAGGATAACAAAAACATGAAATATATAAAAGCCACTAAAGGTATTGAAAATTATTTTTGGAAAGCAAGTTCAATCTCAACTTTCCATACTCAGTAAAACACTCAAAGAAACCACCTACAACCAATAGTCTTAAGACTATCTTGAGAGAGTGGTAGAAGCATAGAGAGTTCAAGGGTTGAGATGAGGTACTCATCTATTCAATGGCACAATAAGAGTTTGAAGGTTTCAATGTTGAAATAATCTCTTAAAACACAAACTTTACTGACATGTTCTAAATATATATGTGTAGGTATGTGTATATATATATATATATATATATATATATATATATATATGTATGTATATATATATACATATATATATATATACATATATATATATATATACATATATATATATATATATATACATATATATATATATATATATACATACATATATATACATATATATATATATACATATATACATATATATATATATATACATATATATACATATATATATATATATATATATATATATATACATATATATATATATATACATATATACATACACACACACACACACACACACACACACACACACACACACACACACACACACACACACACACACACACACACACACACACACCTCTAGGTCTATTTAGGTGACTTAAGATCCCTTAAAAACCTAAGATTGTGGTGTGTGTGTGTGTGTGTGTTTTGAAAGTTAGGAATAAACTCAATGTTACCAAACCATTTTAGATCATAGAAGTCCTAAGCAAGGAGCAGAGGAAGTGATCAAACAATAGTCACAAGGCTAGTCACATACATAGTCCTGCCTAAGCTCATATGATCAGTTGCTTATTTGGAAGGTTGGGATGATTGATGGAAAGTAAGATGGTGTAATGTGATTTTATATGATGATCATAGTCCATCAAATCTTCATCATAGGCAAAAGATACTTTAAATTCATAACAACCCTATTTAGTCAAGTACAATCCTAATTGTATAACTAGCCTACAAGGCAATCAATATTAAGAAGTGAAAAGGTGAAGTCAATTGGGGTGAATGACACTTTGAGACCTTGAGGAGATGTTAAAGGGTTTTAATAGGTATTTCATGAAGTTTTAGACCCCTAATACTAGATAAAATGGAATAATATAGGCAGTTAGGGTATGCTAGGAAGATTAACATAAGAAACCTAAGCCTAGACCAATGAGAATGCAAAGAGTTTGAAGAAAGAATGTGTTTAGAGAATCATTGGGATATGTCAAGGAGAATGTCTTAGACCTCATTAAGGTTAGGGATCAACCCAAAATCAAAAAACACCTATAGACCTCAAATTATTCTCAGCCATCATAATTAAATGTTCACTACCAACCCAAGAGCTAGTTTTTGTTGCTTAGTATGGATCAGATAAGTTGCATGGGACCTTGAGATCCAAGTGAAAGTTAGCCACTCTAGTGAAATTACATTTTGTGGAATTGGTTAGAATATTCAATCCTCAAGTTTTATGAATCATCCTTAAGAACTCAAAGTACTTTCAGGCTACCTAGGAGAGCTATACGTACTTGATGAGAGAGAAGTGAAATTATATGCATGAAAATGGATTAGACAAACTTATAAATGACCTAGAAAATGTTAAAAATTCCCCTGAGCATCACCTCATGCCATTGTTTGGTACAAGACTATATGGAATTATATGAATTAAGCCTAAAAACACTATTTTTTCTTGAAGATAGGTCCGTACAAATTGTCAAATATCCAAATTTGTCATGGAAAATAATGATGAGGTTTTCTAAGTGAATAAAAAGCTTAACTAGGGTTTGGCATGTGTGGGGATCCTATAGACTCATTTTTTAGTCTCTTGGTAAGGAGGCCTAATTGAGGCCTAGTTAGGAGAAAGAAGCAATAAAAAAGGACATCTCTACTCACCTTATGATCCTAAAATTGAACATAGAGCTATAAGCCCTTAATGGGTACTATAATATGCACCTATATTATTATAATCATCCATACAACTCTCTATGCAATGAGGTTTGTATGATTTTAGGGCTACAATGAATGAGGCCTATTTGAGGCTTTTGGTAGAGAATGAATTTTTGGGGCTAGTTTGAGACCTCAAAATGGATTGTTTTAGGTATAATATGAGTTTAATATGCCATACATGAAGTTTGGATGAGTTGAAGAAGACAAATCCAATTTTTGACACTTGTATGTAAAGTTAGCCTAAGGAGATGAAGAGTCCTCTAGATACCTTACAAGATAAAGAGATGATGTGTTGAAGAGAACATAATGGGATCAATTGAGAGGTATAAAAATAATAGTAAAGAGGTAGGAGAAACTTATATGACCACAAATAAGGCCACTTGTCCTTCAACATGCCAAGGCAAAGGGTAGTTTCAAGAAGCTAGTCAAGATGTCAAATAAATATTTCAACTCTCATGCCACTTAGAGAGTTAGAGCATCTTCAGTGGGGCTACACATGGTATCCTAGACTTTTTAAAGCAATTACCTAACTCCTCTCTTTTTTTTAACTCACATGGACACTTATCTACTCTTTCTCTCATATGCCCTTCTTCTCTTCTCTCTCACATTCTCTATATAAACATCCACTTGGATTTGTAAAAGATCCTCCACACAAGTATGGTGAAGACATACTCATTTTTAGATTTTGATCAATAAATAACAATCTATTTTACCTTATCCATGATTTTTTTCAATGTGTATGTTAAACTAGTTGATCTTGCTAAGTGATAGATTATCTTCCTTGGCATGTTGTCCTTGTTTGAATTCATATTCAACTTTGAGAGTCTTTTGTAGGTCTATTGAAGTGTTATAATAAATTTTTCATGAGTTTAGTGAGTTTTATTTCCATTATTTTCATGTTATGAACTTTTTTTAGTCCTTCTAGATTAAGTTTGCTTCACAAACCTCCATGATAAATACTAATGTAAGAGGCAAATTTAGAGTAGTGTTATGTGCAAGTTAGGTTTTTTGTTTAAAGTGTAATTATAATTGGTTGGTATTGTTCAGGTTATAATTGGTGCATCACCTCATTAGGATAGGTTTACTTTATGTTTTATCTCTCCATTTTCATCTAAATGAGTTATTAGTATAGGTGATAAGCTTAAATAGACAAATCAAGGTAGCTAGCCCTTCAATCTAGAGGTTTATCCCTACTATAGGCAACCCACAGGCCTAGGGGTAATCCCATGTTCCACTCAATTTAGAGTAGGCTTTAACTACATCTCCAAGGGTGAAAAATTGAGTGACAATAGTTCTAGCATGCCTAGTGGGACTAAGGTCAGGGAGAGTGGAAGAATTCTTGGTGTGTTCTATCAGCTTTTAGAAGCATTCAACAAACACCAATGGTGAATCTGAATGCAATTAGCTAGTTTTATCAACCTAGGTACTTATTTTGAAAAGCATTTTATAATATCTTGTGTTTTATTTTGAATCATAAATTTGGGATGGATAGGTATGAAAATAACTCCTACTATGCACCTCCTTATTAACCTTATCATGACCCCAACTATTTGTTTTAACAAACATATCAAACTTGTGACCCTCCTTATCAGTAATGAAAGTCTTATGGTCAACCTTTTTCCCCTCTATATGATCATGATGTTGTTGAAAAACCCTATGAGGAAGCCTATGAGGAAGAGTTTCAAGAAGAGTATCAAGAAGTGTCTTCCTATAAACTTTAACATGACTCCTATCGACCCTATGATCTATATCAACCTCAAAATGATTCCTATCAACTTTGTCATGATGCCATTGATTGAGAAGCAAGGTATAAGGCTTTAGAAACTTTAATTAGGGAATCCAATCAACATGTTGAAGCTCAAAAAAATCCCTACTATTCCCCTCCTCCTACTTCAATTCCTCCTCAAGCCAAATCCTTGTTGGCACTCATGCCAAATCTACTAAAATCAAAAAAGGTGATGAGAAAATGGGATAAGGAACTTGATGTGATCCCTATTCATCTCATAGATAAGTTAAGAAAGTCAATTCAATTCTTTATAGATAAGTGGAGGTTAGTTGAATATGAATCCCATTACATCATCAATGATGATTTACATGAAATGAAATTTTATATCCAATGGTAGATAAATAGATTATAAAGGTGGGAAAACCAAGAGGTTGAAGATTAATTTAAATATTTTAAAGAGCCTCAATAGGGATATGAAGAAAATGAAGATCTTGTTGAAGAAGATATCTCTCCCATTTCCCAACCCAACTTGCCACCTCCCCAACAGTTTTTTCAGGAAACCTCCATTCCCAATCCCATCTATGAACCATCCACCACACCTCATACTCCCTCTCCAATCCATAAACCTATTAACCACCTTCCCACCTCATCCCATCTTGAAGGAGAACCTATCCTATGGGAGATAAGTGAAGAAGATCAAGATAAATTTGTAGCTAATAAAGAAGATGACTCAAGTGTCTATGATGAAGAGTTCACTATAGGTACTCCCCTTAGTAAAGACAAGCACAAATTGATCTTCTTAACTAAAGAAAGAGAAGATATTGATGAGATTACAGCTACTCATTAAGAGATTGATCAAGGCATGAAAGAGAAACATCATAATGGCTGAGTTGGTTGAGACTCATGAGCATGATCAAGAGGTTGAATCTGAAAAAACAATAAAAGATGAAGCTATGATTGATTCCATGGATCAAGATGACTTATGGAAGAATTTTAATGAGATATGTGGTGAGTTTGAAATTTTTTAATATCTTACACCTCATGCTGATTAGTTTAAAGAGACTCTTGAAGATTCCTTGCCTCTTCATGATGAGTTTCAAGAAGAAGAT